>CM040394.1:5251226-5696226 GCA_022702515.1 Ilyophis sp. 1 JC-2022 | reverse complement strand
CCCAGGTACACACATGCATGCACACACTGCCCCCTGCTGGAGAGCCCAGGTACGCACATGCATGCACACACTGCCCCCTGCTGGAGAGCCCAGGTACGCACATGCATGCACACACTGCCCCCTGCTGGAGAGCCCAGGTACGCACATGCATGCACACACTGGTGAGTGGGGGTTTCTACAGAGGCACAATACTGACAGGGTTATTTAGGATCTGTAATTAATCTAAATACAACATGCGTTGTCTTGTACTTTAAGTGAGAAAGTTAAGCACGAGTTTTTTTATTCTCAGTGCCTAGCAACATCTTCTATTGTCTCAGTAATTGAATTAAACAATAAAATTTGTGGTAATAATAGAAAAATGTATTGTGGTCGGCTTAAATTTAGGATTTAGACGGCTCTCCCTGCGGGAACTGGAATTCATCGCCATATTTAACAGACTCTACTTATAAAGCAGTTCCAAATCATTACAAACCCAATGTTCAGTCGTGATCTGATATATGTGCACGAGTCTGTGTGATTGTGTTTTATGGCCACATAGCCTACGGCGTATTATGATTGGCTTCGGGTTGCTAGCGTTACAGTAGATGTTTGTAAAGGGTGCCAGTTTTGCCGAGAGTAAATTTTGGATTTTGTTTTCTAAATGCGCTGGCAAACAGTTCAAGTGAGGTTATTGGAAACAGTAGTGGGTTGAGACGTGGGGAAACTGAACACAATGTCCTTGCCCACACAGGGAAGCAATTTGTGTAGTGTATGGGGCTACTATCCTAGAACCACACTACCCAAAGGGTACAGTAAGAAAATAAATGTGTTCAAGTTCACCTAAGGCTATTCTCAGGTAACATATTAGTAGTTAACCGCACACACACCACTGATTTATGTGGTATAAAGTATGACACTTTTAGGTGGAATTCACTTCAGTAAAAGTTAGTTTTATTTTGTGTATAAAACACCCACAGAGAGAGGTGTTTCAAAATTGCTATAATGGGGTGTAATATGTTTTGAGCAAGTGTCACATGATGTGGTCAGTAGTCTTTCATTAATCATATGTACACTTATGAGATTATGTACACTTTTGGCTTACAGCAGCCAAACCAGAACGTCATTAGCCATAATGCACATTTACACACCAGCTATTCAAATTTTCCCAAACTTTCAACAGTAAATGCACCGCGATCTAAATTTGTTTTTCTAAAATCAGCCTTTATTTTTATGCACTCTGTTGAAAGTTGTGTAAAATTTGGAATGGATGCTGTACAGCTGAATGTATTGGTGCTAATTACTTACTGTGCTCTCTCTCCCTCTCGCTCTCTCTCTCTCTCTCTCTCTCTGTCTGTCTCTCTCTCTCTCTTTCTCTGTTTATCGGTTTCTCTCTCTCTCTCTCTCTCTGTCTCTCTCTCTCTCTCTCTCTCTCTCTCGCTCTCTCTCTCTCTCTCTCTCTCTGTCTCTCTCTCTCTCTTTCTCTCTCTGTTTATCGGTTTCTCTCTCTCTCTCTCTCTCTCTCTCTCTCTCTCTCTCTCTCTCTCTCTCAGACAATAACGAGTGTGCCGCAGAGCCCTCTCTCTGTGGCGTTAAGGGAACCTGCCAGAATTCCCCGGGCAGCTTCACCTGCGAATGCCAGCGAGGGTTCACCCTGGACCACTCCGGGCTGCACTGCGACGGTACCGTCCCGCCAAAAATACCCGCGCTATCCCGCGCCCTTCCATCTCGCCCTGTCCCACTCACAGATCCCCATTTTCTATTGTCAGAGGCTCGCTCGGTCCCGGGTCAATAACCGCTTAGACTGGCCTTCATATCTCTGGCATTCATTGAGCGTAGACGCAGGTGCCAGGTGAAACACACCCCCTTCATATCTCCACATTTACATTCACACTTCAGCTCAATTAGCTCTTCTCCAGAGCGATCACTTTATGCAGCTGCATATTTTACTGAAGTAGTTCAGGTAAAGCGCCTTTCTCAAGGGTACGATGGCTGTGCCACAGCCTGGAATGGAACCCGCAAACTTAGTTTAGTTTAGTTTATTTATTAAAAGACACAAATAACATAATTCTAAATGGCAGTGTTAATGACAATAATAATAAATAATAATAATAATAATAATAATAAATGTGCAGATGAGGTTAGAAACCTGAAAGGGTGTGAACCCCAAAACAATCAAATAAACAAGATAATAATAATAATAATAATAATAATACATTATTATAATAAACCTTGGAGTTCCAGACCCATTTCCCTAACCACTATACTACACTCAACCTCATCACCTGCATTGAACCCGATGCACTTATTCTTCAGTGGCAGGCTCCTAGCACACGTCTTCCCAGGCCTCTGTAAACAAGCCGCTGTTAAGTGCTGCCATGTTTCCAAGCAAAATAACTGCCAGGTGAAACACACCCCCTCTGCCCTGCCCTGGAGCGGGGTGGTACTTTAGCTGGACGAGGCTCTCAGAATTCAGAGGTGTTTTGGGGGGAAACAGAGGACTGAATGAGTATAAAGCTTCCGCCTCCCGTACGCGCGTCAGGTCGCATTAGAAACAGATGTGTAATCTGGCTGGACGTCTCAGACGGGGACAGGCAGTCCTTTCCGCAGGCTATAGATAGCTTTCAGCATGACTGCATCGTCTGGCGTGCGAAATTCATAACTCGTATTTTACAGGTCGCTGTTTACAAAAGAGAATAAAGTTGAAGCTGGCGGGCCTCTCCTCATCTTGTCTTACAGTTGTAAGTGCTCAGGATGAATCAGCCACTGTGTAGAGAGAGAGAGGATATAAATTACTTTCTGTAATCATTACAGTTACCTTAGCGATGCCAACTTCCTGTCTGCAGTTGTATATCCTTGGGTGCAGTGGCTGGAGTCCCAGCTGGGATTTGAACCTGTTTAGACTGTGAAATCAGCTCCTTGTCCTCTGCATTGCAGCTCTGCCGCCATAGCGGGAATCCAAGGCTTGTTCAGATCAAAATACCATCGGCCGACGAGACGGTTTAGGGAAACGCTTTTTGCTCGGCGTGATCAGCTGAGCGCTAGACCGTCTCCCTGAAGGCTGCCGTAGTCTTTGAACATTCGACGTGTCAAACTTTGAGCGCAGGGGTTGCAGACGTGATGCGTCCGCTCGACCAATCCGCTGACTGTAATCTGATACCCCTGCAGATGTGGATGAGTGCTCCAGTAGTCACCACCGGTGCCAGCACGGCTGCCAGAACATGCTTGGGGGTTACCGCTGCAGCTGCCCCCAGGGCTACACCCAGCACTACCAGTGGAACCAGTGTGTGGGTGAGTCCCCCAAAAAACCAGGGCCTGTGCCCAGAGGTCTCGCCGGTCTCTCACTCACACCCAGGCACGCTCACACCCACTCAAACCCACGCTCTCTGTGGTCACACTCTCACTCACACCCACACACGCTCAGCGGTCACTGTCTTTCACGGTCTCTCACTCACACCCACGCACCCTCACACCCATGCTCTCTCAGTGGTCACTCTCTCACTCACACCCACTCACGCTCAGCGGTCACTGTCTTTCACGGTCTCTCACTCACACCCACGCACCCTCACACCCATGCTCTCTCACTCACCGCCTCTGACTCACACCCTCGGTCATGGTCACAGTTAGGCCTTCTCATGGTCACCTCTGCCTATGGTCACATATGACCCACTGTATCACATCCTCTCACTGACAAACTCTACTGGTGACATTCGTTCACGGTCAGTTGCTCTAACGGTCAGGTTATCTCATACAGGAGTGTGTGGACATTAGGAATCTGCTATTACTTTCATTGGATCTCAGTGTAACCAATCGGGTTTCAGACACACAGAAACCTGATTGGATACACAGAGTCAGAAAAAAATTTGACGAGGTCAAATGGTGCAAACCTGATTTAAGAAATTTAACTGTGGACCTAATGTTACGAGGACTGACTTTTTTTTTTGATTCTTCAGGATTTATTAGAGACTTTGAGTACCTTTTCCAAGCAATTTGGAACATTTTTATTAAACAAAACATTGAATTTGTGGCAAAGGGCTGGATTGTACGTGCCTGCGTGCTGCTGTATTTCCAGTGGTGTTTCTGCTAATGAAGCAGATTGCAGGAGTAGAAATAGAAGCATGTTAGCATGTAGCGTGAGCCAGGGGAACGGTGGAGGAACTGTAGTGTTTCCAACCTGCCAGTAATCACAGCTGACTGGAGCATGGTGCTTGTCCTCATTTGGCTGTCATATTACACTTTGGACAAAGAAAAAACCAACTGATGACGTTATGGTTTTTCAGAGTTTTTCAAGACTTAATTTAACTAAGTGCGTGTCATCGCGGATGTTATGATTGGGTGTGTGGAATTCACACCCTTGCCACGGCCGATTTCGTTTATACAAGCAAGGCCATTTTCTTAAGTGTTGCTTAATTCCTGGTGCTCAGAGGTAATGTTTTACTGGGATCCAAGCAAGCCGCTGGTGGGAGCGTGTTCACTGTTTATCGCTCATAATCGTCTCACGTCAGAACAACATTGCCCTCTAGTGGGCAGAAAGCTGAACAACACACACCCAGCCGGAACATATCTGGAAGTCGCAATGGAACTTTCTCAAAATGTAATATTCTGTATATACTGTAGCTTCACATATTCCACAGTGAATTAAATGTATTTGTGGAAATACGCTTGTGTTAAAGACAAAGGGGAGTGTGGTGAGAGATTTAATTTTGGGCTCAGAAAAAAACACTATGGGCGAGACCTGATTTGTTTAGTTTTTTTCAGTTCATTAAAGAAATGAAAAAGGAACTAAAATATATTAAAAGGAATACTTTTTTTTTTCCAATAAAAAATTATTTTTTAAAGATTTTTCAGATCGGTGTGTGTGTTTCTGTCAGCAGAACATGGAGGCATGTGTAGGAATTAGTTAAAATAAGGTCAATTCCACATGGATATCAGGTGGATATCAAGTTTTAAGAAATTAAAAAAATTTTACGCAGAATTGTTAAATGTGTGGAACAGCCTGCCAGGTCATGTCGTAGAGCCAGAGGGGTGTTCAAGCCAAAGATTTTTCTGTGGAAATGTCACTGAAATTAATCAGGTTAAATATACACTGTTACAACTAGCCACGCCCACATCCCCAGGCCTTATTTTCCTCCCGCCCCCGCCCCCACCCCCGCCCCCCTGCAGATGAGAACGAGTGCTCGAACCCGGGCAGCTGCGGCACGGCCTCCTGCTACAACACGCTGGGCAGCTTCAAGTGCGCCTGTCCCTCGGGGTACACCTTCGAACCCCAGGACAGCAGCTGCGAGGACGTGGACGAGTGCTCCTCCCGGAGGAACCCCTGCAGCTACGGGTGCTCCAACACAGAGGGGGGGTACCTCTGTGGCTGCCCCCCCGGGTACTACAGAGTGGGGCAGGGGTGAGCGAAACGGCCGCCGCCCACCACCCGCTCAACCTGGATCATTGGTTGACGCTAAGCACTGATCTCAGATCAGTTGGGAAGCGAGAGTGATTCATTCTGTTCAGTTCAGCGCGACTGAGGGGCAATTTTCTGATTGAGTTTTTTGTGCCTCTGCCCGGTCCAGCCACTGCGTATCCGGACTGGGGTTCCGGAAGGGCCCGTACGCCATCCCGCGCAGAGGGGCGGAGGAGGAGGAGGAGGAGAACAGCCTGTCCCCGGAGGCCTGCTATGAGTGCAAGATCAACGGCTACCCCAAAAAGAGCGGCAGGAGGAGACGAGGGGCCAACGAGACCGAGCCGCCCCAGGTGAGATAGAGGGAGGGTGTGTGTGTGTGTGTGTGTGTGTGTGTGTGTGTGTGTGAATGAGAGAGAGAAAGCGAGAGAGAGGGAGGTGTTTGTGTGAGGGAGGGGTTACACACACACGGGTGATTTCATGGGAAATCCCAAAAACACATAACGCTCAGAGAAAGTGAAAAATAATAAATACGCTTAAATATGTGATTTTTCACCAAAGTACATAAATACTATGCTCAGGTATTTGATTTTATGATTTAGATGAGAAATCATCTAATATGTGTAATAATTAATAAATAATCCCCCAAAAAAAGAACTGAAAAAAGTACTAAATTCATAAGACAGTATTCTCAGGAAGGAGGGATGTCAGGGGCTGAAATTTCTTTCCAATAAACCCCACGGAAATATCCTGAACATGAAAAGTGTATACCATAGAAATCTTTGAAATGCACCAAGCAAGGTGTTGAGGTAGTCAGGGCAGGTAAGTAGGCTTGTGACTGTAAGTAAGGCAGGTCTCTTTAAAGCAAGGTGTTGAGGTAGGCAGGGCAGGTAAGTAGGCTTGTGACTGTAAGTAAGGCAGGTCTCTTTAAAGCAAGGTGTTGAGGTAGGCAGGGCAGGTAAGTAGGCTTGTGACGGTAAGTAAGGCAGGTCTCTTTACAGCAAGGTGTTGAGGTAGTCAGGGCAGGTAAGTAGGCTTGTGACGGTAAGTAAGGCAGGTCTGATGAACGCCGTGTCCGTCCCCCTCAGGCGCAGTCCGTCAGTCTGGCCAGCGTGGACATGGACGTGACGTTGGCTCTGAACGTGTCCCAGCTGGACCCTCGGGAACACATCCTGGAGCTGGTCCCCGCCCTCAAACCCCTGACCGACCACGTGACCTACACCATCACCGCCGGCAACAAGGGCGGGGCCTTCCGCATCCAGCAGCGGCGGGGTCTGAGCTACTTGCACGCCACGCGGAGGGGGGCCCCGCCGGGGACCTACACGCTGGAGGTCAGCAGCAGGCCTCTCTACAGCCACGCCCAGCTGCAGGAGCTGGAGGATCGGAGGGATAGGGACTACCTGTCCGGGGAGCTGGGGGAGGATCTACGTATGAGGGTGCAGATTCGGCTGTTGTAAGGGGCGAGGCGGGGGAACTGCTTGTAAGGCCTGGCCAGCCGTGGGACCCCCCTGGGGGCCCCTGGGGACCCACTTACTGAGGCTCTTACACACGGGAAGAACCAACCAATCAGATCCCAGGCTCCCTGTACTTGAAAAGCCATGGACCAATCGAATTGGATGCTTGCACATGGAATGCACGTTAAAAAAAGGGAACCTGGTGCCAAACGTTTTTTTAAATTTTTTTAAATGGTGCTTCTTTTTTGATTGGTGTGTTTCTTTTCACATAAATGTGGGGAGGGTTCTGATTGGTCAGTTCTTTTCACGCAATGCCCGCCTCCAGGTCATAAGCCATTGCTCACAACCCCCCCCCTCCCCTCCCCTCCCCTCCCAACCTACAAAGAAAAGAGGTCATCGACTTAAAAACTTGAACCTGAGACCTCTGCTCCGCCCTTATCAGCGGCCTAACTCTGCAGCGGGAACACCGTGCCTGGCCGGGAGAAAAGACGTCCCTCCCTCCTGGTGAAATGGGGAGGACAGCAGGACTCCAGCCCCTCTGAAGGAGAAGGTTCTTCAGGCTTCCTTTGCTCTCTATTGGCCCTGTTCCCAACGTTCAAATGGAGAGAAAAGCACAAAAACTCTCTCAAAATGAATACAGTTCAGATCCCGGCCTTCGAATCCGCACAGCGCATCACAAAGTGTCAATGAACGGGGGACTTGGAAGAAATCGTCTGGTGTTGGACGCTGTAGATTTGAGTTCTGAAATTCATGGTTTGAAAGGGAAAACAGTTAGGTAAATTAAATAGATGAAAAGATAAAATGTATGTTTTACTTAATATAAGCAATGCTAAAAATGAGCGAATGTCATGAAATAAGTAAATCATTAATATTTCTATGTATTTGGTATGTAGTTGATTAAATAGTGTAAATGCATAAACATTTAAAATGATATAATTATACAAATGACAGAATTGTATGTAAAGGACCCTTTTCACAGGTGTAGGTAAGCTGAATGTAGGTGGAATTAGCTTTGAAATGCGGTAGCAGTCTGTGTAGACCCAGATGTCATGGGTCCCCAAATGTTAACCAAAATATACCCAAATGTTTTCTCATAATTCAGTTTGCTGAAAGGAAAAACAATGTTTAGTTGAAGTTACATCTTTAATTTAGTGTGTGTGTGTCTGTGTGTTTGTGTGCGTGTGTCTGTGTGTTTGTGTGCGTGTGTGCATATCATACACATATACACACATAGCCAGTTCACGTTAAACACGACGCCTCGTCAAACACCTGACACCTTGTCAAATGGTTACCACGCGAGACGTGAAATGAAAGGTATTACAGTCTGAAACGATGCGGTCCAAGTTAGCCAAAAGTACGGGCGCATGGTGCCTGATTCGTTGCACATTGGAACCAGCCCACGTGTGCGTGAGCAGAGCGCGTGTTTGCTGGTGCACGGGTGTTACTCCAAATCCTTCCAAGGGTCTTACCCGAATTCCTTCCAAGGGTCTTACCCCAAATCCTTCCATGAGTTGTGAAACTCTGCAGCTTCAGCATTTCAGCTATTTTTCTATGTATAAATATACAGTATTATACAGTTGTGTTTTTTTTAATTAAATCTAAAGATGTGTATTTATTTTATTTTAGTCTAGTATAGTACAGATGGAATATCTGGTCAATGGAACCGTAAATTAATTTTTGCGCTCCATTTACACAATTGTGGGTGGCTAACCCAAATACATTCCAGAAATACAGCACAGTGAACTGTTGTCTTTATAACTACCCAAAGCATCTCGTCTTATTTTACTTAGTTAACGCAAACAGTGAACTTACTAAAACACCAAATTCTATGGAGAAGAGAAGGGAGCCTCCATTAGAAATATATATTTAAAATATATTACATTATGGTGACCAAAAGCTTAAGAAGAAGCAAATATATTGATACTGCCCTGTTGGTTTGATTTTCAGTGGTGCTCATCCCCATACAAACATATATAACTTTATATGAAGTTACCAGCCAAATATGATCTCCACTTTCCTGTATGGTGTTTTATTTTACAAACTCTTTAAACATCTGTATGAAAGTACTGTATATTGGCTATATTGGCTATATTGGCTAACTGAGTCAATGCCTATTTCTACTTTCAGTACTGTATTTAAAGCACAACTGAACTTTGGTAGAACTTTGGGTTGTGTAGTTACCTGGTCATGATATGAGTCCAAATGGTGGCGAAATATGTTCGTTAGTTGCTCTGTGCTCCCCTGGGGTGATGATCCAGAATAGGGTATTTGTCGCTCTCCATTCACTTTTATGGGGCAGCTAAAACGGTCTCAAAATGACACTTCTAACACATATACGACCATGAAAAAAGCGGATTCTGTCAATACAAAAAATAACCAGTTCTTGTACTTATTTTTTTGCGTAATTAAAATTATTTATAAAGTACTATTTTCTTCAATGTTGTTAGCAAGCTACCAGAAAAGACTACCAAAATGTTGGCAGGTCGTACCATAGATATATACTAGTACTAGGAACGTTTGCTTCTGTGGAAATTTGGACCAATGACGCATTAACGCTGTTTCTGGCACAAGAACATAGCCTACCTACCGGATCTACGTTCCAAATAAAATACTTATTTTATATTATATTAATTAAAAAACAAAATGCGTACGAGGACTGGTTATTGTTTGTATTGACAGAATCCACTTCTTTCACAGTCGTATACGTGCTAGAAGTGTCATTTTGAGACCGTTTTAGCTGCCCCATAAAAGTGAATAGAGAGCGACAAATACCCTATTCTGGATTATCACCCCAGGGGAGCACAGAGCCACTAACAAACATATTTCGTCAACATTTGGACTCAAATCATGGCCAGGTAACTACACAACCCAAAGTTCTACCAAAATTCAGTTGTGCTTTAACAACATCACCTCAAACATGTCCACCAGGGGGCAGCATAGCGGTGTAAAAAAACAACAACTTTGTAGTCTGTCCTGTCAATGAATCCAAACCAGTTTAACAGTCTTCGGGTTTTAATTTGTGTGTGTGTTTATATATATATATATATATATAAAAATTATAAATCCTGATACGCATTCATTACAGTAGTTATGCAACTTTTTATTTTGTTTTATATGGAGTGTTTGTGTGTGGGATGGATGTCTTTTAGCTCATTTTAAAGGGAAGGCCACATTCCTGCCATGAACTCTGACCCCTGCAACAGGACGCTGACTCGCCTGGTACTCTGTAAAATGTAAGATCTGTCAGTTGTCCACAGTCTAGACCGCACAACCGACAGTATGTCCATTACAGAAATAAAGAAGTGTTTTTAATGGCAAACATTTTCACAATATTTAAGTTTATCAGAACAGTTTAGATAGGCTACTGTAAAACTCTCATTTGTATATTGTCATCAGAAACTTGAGATATTTTGATATGTCAAAGACATGGTGCATTTCTCAGAAGTGAAATACATTTGTATAGTTATGAAACATTGTCTGGCTTTGTGGTTTTTGTGCATTTGTACGGTGCTGAGAATCCGTTGATTTAAACTGTAGCTGTAACCTGTAATCACATCAACATATTGGATTTAGCCTGGCAGTGAACTCTATGAAAAATAATTAAGCTCATTAAGGTTTTCTGGCAAAACATGTTTTTCAAAGTGTTTGACTATTAATATGACGCATATTTAAAACCAATTTCAATAACCTAAAATGTTTTTCTACAACAGACTGCATTCTGGGAAGTTGTGATGAGCATTAGTGGTTGATTTAAAGACCATCTCCAGGAAAAATCATGATTTATCAGAAGTTCTTTAAATGGTATTTGCGTTACAATGTGGCCTCCACATGTTACCCTGTCAAATCTGCATTTGAAAAGCTTTGAAAGTACTGTCCCCCCTCAGCAGCCATTGAGAGAAAATAAATACTTCTCATTTTAACAAAACAATCATTGCACGGTGATATTACCCACACACCATACTCTCTTTATAATCTGACCTGCCCTGAAACCTGACACACAACAGGGGAAGGATTTGGCAAAATTTTCCTTTTACAAACTGAGATGGCATTGATTTAACCCATAGACCAACGAGACGTGTCGACCTGCATTCGTTTGTAACATTTCTGTCTTTAGATAAGAATGATTTCCCAGCACTGGTAAAAAGAGGAAACTAGACTTGTTACATAATGTTCGCTATCAGTAGGCAATTAGAGTATACAACGGTTGCTAGGCTGTACAGCTGGACCCTCAACGGACAGACTGATATGTAATGTTGAAGCACAGGCAGAGGACTTGTGCTTTTTCTTAGAGTCTCACTCTACGTCATTCATGTTAAACTTTAGCCACTTCAGTCAACAAAGAGAGTGGAGGCAGCTGTGGAATGCTGGTTGAAGTGGTTACGCAGTTTAAACAGACCGTGGAAGTCCTTGGTGAAACTGAAGCACTCAATTCCTGACCGTGGACGTTCTGTGGTGGGGTGGAGGTTAGAACCCCTATACTAGGCTGAATCAGTACCCTTCCATGCTAGTCAGTATTGAGAAAGTTAAGTAGGTGATATTTTTTCTAATCTAAATACAGTGCAAAAGTAATTTTTTAAAATCTGATTGACAGGAAAACATGTACATTTAATAACCAAATGAATAGCAATGTTTTTGAGGAAAATTATACTGTAAAAGGAGTTTTGGTGGAAAAACGGGTACATATAGTCTAATAAATCAATAATAATAAAATGTGTTTGAAAGAATGTTCAGATGAAAAATGTATGGCAGTATAAAACGGCAAAATACATAAAACTATAGTCTTATGTCCGAAAAGTGAAAAAAACTAAAATAATTAAAAATGTAATTTAAGGTGGACAGGTATTCATGTATATTTAACAATGACACTGAAATAAATCATTTAAATGTGATTGAAGGAATTTATGATGAAAAGGTTTTTCAGTATAAAACGGCAAAAACATCAGACTTGTCTAAAAAAATGTTTATTTTAAATGTCATTATTTTATGTAGGTAGACAGCAAATAATGTATATTTAACTATAATATGGAAATAAATGCATTGAAATGTGTTTAAAGAAATGTATGATATTTAAGAAACACAATTCTCATATTTAGCAATAATGGATATCATAATCTTTTTTTAATCTTTATTTAAAGTGCCGTTTGCAAAAGCACTATGAAAACTCAGTGTGCACACCAATCTACTTTAAAAAATTAAATAAATAAATAAATGATATTCTTGCTACATCCATAAAATACATACTGTCAGAATCAGTGTAATTTCTTTTCAGGGTTGCCAGATGTCTAAATCTGGGTAGGTTTGGGAGGAAAATCTGGCCTTCCCAAAAAGAAAACCCAGGGACGCCAGATCGTAAAATTCCCCATTTGAGGGGAAAAAACTGTCCAAAATTTCCCAAAACAGGTAAATCTGGCAAATCTGGCAACCCTGAAAATATATCCTTCAAAATCCCCATTAAATGAAAATGGAGGAGATTGAACTTGCTGTATGTATCGTGGGTTTTTCAAAAACCAAAAATGTTTATGCTTGCTTTTTTGTGAGCTTATGCCAGAAACACAGACACACATACCTATCCAGATTTAGGCAACTGGCAACCCTGAAAATAAATTACTATAAATAAATTATTCTGACAGTATGTATTTTATGGATGTATCAAGAAGGTCAATTCCACTGTGTACCTGGTTGACTCCTTTTTAGGGGACAATGTGTAACCAAATGTAGACATGCATATTTTTGAGGAATTCTTAATTTTATAAATAAGGATATTCCATATGACTCTAGAAATAGCATCTTTATAAGTTGCGAGAGGTCCAAAATTAATTATGCCCGAAAAGTGGAAAAAAAAAAGTATATTTATAATTCAGGCGTACATTAAATCTTGCATATTTAACTACCACCATGGAATACATTCATTTAAACGTGTTTGAGGAAAATTATGAAAAACATGTACATGAAAAAACAGCAAAATACATAAGACTATATAGTCTTATGTCCAATAAGTAAAAAAAAATTGTAGAAATGTGTGAGGAAAATTATGATTAAAAACAGGAAAAAATGCATCAAAAAATGTTAAAAGGTATTTTTGTTTCAGATGGACAGAAAATTATGTATATTTAACAAATAAATAAGTTAAAAGATGTGTTTACAACATAAAATGTGTTTGTGGAAAATAAATCTTGCTGTTTTTCCACTAAAACATTTATCATATTTATTCAAACACATTTCTACTTGTTTATTTATTTGTGGTTGTTAAATAAATATGAAACTGTAAACCTGAATGGACTGAATCTCTTAAATTATATTTTCTTGCACTTTTCTTTTCACTTTTGGACATTAGACTATAGTCTTCCTTATTTTTCCAATAAACACTGTTTTTCCAATAAACACATTTTACATTGTAGTTTTCTTTAAAGACATTTCTATTTGTTAATTTCACCATTCATACGTTCAATAATTAGATTTTCTGGCAATCCGAATGAAAATATGACATTTTCTGTGACCCGTTTCTGTGTCACTTTCAAAGTTCTGAACGTTTCACACATCCAAAACAACTTTAATCCCCCAATTTGCATTTATACTGCATTGTGGGACCAGAATACAAATTACTTTCTCCAAATGTCAACACATAAATATCTGTACAGGGGCTTTTAAAAGGAACTTAAATAGATTTGAGCACCAAAAACCTACTTAGTTTTTAAAACATTCTCACATGCACTGCCGAACATGTTCACATGTAGTGCAGAACTGAGTATGGCAAATCATACTGCTGCCAGAGTCCATGTATGATTCATAACAGACATCACCTGGTGGATTAGAAGCAGCATGAATTGGTCTTTGTCCATAATGTTTCTGTATAGTTTCCAAACACAGGAGGGCGCTGTTGACCAACATAATAAACGAATATTTGTTCCGTGATGAACCATAGTAACTCGTGCACCAGGAGAAAAATATGTTTTCAAACTAGTTTTGTCACCTTTACAGCCCCCTAATATCCCATTTTTGGAAAACATGGCATGTCTGTGAACCGCTCAAAACATTTTCTGGAAAGAAACATAAAGCCACAGGGTCAACACAATTAGTATATTTACATTTGATCAAATACTCTTTATGTACCCAATGTTCACCAATGCAAACTGCATTTATTCAAATTGTTTTTACACACAAGGATTTTTGCAGACAGCCCTGTGGGACAATTTCAGCAAGGTGTAATTTTGTTTTCAATCTGAACGGCAGTACATTTACATTACCTTGAAATCTGCGTCTACATTTTATATACAAAATACTTAAATAAAATGATAAATAAGTCCGACGCTTCAGCAAACTTTTAGCATGGGTCTGCCAAATGTGTGCAGCAGAACCTCTCCTTGGTTAGTTATATTGGAGTTCCATATTTCTGTATTCACAAACAGAAATAAACCTAGAGCAACACTATGTGCAGGTTTTTAAAAAATGTTTTATTAAAGTATTTTTTAAAGCTGCAGATAGCTTTGCTTATCTTGCTAGTATGGAGCTGGTTGGACAAATTCAGAATTGTGAATAAAATTTTAAATAAGACATTTAGAATCATGAACAACATTTTAAATAAGGCATAAATTTAGAATCGTGAATAACATTTTAAATGAGACATAAAAGGTAAACTGGGTGCTTATCGTCGGGAGGAGGGCTTGTACCGCTGACACAATGAGCCTAATGAACGCTGGTCTGCCAACGAAAGCCAGGCCAACCGCAGCTCGCTCAATAGCGAGATTACACACCGTCATGTCACCCGAGCGAAGTTGCCGCTAATTACGTAATTTGAACATGTGAAACAAAGGCGGGCCACGACGGTTTCGCTGGGCTTCTCCCCTCGGCGATGCGCTGGCAACCCGCCAGGCGGTATCCTCTGCTGTTTACCCACCTTTTTTTTCCTCCACGATTTAGAACCGTCAACTGTGGATTCTTAACAAACGAGCTGTGCACATACGAACCAGCAGGATGATGCAGGCCAGCGTGGGGCACGGCACTGCAGAACTGTGGAGCGTTGAAAAATCCTTAAACGTTTGGAAAATCGTGCCTAAACTCACAAATCACCATGCAAGGAGGCCCACGAGCCACCTAGCGTTTCTCCACAGTAAAGGACAAACAGGTGTTTGGGAGAACAAGCGCTAATCAGAGGAGCCACACCTGTCACAGGTGACAGCTGGTAGCAGTGAGCGTCTGGCACATTGTTGGGGGCGGGAGCTGTTGCTATGGTAACCTGAGGCTCCCCGGCTGACTCAAACCCACCCTCATTCTTTTCAGAACAAGCCGAACAGTATCCCCGCCCACGTGGCCTCATTGCCCACCCATGTGGCAGTCTTTATTAGCCTGAGCTCCTGTTAAAACAGACCTGTGCCTGGCTGTGTGGCCTGGGAAAGGCAGCTGGCTCCTGGTAGTGGTGGTGGTGGGCCAGTAGGGGGCAGTCCATTCTCTGAAAGAAGGGAAGAAAAAAAAAAGGAAAAAAAACAACTGTCCATTTTTCCACCTCCAACCTCAATGTAAAGTGATCCCAGATATCCTGGAATAATTATGAAAGGCACTATATGAATGCAACTCATTCCATACAGTCCAGCTGATCCCCAGGTCTGGCTTCAATTGGAGCAGCCATCGTATCAACAGACCACCCCCCCCCCCTACAGGCCTGTTAAGGATACACACAAATCTATCTACGTTTTTTTTTTTTTTTTAATCCACAGGTACACATTGGTCAAGATTTGCATGCTGTGACATTTTACAAATAAGATGGACTCTGGTTGAAGCAAATGGCATTGCCTGGTAAACCGGTGAGAAGCACCTGCTATCAGGGATCCCAAGACAGTAGAGGGAGGGGTTTGTTTTGACAGAAGGCTCTGAGATCATAGGAATGGAGCATGAGGTGAGCTAAGGTGGGGTGTGCATGGCTAATGAAGAGGCTTCCGAGTAAACAGGTGAGGTCATGTGACTAAGCCCCCACGCTGAATTCAGCTGCTCTCACTGATGGTGTAAACATTTACTTTTTTTTAACAGTATAATGAGTATCAGAGGGAACCAATTTTCATACTCTGTCAGTATATTAAGGAGGGATATTGGGTGGTAACGTTTCCACAATTCTGGAGTAAGGGACGCATGTGCAGGTCTGTACCCTTTGTGTCATGATCCAGGGAAGATATTCCCAGTCTTTAATTACACCTTCTAGGCTAAAGGCAAACTATCACAATCTCATAATAAACTTCTACAGATCTAAAGGAAGAAACATTTACATACAAAGAAATAATTCATAGATTTTCTAAATCAGAAATCATTGTGCACAAGCCATATTTGCAGGCACCATGTGCTCACAAAAATGGTCTTTTTAGTTGCTCTTTGTCCATGAAAACAGCTTAGACTAAAAAAAAAAAGTTTTTTTGGTGACTAACGATAACCTTATGCCAATTTTTGTTGGCAAATTTTTTATTTTGGTTTATGTCGTCTTGACATACTTTTTCATTTAAACCTTTCGTGTCACGTTTTGCAGTACCATATCCATCTGCCATTGTAATGTCTGCGCTATAATTTTGTGATTTAAAACAAAAAAAGTGCAATGAAATGTGCTGTAAAATTAACTGAACCGATAAAATGAAAATGTAAAAATATGAATATGAACAAACAGAATTGTCACAATTAAAAGTCCAAGTGATCAATTTAATTTGATTTTTATTTATTGCAATAAAGATGTACAAAGTATTGGTAACCGTAAATGTTAAAATGTTAGAAAAAAGCATATCTGTGACAGTTAACAGTACAGTATATCAAAACATTACCGCTTTGACCAGTCAGGCAGGTCTGATCTGCCTCAGAGGGGGGGGGGGGGGACACTTTAAACTGGTTGTCAACACAGCTTTTCTCAAAGGCATATATAAAAGATAGAAATGTACAGAAAGACAGAAAAGTAAATTAAAGACAAAATCGTTTAGAGAGATCAAAACATAAAATCAACATGCAATTTAACTTAATACCAAAATAAAACAAACAAAAAAAATTGATAGGAGAAACCTAAAGCTACAAAATAAATATTTTTTCTCCGTTATTAATTTTGCCATTAATATTCCACTCCCTTAATTTATCTGGTTAGACAGCTATTTATTTACAGGTTAGTTAAAGAATTACAGTGTGTGTGAACTAGGATCAGCACTATGAGAACAAGCGTCGCTTTGATTGCATTCATAATCATCATCATGGTTTCACAACTCGGAGGAAAGGAAATTAAATAAAAAATAACTTTGGCGACAGACAGGAAAACATGGAATTATGGAAATGGAATGACTATAAAGACAGAAGACTAGGCTGAGAAAGAAGACCGCTACAGGAAGATGCTACCGGAGTACGTATTCATCACACCTCAACAGCTATGTGAATCTACATCAACGTGCATCTATACATCGGTGAATTTAAATATACGCACACACACAAACACACAGTATTTGGTTGGTTGTGACACAAATATCAACAGCAAGTTATGTGACATCTTCAAAAGTTAAAGCCCCTTCCCCAGTTTATATATATACAGGTGCAGCTCAAATTTGAATATCGTGAAAGTTCAATATTTTTGGTCACTCATTTCAGAAAGTGAAACTCATATATTATATAGATTCATTACACATAGTGAAATATTTCAAGCCTTTATTTCTTGTAATTTTGATGATTATGGCTTACAGCTAATGAAACCCAAAATTCAGTGTCTCAGAAAATTAGAATATTTTGCTTTAACATATTTTTAAAGTATCATATTTAATATTTGGTCGCATATCCTTTGCATGCTGTTACTTCCTTAAGTCTGTGACCAATCAACATCAAAAGACTCTCAATATCTTATTTTCAGGTACTGTTACAAGCGATACTATAACCTCTCTGCATTTGAACTGATCTCTATGGGAATTGGGGGGTGAGACTAGATTCAGCTGTAAATTACACTGGTACAGTATGGAACACATGGCTGGCTAAATGGCTGTAAGTCATCAAGGGTCTGAGCTATCGAACGAGCCCCAAACCATCACTCTGTTGCCAGATATGGAGTAGATGTGGATGGATCACTGCAAGGGTTATTTCTCCTGACTCATTTTCCTATAGAACTCTAATGGGAAAAAAAGTCAGGAGAAACAACCCTTAAAGCGTAATTTACAGCTGAATCTAGTCTTACCCCCCAATTCTCATAGAGATCAGTTCAAATGCAGAGAGGTTATAGTATCACTTGTAACAGTACCTGAAAATAAGATATTGAGTCGTTTGATGTTGATTGGTCACAGACTTCAGGAAGTAACAGCATGCAAAGGATATGCGACCAAATATTAAATATGATACTTTAAAAATATGTTAAAGCAAAATATTCACATTTTCTGAGACACTGAATTTTGGGTTTCATTAGCTGTAAGCCATAATCATCAAAATTAGAAGAAATAAAGGCTTGAAATATTTCACTATGTGTAATGAATCTATATAATATATGAGTTTCACTTTCTGAAGTGAGTGACAAAAATATTGAACTTTTTCACGATATTCTAATTTTTTGAGCTGCACCTGTATGTATATATATATATATAAAAACTGAGAACACAACTGAATGTGTTCTTGGTCAATTTGGACCAATCAGAGTTTAGGTGCTCTACAGAGTCGAGAGGCGAGATTGTGAGCCGTTACCATGGGGATTGCGGAATTTCTCCCACCCATTTAACTAAAAAGGCAATTACATGCTTTGCACAAACTTTAAAGTCATCTTTACATTGGTGTGTATATTTATATATAATTTGTTTATTTATATATATATATATATAAATTCAAAACGTTCATAATTGCATGGCGTATTCATATCGATTATACAATGAACACAGATCGGTGAGACGCAGTCGTGCGGGTGTTCAGAGCGAACGTAACCTGAAATCCAGATTATGCTTCACTAAAGTTCTCACAATGGTTTTGGGGGTAGCGGGGGGGAAATTCTGAGACAAAACCCCACCTACCCCCCCCCCCCCCCCAAAAAAAGGCAGCTTGCAATATATGGTGAGGAAACGGCACCCCCTAAAGCCGCAAGAAATACAAAAAATAGCAAATTTCACGAGGAGATGCTAATCCCCGGCATTGGCTCCATTGTGTGTAGTGTTCATCACGTTTACATTCAATTTGACCTTCCCTTGTGCCAAACATTACATTCTTGCTAGAAGACTCTAATGTGTATGAAATGAGTGGAGTGAAATGTGAAGCAGTCATTTCTCAAATGCTACAAAAAACAGCTTGCTATGTAAGGCTTGTGCATTTAAAAAAAAAAAAAAAAAGCCAAAATGTTTTTATTTTTATTTATTAAGTTACTCCTTGTTTACAGGTAGTATGAGGCAGTCCTCACTTTTGGGATCTGTGTGAGAGAGTGTGTGTGTGTGTGTGTGTGTGTGTATGTATGTATGTCTGGCAGTGCTAAAACAGAAGTCGGCTCCACCCGTGAGGCCGGTTTTTGAACCTTCCCACCCACCCCTATGAACGGCTGCGAAATGGTACGAGCCGTGTCAGGGCCAGACTGACTCGTGTCTGAAGGACACTTTTATCAGGACCTCCGGTGTTGCGTTTGGGACAGAACGCTAAATTCACACGTCACAAAAAATAAACAAAACAAAACAAAAACAAAAAGAGACGGATGTCTGGGCAGGAAAAAAATAAAAAATTAAATAAAATATTCCCGAAGTCCAAGCCGTTAGACCCCTGAGTCCCTGGGGGCGACTAGACTGACCCCCCTGTCACCGACACTCACCACAAATAACACATCTGCATAGAGGTTGCGGGCCCGACTCGGCGGCCCCTTATAACGCACACGACATTCGCCCTCTAGGGGAAGCTGATCTCCACCGCTCCCTTCCCCCTGCATGACAGTACCGACAAATCCGCCCTGTTAACCTGCACCTGCATTCAATACAGGAGATGGGGAAATAATATCTCAAAACTCCGTGGATACTACCAACCGGGGGTTGGGGGGGGGGAGGGGGGGGTTGTATCGGGTGGGGGTTCGACAGACCTCCGCTACCCGCCCCCACCTGTCCAGGTGTGCCATGTATGGGCAAGGATTTATGCTCTGGAACTTTCTATATGAGGGAAAGAGACGTTTGCTTTTGGGGGGTGGGTGGAAAGGGTGAGTCTGGAAGATCAAATATTTACGCATTTCTTTTTACAAATATTTCCTATAGATGGACGTGTTACAGTCCTCCCATCTACAAGTCTGTCTACTATAATTCCCCCATTCATTAAGCAACCAGCCAGTATGGCTTAAGAGGAAGTGTATAGAGTAATGAAATACAACAATCATGACTAATTATTAAGGCAAAAGTCCTATTCAGCTGTAGGATTTAATCTGTTCCATCAGCCAGGGTTAGGAAAAAAATTCTAATAATAAAAAAAAAATAAAGAACAGATCAAATGTTTTTGGTTAAAAAACTTGTTCGTTAGCAACTGTGACTGCAAGTCTGTTTGTGCATGACCGACGGTCTAAAACCAGGCCCGACTCGTTGCCGACGCACAAAATGGTTATGCGACACAAAGCGATGGTCACATCGCGTGTCTGCGTGTTCTACACAGAGAACCTTTAAAGAACCCTTCGTTTCATGCTACTGACCGTAAGCAAGATGGTCAAGGTTGTGATGTTTGTGGAGGGAACCGTTTAAGGAACAAATGTAATTATTTTATCGTATAAAGAAAGACTTGACATCTAGTGAGCAAAATCAGTTCAAAATTTGAGAAAAAACCCAATACATTTTATGCAAATAAGCGGAACTTTTTTCCCCCCGCCAATTTCCACTTGCATAAAACCCCTCAAAACCAGATCCCCCCCCCCCACACACATTCAAAACCCAGAAACAAATATAATCATATTCATTATATCCATTCATATTATGTTATGGTATGATTGCTCAGGGCAGACAATTTAATTTAATTTAATTGACATGGAAGGCACATCCTTAAGGCTAGAAAAGGTGTTTCTGTGTGTTCTTCACACAACAGAGGGGAAAAAAAAAAACTGCTGATTATTGCCGCTTCAAAAGAGCAAAATTATCCACAGCTTAATAATGGCAATAATAATAATGTGAATCGCATGCTTGGGTTTTTAGAAGCAGGGGGAAAAGGAAGAGTGTTTTATTCTTTGTTCGTTCCTCTGTATCGATCTGCGCTGGAAGACCGAAAAGGCGAGTGTTGAGGTGCGCGGGTGTGGGAGGTGCCCCCTCCAGCCCCACATCTTCAGCCTTTGTTTTGAAATGTTTTTTTTTGTTTTAAGCGGGAGCAGGGATGTCACCAGGAGCGAGAGGACGAGGACTAGGCTCGCATCCGTCACCGTTTGTGTCTTTTATCATTATTAAGATTATCATTATTTACCCTTAATATTACTTCTTCGTCTTCTTTTGTCTTAGTATTTGTAGTCTTCTTCTTCTTCTTCTTTTATGGCAAGAGGTTGTGTGGCAGCCTGAGAGGCAGAGAGGAGCTTAAGAGTAGAAGGTGAGCACGCTCTGGTGGTTCCCCCGGACCAGGAGGATGGGCGGGAGATCCTTGGACAGGGTTTCCAGCCAGGACATGTAGAGGGCGCTGGACACGGCCCCCTTCCTCGCCAGGGGCATGCTCCTGTGGGACGGACAGACGGACGGACACAGACAGACGGGGTCAGTCGGAGGTCACATTCTCCCTCTACGCCCCTCCAGTAAATGCGATTACACTCAGCTCATTGGTTCAATGTGCCACAGTAATGCAGTTAAAGCCCAGGGAGGAGCAGAGAGCCAGTGATATAGGCCAAGAGATCCCCATATGGGTACCCCCCCCTCCACCCAAATGGGCCCGTTCTGCTTGTGGGTTCAAAGGTCAAATGGCCTTAACTAAGAACCATTCAACCATAATATCCCAGATTCCTCTTATAAACAGTGTGGAAGCACAATTCTGTTCTGTTCAGTTCTGACACCAGATCAGCAGCTTTGTGTCCAATGACAGCGACCAACTCCCGAGTATCAGAGACTCTTCAAATAACAGTCTGTTACCCGCTAAAATACGACACTACGTTTCCCAGAATCCTCTACTCACATGACGATGAGGTTGGCCGTGCTCGAGTGCTCCTTTAGTAGCTCGTTCAGTCTTATCTGACGGTTCGTCTGAAACCCAAACAAAGAACACATTTAAAAGGGAGACTTCAGGTGTCAAGTTACCAGGTGGAAAAGGGCAACTTTAAATGTGCTTTTTAATCTCCCTCCATTTCTGCCACAACACACACACTGCCCCCTCCTACTTCAGCTCAGAGTCAGGTTACGAGAATGCGCTCGTGTGCATGTGTTCTACTGAATGAGCGTGTGCATATGTACAGGTAAAATTGTGTACATGTGTCCAGGCGAATGCGTGTACGTATGCATATAGGTGAATGCGCATGTGTGTCAGTGTGCCAGTATGTATGCATTTAGATGAAGAGGCGTGAGCATCCGGCCGAATGCATGTGGTCAGGTGAATGCGCGTTTGTGGTCAGGCGAGTGTGTGTGTGTGTGTGTGTGTGTGTCTCAGTGCGCCAGCCTCACACAGACGGGCGCAGTACGGGGCAGAAGGCCAGGCCGCTGCTCTGACCTTGGCTCTGTAGAGCTCCAGCTCATTGTCAGTGATTCTCCAGGGCTCCTCTGCCTTCAGTCGCTCGGCTGCTTCCTGCTCCATATCGTCCTCCTTCAGCTTGTACGGCTCGATCATCTCCTCAAAGGCAGTCACGCTGGGGAGGTGGCAGAGGTGTCAATCACACGCTTAATGACCAATCACCCAAAGGCAGTCACAAGGGGGGGGCGGGACACAGGTGGCAATCACACATGCAATGACCAATCGCTCAAATGCAGTCACACTGTGGGCTCAATCATTTGCGTAATGACACTTCTGTAGGTCCAGACTATTACTATACAATAGGAATGCCATTCTGAACATAAACGTACATTCTAATGCATGTAATGTCACACTAAAAAAAAGCAATAATAAATATTCAGCTGTATTATAACAGAAATATTAAGCGGCTTCAGATTGACAGGAGTCCCAAAATTTGCCACACCATTTGAAGGGAATTTTTATTATTATTATTTTAAAAAATTTAAAGTGCTGTG
This sequence comes from Ilyophis sp. 1 JC-2022, assembly GCA_022702515.1. Lineage (NCBI taxonomy): Eukaryota > Metazoa > Chordata > Actinopteri > Anguilliformes > Synaphobranchidae > Ilyophis > Ilyophis sp. 1 JC-2022. The sequence continues at coordinate 5,673,295 of CM040394.1, read as the reverse complement.
GAGTCTAATGCTTCTGTGATGGCAGGCTATGGCAGTGAGGAAAAGCAGCTTTGACGAGAGACCAGCGTGAGCTGGCAAGGAAATTGGCAAGTCTAAAATAAGTGACTCAGCTTTCAAAATCTTGAATTAGCAGTTCAGCTGAACTAAAGAAAAGGAAAAAGGACAAGGGCCCAGTTCTCTTAAAATTCCCTGAAAGTTCCGTATCGTTTAACCACACTTTAAACGTACATCCCCCCCACGCGTCACACAAATGTCTAATCCTTGACACGTTCCAGTATCAATAAAAATGCTGTTAGTTCGGAAAACAACTGCTTTTTTTTAGGCCTTATCCTTCACTGAACCTTTTGGAGATTAGTGGTGACTCATCTGAGACGCCATCGTACAAGAACATAAAGTGGTCGGCGTTAGCCAACGATAGCTACGGCCGGCTCCATCCTGCTATACGAACGTGCAGCTTGAGGGGAAAAATAAACTGCTGCTACTCGTTACTGAACTGCTGCTGCCATCACACAGAGGAATTCTTGTGAATCGTGACCAACTGCTCGGTACGGACACGTCTAAAACACGGTTTAATGAAACGTTTACCGTGTCTGCACGTAGCCGTAATACAGTAGCTGCCGAGGGCGAAGCGTAGCCAGCACCTCCATATTTGTTTTTTAGTGATCACCGTCCAATGACCTTACTGTAAATGTCATTTGAGAACGGTCACGTTGTACGGGATATAGCAGCTATGGGTGAGAAATGCATTCTGGGACAGAAAGAGCTGCTCGGAAAGTACAGTCAGACGGAATGCTTTTGTTTCAGTGTTCCGTGATAATGCGCCTGACCACGCCTCTTCCCATCCATGAGCACAGGATGAATTTGCAGCGGTGGCCTCCCTAGATATGCTGGCTCAAGTGGGGGGGGGGGGGTTACTCTTCTTTATGATTCATATTTCAGCAGGGAGGATATAAAGCTCTCCCTTCAGTGGATCGATATTTGTGGGCTTGGGTGTGCTTTCCAGGCAATCTTACTTCTCTTTCTTTGGCTTAGTGTTGATGTCCCCGAGGACGTTGATGTCGGAGAAGTCGATCCTGAACTTGCTGAGCAGGGTAGCCATCCTGTTTGGGCAGAAGGACAACAGAAAAGTATGTTTAATTGTATTTTTGGTTGGAACCATTTCCTAGGATGCATTGAGCCAGACCACTGTGCTCAATGAGAGCTTCTACCATCATCAACACTGCATTTGTACAGAGAAACTACAGCATAAAAGAAAATAAATCAGAGCATAACGCCTGACGGGACTGAAAAAGGCTGGTGCGTGCGCCCACATAAATACCACCAATGGATTTGTATACAAGCCACTCTGGGGTTACATGAATGGTACTTTATTTTATCTATTTTTTTTATTTATTTTTTTCCGCGATTGTAAAGCGGACAGGTTTGTTAGAAAACTTCACACAAAAACTCAGTATTCAATATATTTTTTGTAACACAAAACTGTATAGCAAACAGGAACACATTTATACAACTGGATATATGCTGAAGCAATGCAGGTGAAGAACCTTGCTCAAGGGCGCACGCGCACACACACACACACACACACACACACACACACACACACAGACACACACACACAGACACACACACACAGACACACACACACACAGACACACACACACACACAGAGACACAGAGACACACACACACACACACAGAGACACAGACACACACACACACACACACACACACACACACACAGGGGAAGGGCCCGAGTTGGAACAGTGCTAATTATAGCGCACAAAAGAAGCAGAAGCAGCTGCAGGGGACAGTGTGAAATGTTAGCGCCGGACAATTCCACCGCGTGGACTCACTGTACAGCCCCGAGCTCACAGCACTCACTGTACCGCCCCGAGCTCACAGCACAAGCCTACAGATCGATCGTTTATTCGTACACGTCACTCACACATTCGATTATTCACATTCAATTATATCATATGAGCTGTATCATTTTACTATGAAATAAACACAATGAAAAAATCTGACATGGGGGGAATTATTATTTTTTTTTTTTAAACTATACAAAAGCCATATTGTGTAAAATAATACAATAATAAACTGCTCTTGCTCTGTACAAAGAAGTGCTTTTGGAAGCTGCAGGAAAGCGGTTACATAACCATTGGTGCTCTACTTAAATATTAAATACATTGTTCTGTGCTGTCACACTGGCTAACGTCATTAGCTGAAAACCTGCTCCATCTGAGCAAAGCATCCTGGGATGGCTAGTAAATCCGACTGAACGGTGGCCATGCCGTGTAAACATACCTTATGTTTATGCATTATGTATGTATGTATGTATGTATGTATGTATGCATGCAGATTCTAGTTATTCATGTAAAACGCAGGGGAGCACAGTCAGAAACGTTAACAAAATGTACTGTTTGCAGGCTCCAGAATGGCCGCGGTGGAACCCAGCGTTTGTGATTAGATATGGGAAAAGGACGGTTGAACACTCACGCTCTGCGGTCGTGGTCGATCCGGTTGATCTTCCCGCCGATGAACACGCGGATCTTGCAGTCTTTCCACCTCTTCTTATTGGTCAGCAGGTAGGGAATCAACAGAGTCAAGCCTATCCAAGCACAAACAACAGGGTGAGTGAATGAACGAATCAGTGAATGGACCAATCAAAAATTAATGACCTTCAGCGTGTCATTTTTAAAATGTTTTTCCCGCCTTTTCTCCCCAGTTTGGAAAGCCCAATCATGTATTTCTGCGCTTGTTGCTGGAGCCGTTGCGCTCGGTTCGGAAGAGTGTGGACGTGCACACGGTCTCCTCCAAAGTGCAATGGCAGGCGCCCCCGCTCACAGGTTGGTCAGGGACTTACCGCCGTCGTCAAACAGCCACCACACGTCCACCGTTCCCTTCCCCTGCTTCTTCTGGAACTGCTGACTGGCCTCCAGCAGCCTCTGATCCGTCACGTTGAGCGGCACCGTGGGGCTCTTTTTATCTGTACGACACACACAGCACGTCACACACGTGGTCCTCGAGAAACTAAGTTCTGCTGCCATTTATGACACACAACCACACACACACACACCTGAAACACTAGGACCACAGAAATGTACGACGTACCTCAATTTCCCAAGAAATCCAAAAGGTCACGTTACGCACAGCAAAGGGTAAAACTACTCTCTAAAACTACTCTTTAGCATAACATCTAAAAGCACAACAGTGTAAAAAAAAAAGAAAGAGAAAAAAGCTTGCGTCTCAGGAGACGAGGAGCTCAGGAGAAGGCTCGGTTCCAGGAGAAGACACAGAGCACGACAGCCGAACGGCAGAAAGTTCCGGCGCTTTGATAGAACACATACAAGCACACGCACGGCGAAGAAAGCTACAGAGGCCACAGGAAGCCGGAGAGAGGGGGTGGTACCAGGTGAGAGGAGAGGAGGAGGAGAGGAGCGGAGGAGGGAAAAACGTAAAGAAAAGGAGAGACTGAGTGGAGGACGAGATGGGGGAAAAAAAGGGGTAACACGGAAAGGTGGGGTGCCTGCCTTTTTTCAGCAGCGGCTGTGTGGGGGCCTTGTCGTCATCATCGTCTGGATAATGTTCAGGGGGTGGAGGAGGAGGAGGAGGAGGAGGAGATGGGGGGGGGGGGAGGTTGGGAGAAAAAAAAAAGTGGGTTAATAGTCGTAGTGCAGTGATGGAAAACACATGCGTCAACACAGGGGTACAATGAGGTGCCTGTTCTGCGACCGCTCCATTAGAGAAGAGCCAAAATGGACAAAGTGTTCGCAATGGAGAACTCAAGGCCCCTAAAAACCTCACCTTCGCCCCTCCCCCCTGTGCCAGGGGGGTGGTACCGGTATCCTTCCCCTTACGGCCAATAACGGACCCAGAGAGGGTTTGGATTTTGCCAAAAGCACGTTGGACCCCCACCCACCCCGTTCACCAATGAGATTGTGTGAAGCGTAAAATAGGCTTTTTCCTCTCGTTTTTCTTCCAGGAAAGGGACTCTGTGGAGCTCTGTGAAAAGCCCCGTGTTGAAATTGAGAATTAGAAAGTTCCGGATGCTTAAGCAGCCTTGGTTTTAAGTCCATTAGCGGAATGCGCACGGCGGCAACAAACAAACGGCCAATCAGAATTACTGCAAGTAAACTGCGCGTGCCATACGAGGGTGGGCTTTGCTCGTATATCAAAATAAACAGCATTTCTGTATAGCACACCTGTGCAGAAAGAGCTGCCGCACACGATATTAATCCTCAACAGTTTAGCAGTCTAACAAAAAGGGAGCATCATTATAATAGCTGTAAATGCTCTAAATATAGCCGGGGTGGAAACTGCAGCCCTGGACTCCATTGTGCGCTGCAGAGCAAATCGTGAGAAACATCATCAGCTCGATCCCGACTGCCCTTCCCACAGAATGTCAGCGCGACCCCCCGGGGTTTAGGGTTACGGTGAAGGGGGGGGAGGGAGATGGAGCCGATCTGGGAGGAAGCGGTTAGCGAACGGGGGAGCCGCGAAAACGAGGACGGGCGGAAATGAGCCAGCGGTTCCCAGCCGGGAAGTCCCGCACTGTGGGAATGTGTACCTCTGTTTGTTTTTGCGTGGGTGTGTGGAGGGCGGACGGAGGCGACCGGCCGGTGACGTGTTACTATGGAGACGGCTATGAGCGAATGGAGGGGCGGGGGGGTCGCCATCGGCAACATCCTCTCTTTAACTGCAATGGCAGGAGCCCACTGAAAACTGAAAGGTGATATTTATGGGAGCGCGAGGAGAAACTGGTGGAGCGGGATGAGTATGGTGGTGTGAAAATGGAGAAATCACAGCAGGGCAGGGCAGGGCTCCTCTGAAAATGAGATCTCGTTCTCAGTAAGACTTCACTGCATAAATAAAGGTTGAATAAAATACTAAAATAAAACGGTCTCCCAAGGGTACGAGCTCCTCGCCTGCCCCAGGCACATTGAGCCCAGTTAACATTCACAACAGACACGGCCAGTTCTGTTCGTCCCTCGCTCGCTCTTCTACAGCCTCAGTCCCACAGAGGTGCAACTTCTCAACACGCTCAGTTTACCCCAATTTCATACACTGTGGAATTACACCCCTCCCCCTTCTCAGGGGCGCAGTAGTGGGGGGTGGTGGGGTGGGGTGGGGCAGTTCGGTGATGCACTGTTGCAGTGGGGTGGGGCAGTTCGGTGATGCACTGTTGCAGTGGGGTACCTTTCAGTATCGCCGGGCTGTTCTGGGCAGTGGTGGCCTTGGAGGAGGGCTTGGAAGAGTCGCCGTCCGAATCTTTGCTCATGTCGATGGACACGATGACGTCCTTCATTCCTGAGGTCTTCTCCTGTGACGACAGCAGGTCATCTAGGGCGAGAAAAAGGCCTGATGAGTTTACCCTTCAGAGAACCTAACGCTCCAAAACAAATTACCGCAATAAAGAGAAAGTACTGTGCATTCAAAAACAGCTCCGTCAACATTTAAACTTCATTTACACACACATGGTGACTCTATTCCATCTTAGAACTAATTCTGGCGGGGTCGTTTATCCTTCGGAAACACAGGCGATGTTTGTTTCGAAGCCACTTTCAAGCTATTTTCAGCAATTAAGATTAATTCACCCAGGCAGGCAGGGGAAATAAATCAACTCCACTGTGTTGGTCTGCTGAGATAAAGGCTAAAGGATGCTGGTGTACCACCCGTCCCCCCAGCAACAGTGACAAGCAATGCATTGACAAGCAAATTGTGTGTGTGTGTGTGTGTGTGTGTGTACGCACACCGTTTATATTAACAAAAAAATAAATGCACCAAGGCTAAAGAGCAGAAATTTTCTGAACTCTTCCAGCACAGCCCATAGTCTTACCTTCGCATCAGAACACTAAAACTGTTGCCACATCTCTGTCCTTAAAGCCGTTCAGAAAATATTCCATAACACAGGCTAACTGTTGAGCAATTCTGAAAAACCTTAAAGCCCCTTCAAAACCATACAATGATTTCATTCTAAACCACTACCGGCTTGTAAAATCTTTAAACAGGCATAAAAGTGCGTCTAAAGAGGTTAGACAGGTGATGTTGGGTACACAGGTGATGTTAGGTACACAGAGAACCTAAATCCATGATGCACATACCTTGTCCTTGAATATGGGATACATCCAAACCTTCTTTCAATCTGATGACAACAGCGCCATACTGGAAATCAAACACGTCACTGTAACGGAATTAAAACAAAGCCTGTTAGCGTTTCACGGGAAGCTGGTAGACACAGCCCAGACATGTATACATCACGCTCCATTAAAATCCCCGCTCTTCAAGCGGATTACATTCAAACATTTCAGAAAGCCTGCAAGCTCTCTCATTGGAAACAAACAAACAAACAAACAAACTCATTCAAATTCAAATCTAGACTCAAAAAAACTCATCGTTACCGGTCCATATTTCCACATGTGGCAGCCAAACGCAAATCCAAAAAGACCACCAGTAAAGAACAGATTCATAAGTCAGTTTTCTCTCTGGCATAGTGACTACCAGAGCATAGACAGAAAATGATCATTAAAGTACGCCCATACTAAAAATGAGCATTAAAGTACGCCCATACTAAAAATAAAAAGGGGTCCCGATGCGTTAGGACTGAACCATCCCTAAACTCTTCAGCGAATGCAATAATCTCCCTACAAACAGAGAGCAGATTTCTGCTCAGATCCTTCCCTTTGTTCCGTCAGCGCTAATCTCTCAGACCCCACATGTCCGAGTGATTACTGGAAGAAAAAGTAAGATAAAAAAAAATGGTCTGAACGCAGCCAAACTTACAGGCCTGCCCCCTTGTACTTTCATCCAGAGAGGGGGTTTGTCCAAGCACACTACTTAGTCTAATCCTTTAGGTTTCAGATGAATTGCGTTCTTATGAACTGAGCAGGATGAGCGGTCGAATTAGGGGCCTTGGTGATGGGATTTGATGGAATGGGACTGCGCTGAACTCATTGTAATCAGGTTGATTTTTATGGAAGGGGATTGCAATTAACCCACTGAATCAGGTTGATTTTCATGGAAGGGCATTGTAATGAACTCACTGAATCAGGTTGATTTTGACGGAAGGGGGTTATAAAACTCACTGGATCAGGTTGATTTTGATGGAAGGGGGTTATAAAACTCACTGGATCAGGTTGATTTTGATGAAAGGGGGATAGTAAAACTCACTGGATCAGGTTGATTTTGATGGAAGGGGGTTATAAAACTCACTGGAGCAGGTTGATTTTGATGAAAGGGGGATAGTAAAACTCACTGGATCAGGTTAATGTAAGTCTCCACATCCCTCATGTCTCCCTCCCTCCAATCGTTCTTGAAGCCGAGCACCAAGGTGTTGGGCTTCAGTCGGCCAAGTCCAGCGGCCTGAAATGCAGAGAGACCCGTTAGGTCCAGTTAGAACACACACACACTCAGCCAGATTTCTCTGATCCAGTTCCTGTAACAGTTCTCACTTTCTGTCATTCACACATATTCTTATCCCAGTGGCTTATTCTACCAATTAGCAGCTCAACGAGATCTCGAGCTGAACGTTGAACGAGTTGCGGTTAGTTAGGGTTGGACTGAAATCCTACAGGACTGAAGATCTCCAGGAACAGGATGGGGAACCACTGCCCTATCCCAGGCAACCAATCACAATGCAGCTCTAACCACGGTTCATTTATTCAGTGTCCACAAGGCTGTACTTTTAAATGTAAAGCAATATTGTCCTTAAATGTCAACGCATACACCATACAACTACTTCTTTCTGTGGGCAAATACTCTTTTAACACAACACAAGCTTGGCGCTCTCTTAAAATTCAGCTGTAGACCTGGACACAGTGACAATTTCTGATGCATCTGAACAATACTTTTCCCCCCTGAATGACCAAAGTGCCAAGGCCACTGCTATAGTTGGCTATATTTGGCCCCCAGGCTGCCAGTTGAATAGCCCTGGTGTACACATTTGAGTGAAAATAACGGCCTCATTTTTAAAAGGCTCGCCCCTCTTAGTTTCTAGTCATTCCTCTCATATTTCCCTGGAGCAGATATCTGATGGTTGGCTTCCCTAAGTGAGTCTGTCCACTCCCCAGACAGGCTGTTTATAACGCTAATGCGAGCCGTTTCTTACCTTACTCTTCAGTCTAAATGGGTGTGTAATGGATCGAGGGTAAATTTCATTAATTCACTGCACAAGGCAAAAAAAAAAAAAAACTATTCCACATTGGGACATAAACTTGGCTCCAAGAGAAGTGAAATACAGGAGTTTATTTTGTGTGTGCATGATGTGGTCAGAGATGACGTTTCTTGGGACTGACCTGCATCAGGTACTGTGAGCCTTGTCTCAGGTCATCCGCAAACACAGGGGTGTAGAAGGCCTTGGTCTCGTTCTTCAAGAGCCAGCGCTGGTAGCGGACCTGATCATTGGCCAGTTCTTTGAAGTTCGGCCTACGGGAAGTCTGGAGACAAGAGTGACGCAAGAGTCATCAGTCGCTCGCGAAGTGATGTCACTCGCTACGCCAACCGGCGTGCCAACATCGCCGGCGAGTTCCGTCGAGGTTAGGTCACTGAGCAGCTATGTGAAAATCCATGCGAATCAATGAATTCTGCCAACGACGAAAAAAAAGAAATTGGGACCCATCGAACGTTCCCAAAATGGCCAACCTTGGGCCAGGCCTCCTGCCAGGGTCTGATCGTTTATAACGAGCAGCTTTGTCTGGCGAACACGCCGCTAGCCAGGAAAATGAACCACCATTAGGAGGGAACGTTTTTCAATGTTGGCTGAAACACCTCCGCGCGTGTGCGTGTGCGTGTGCGTGTGTGTGTGTTGAAGTTAACCTATACACTATTCTTTTGTGTTTTGTGCCGTTTGAAGGGCTGGAGACATACACTCTCCCTGTGGCGCTCAGGCACGTGGCGTCCATTACTGCATGTTTAATAAGCCCTGTGTGTGTGTGTGTGTGATCCCCAGAAATGAATGTGTATCCATTAGGACAGTGTGGAGGCTGTAGTGATGTGACTGTTGCCCTGTAGTGATGTGACTGTTGCCCTGTAGTGATGTGACTGTTGCCCTGTAGTGATGTGGTGTAAAAAGGCAGTTTGGACAGTCTCTTCAGCCAGGGCTTATTAAACATGCAGTAATCAACACCACACACACACACACACACACACACACACACACACACACACACACACACACACACACACACACACTGATGGTGGTGATGCACACAGGGGATTAAGTGTGTGTAACTGCTGGTTCTGTTGCTGGTTCTGTGTGACCCGACGGGTCCTGCCGGGGTCCGGTACTCACCGAGCGAACGTGTCCGCAGATCATCAAGCCCACGTTCTTGGTGAAGGCGTGGACCAGGTGGAGCAGAGCCGGGCGGGAGTTGGGGAAGCCGGTCAACACCAAACACTGGGGTCTGAGCAGGGGACAATCACAAAAACAGGAAGCTCTGTGAGAGACTGAGCGCAACAGCGCAACAGCTAAGAGTTAGCGCCCCCAAACACTTTCAGAGCAGCTAACTGGAAGTGCCCATCGTTACCAACACCACCCGGTCTATTCTCATGACCTTGAGAAAGGCCTTTTTTGACTTAAAAGTCAGAGTAGAGATCTTCAGCGTAACGTATATAAACGTGAAATGTTGAGTGGATTACAGGGAGTCTGATGCGTGCAGTAACGCGTTTTAATTCTACAGATGTCGTCAGCCCCCCCCCCCCCCATAATCCCTCGTTCATTGCCATGGGAACGAGATGGTCTGTGCGGAGGTGTGCGTGAGTACATGGAAGAAAAAAACGACCTCGGGTAAAAAATTTAGGCAGTGCTGCACAGGTTCCTCAAACGCCCTCAGCTCTTCCATGTCCGAGGTTCAGCTTGAGACTCACGTCATGCAAGACGCAACGCAATGAAAACGTTCAGCAACGGTTTTAACGGTAATACATTTTACATTATCAAATACAAGGTGCACTATTATATCAAGCCCATGCGGAGGCCATGTTTATTGTGCGATGAGCATTGTATTTGCATGAACCAATCGGATGGGACGACAGTTTAGCAGACAGCCAATCAGAAGTGAACTTGAAGAGAACATCTCTACAGAACGAACACCCTTGTACACGACGTCCTTAAATCAGAAAGAAAATTCTACTGGCTCTCCTCTTCATAATGGACACAAGGATGTAGCAGTCAGCAAAATCCCCAAAATTATTCATCCAAACGCTGAGCACGAGACATACTGGGAGGCAGCACCAAAGTGTGTGTGTGGGGGGGGGGTGTGTGTGTGGGGGGGGGTGGGTGGGGGGTTCTTTTGTATTTTGGGAAGGGGGTAATATGAGGATGGCTCGGAGCCGCACGGCGGGGGGAAAACCGCCGCAGAGTACCAGGTGCTCAGTTACACAACCCCTGAGGGGAACAGCCCGCTGTGCCACCCCCCCCACTCCCACACTCCCCCTGCTCACAAACACCACCCCCCCCCCCCTCCCACCATCGCCAGCACGTGTCGTAGTCTTCAAGTGCGAGACTCATTATAAACAAGAAACGCCAGAGAGGCCAAATCCTCCACAGTAACTAAACTGTATGACGCACTAAAGCTAAATAAAAATAAACTGCAGATAAGGGACAAAATAAGAAATAATATTTCTGTGGCCTACATAGTAGGATGACACTTGGCATTGTGGAGAATGGCGCAAGAGAGAACTGAAATTCCTTACATAAATAGACAACTGAACTGCTTGGTTGACACAGGAGATGTTTTTGCTTGCCAACTGGTGGAGATAAATGTCGTTTTTCTGACATGGGGAAATCTATGGAATTCTGGCCGGTTAAGAAGGTACCCGATGCTTCGTTTCTGTGTTTGGCGTTTGACGTTTGAGGAGGCGAGAGGAAAAGGCGGAGCTAACGGCCCATGTGAGCAGGTGTTCGGGGCGTGGTTACCTGAAGTTCTTGATGTGGTCCTCCACCGCGCTGAGCTGCAGGCTGTGCGTGAGGGCCTGGTGGTACGTCAGAGCTTGCGTGGAAGAGCCCCAGTTCACATCTGCAAGATAAAATGAAAGCCTTCATCAACGCTCAATAACCCAGCACTCAACCCAGCACCTCCAACCATTCTACTCATTCTATGAGTGAAGTCAGGACCTGGAGTCAGTGCCTGGAGACCAAATCAAAGCCCTCTCCCTGTGTGGGTGTTGAAATATGTGTGAAAATAATCTCCTGTAGACTTGGGCAGTGTCCGAATCAGAGCCCCATCTACTGCATCCTGTGTACTGAGTACTAGCGTCCTGTGTACTGAGTACTAGCGTCCTGTGTACTGAGTATTAGCGTCCTGTGTACCGAGTACTAGCATACTGTGTACTGCTTCGCGCATACCGTTTAGTGACATGCAGTATGCAACAAAATATCCTCCATACTGTTATCAGCGGAAATAAGTATATCATCCGGGGATGAGGAGACCATGAGGAGCCTCATCGTCGCTACAGGGCACAAGAATGACTTGGCGGGCCTTAGGAGGTTATAAAGGCACTTTATAACCTTCTGTGCACTACAGTGCTCTCTGTTAAGGACACGGAATGACAGCCCCGCATATTTCGAACCAGCGAAGCACTGCTTTAAATTTCCTTGTGCTCAGCAAATTAGTGGGGTTGCGTGGGTAATTTCAAGACTACGTTTTAAGCAAGAGACACCCATCACCATAGAAACCACCTAGCTGAATAAAAATAGCGCATATAAAGCTTCTAAAGGTAGCAATGGCGAAAAAGTAGCGCTCAATGATGAAAACCTGAAATGATTGTTTGACACACGGGACAAATTATCAAACAAATGATCAGACTCAAAAGGAATTAAAAAAAAATTATAATTAATTATTAATTATTATTATTATTAATTCCAGCATTTCCTAAACTATGAGATATGAGATACCAATAATTAAAAAACAACAACAAAACCATTATTGATACACTATTGTACCGCATTGCTAAACCCAGCCTGCAGTATGAATCCAGAGGTGACAACGATCTGTCTCCCATTGTGTGTCTGCGATACTTCATCTCTGAAAGAGCCTGCTTTTGAAACGACGCACGCCGGGGGTAATTGAGCCATTGTTCCCACGCCCCTCTTCACACCGCTACAGATCCATTCAGCGCATAGCCCCTCGGCCACATAACCTGGGGTTCCCCACTCCACACCTCCGATAACAAAAACCCATTGTTATGCTAATCCTCGGCACATTTACACAATAGTTGTCACGTTTCAGCAACGGGAGAACATTAAATATCATTTCAGGTGCCTGACACGGACTCCCACCCTTTCCCATAGTTTTCCCCTTCGATTTTTTTTATTCAGAGGACGTGACAATGCAGCTCAGCAAGTGGAAGGTTTAGCGGAACCTCAAGCACGATGACTACCTTGTTTTGTCAAAAACAAAACAAAAAAACCCCCCAATTTGCTTACAAATGGAGCGTAAGCAAATTAAGCCAGCGTTACCTTCGGTTCTCATACACTGTTCAGGTCAGTTCAGAGTTTGCCATGGTAAGCAGGCAAGAAAAACAAAAAAACACTCACTTAACCCTTTGAAGAGTAAGTTTGTTTTTTTTTGGAATGTATTTTCAAAGTTCTAAGTCAGTGTTCTAGAACTCCATTGCTTTCCAGTGGTGACTGTTACATCAGCATTAGAATGTTCAGTTAAGAACATATTCGTGATCTTAAAGGGTTAAGCACCATCTACTCTGCATGCTGGCCTGGGTACAACCTGCTCAGGGTTCAACTATACGTGGTGACGTTCATTAATGTCTTCAGTGGTCACTCGGCATTTATGTACAATTCAGAATTGAAGCACTAAGGAGGACTGACTAATAAACGGCCTTCATAAAATGTGCCCTATTATTTTTTTGTCAAGGAAAACATTCGTTCATGCAAAAAAAAAAAGTCAAGTTGTCATACAGTACAGCTAGTGCGTAATTAACTCTACGGCAGTCCGTCCAAACAATCCAGAAAACGCTTCCCCGGAAAACTGACGCTGAAAATTCCAGCGAAGACCAGCTGGGATTCTAAAATGGTTTAAGCTGTGGTTTCAACACTTCTAGCAGCTCATAGCTGGTCTGGGGCTGGTCAAAGCTGGTTAAGCTGGCAGAGTAAGCAGGTGGCCAAGCTGGTGTACTAGCTGACTACAGGCTGGTCAGCTGGTGAGCAGCTAAAACCAGCTAGAAGTGTCAAACACAGAATAAATCAGCTTGACAAAGTTGTGTAACTCGGAATTTTCAGCAGGGTTGATTTTCGATAGATCCCAACACGTGCCAGTTATAGAAAAGGGGCCTGTTAAAACTGCTTTGGACGCCGAGTCTCACCTGGTTTCTTGTAGCTGACGTAGATGTACAGGGCCAGGACGATGACGTTGGTCAGAAGCGCCGCCCACCAGTTGATGACGAACATGACCACGCAGCACAGGACTGCCCCCGCCAGGGACACCCACATGTTGTAGTACTTAAAGCTGGGGCGCCACCCTGTGTCACGGAGGTATAAAGACATGCTTCAAACTTCAAAGCACGCTAGCACTGCTTTCAACATGTTAGTACAAGGAGAGACCTGGCTTCAGACAAACCAACTGCTTTAATAAGGAATAAAGTTACTTAAAAACCTAGGGGTGGGATCAAATCAGATTTTTTGGGTGGGTCTTTCATTTACAGAATGGCAGGTGCAATTTCAAACCTACATTGACCTGTACCCCTCTACCTTTAACCTGGGGCAGGGGGGTGGGACTGGTTAGGCCCCAGAATTTGATCCACCTCCTGATCACTGACATACACATTTGTACATTTTACCTTGTCAAAGAGTTTCCTCCCGCTAATCCCGCCAACAAGTCGTGAACAACATGTTTCAATATTACATGAACATTAGCCCCAATTGTAAAGGTTTAGATACAGCAGGAAGTGTGATGGGAGGAGGCGGGGGGGTTACGTTAATGCATTTCCACTGGGGTTAAATGAAATGGGCACAGGCCCGAATTAAAATGCGTTAGCGCCTGTTAGAGAGCAGCACAAAACGGTTCACATCCACAAATGGGACATTTGCTTGCGGACATACTAAAAACTAACGGGAGCTTTAGTGAATTATACCAATTATAACATGAAGAAGGTGTACCGTTACATGACGACCAGCTACGAGAAAGACATGACTTAAAGGGTACACTGTGTGCATTTACGCCTGAAGTGATGCGTGTGCTTTCACCAGCGATTACGGATTGCAATAAAAATTATACAATAGGGCTGTGGATGGTCAAAATGCACAACTGGCGCACATTGGCAGAGAATGTGGACACTGTTGGTCAGATTATATTTAGACAGCGCAGTATCACAACGGGTGTCCTCGTTACTTAAAATGTTTTAAATAATAAATAATTTTACGAACTGATGTGCCGTTTATCGACGGTTAACCCATTATCTGAAGCGTGCCATGACAAGGCCCCACCCTGAATTTAAAACGGCCACATTGGAGGAGTCCATTTCTCTGACCATTGCATCACCTGGAGTCATGTCCAATTATAGCAGGCATTCATATGCACATAAACTCATTCAACAAAATAGTGTTTGAGAAATGTACCCTTTAACTGCATGAGAAATTTAAGGAGAGTGAACAACGAGGTCACAATGAGATATAAAAGTACCTGACGTTCTGCTACTGTTTTGATACAGAAGGAGAAACAATACTCTTTATAGAAAAAACTAACAACAATAAAATAATAAAAAAACAACAATGCACAAATACTTGTCATTGCAATAATTCATAAAGTACAACCATCATGACTTCACGGTTACTAGTCCAGACTTAAACGCGCTGTGTTAAATTAATTCAAACGCAACTTTATTCTGCAAGTCCCTTTTCTCCTGCTAACATTTCGATGCCTTATCGCGGTGACTGCAAACATATTGACAAACCGCCATTCGCCTGACGCCCGATCATTTCTCATCACGCCCAGAGCCAGATTATCGATGGCGGCTGTAATTACGCCCCACATCTTCCCTTCTTATGTAAACTGACAGTAAAAACAACCTTGCATTAAAAAAATATATATTTTGTTTTAAACTAGCGCAGTCTCAACAAAGTTCTACAGCACAAGTCACAACACGGAAAAGAACAGCAAATATAATGACAGTTGTCTGCATTGTTTATGTATCTTTCCACTGACACTCTGTTTTGACCTGCAGATAAACTGTATTGCCAGGGCCAGATGTAATGCTATGTTTGTAATGTGTTTCCCAGCACTGATAAAAGGACACTATTTGTGGCGGGTAACTGGTGATCCAGCCAAAACAATCCTTACAGGATTCAGACTATAAAAGAAATAAAGGGTATGTCATGTTCCGTTTGTCAATATTACCCTCCGTCGCTGACAGCAACTCAAGGCTTGTGGATGTGCGTGCATGTGTATGTGTGGTGTGTGTTTGTGTGCGTGTGAGCAAGAGCATGTGTGTGCCTGTGTGTGTGTATGCGTGTGTGCATGCATGTGTGTACCTGCGTGTGTGTGTGTGCGCGTGTGCTGTATTTGTGCGAGTATGTGTTTTTTGTACACGTATAGGAAGGGGCCTTACCTGGAGAGTTTGCGAGGGAGGCGTGGAACACAGAGAAGTTGATCAAGGCGTAGGAGGCGAGGAAGAAGTTTGAGATGATGGGGGCGATGACGTTGAGCTCAGCTGGAGAAGGATACGGAGAGCTCAGCGGTTAGAACAGGGCCGCTCCAGCCGTACAGCACATTAACATTTAACATAACAGCCCCAAAGAAGAACAATATTTTTCTTTGTTTCTACCCCTCGCGCCTCCGCAATTCAGTTTCATAAAGGCAAAAACAGCAGGGGTTTTAAAAAGAGTATCACGTTTCAGGATAACATTTAGAAAAATAACAGAATGGGAGAAACCATGACATCTTGAAACTGGAGCCTACCGAACCGAATGAAGGCCAGGTCTAAACTGGAGCCTACTGGTAAAAACGAGGATCCGGTCTAAACAAGGGCCTACCAATCAGAATAAAGGCTAGGCCAGGCCTAAACTGGAACCTACCAATCAGAATGAAGGCCAGGCCGATGCAGAAGGTCAGGATGTACCCTCGTAGGGGCTCGTTGTTTTTGCCGTATCCCTTGGCGAACATTCCCAGGCCAGGGTAGATGTTGTCTTTGCATAAAGCCTACAGAGAGATGGGTGGGGTAAGTATGGGGTGGGATAGATACAGACCCATCAGATCATTTCTTAAACATGCAATTAAACAGTGAAACCTACAATTACAATGGGCCAGAACAGCAGAGAGATTGGAATGCTTTATTTTAAAGAACGCCATCGCTTTCCATTACCAGTAGTGATTGTTACATCAGCATTAGAACGTTCAGTTAAGAACATTCTGATCACGGATCTGTGATCTTACACCTTATAAACAAGTGACTGCAAGCGTTCACAGGAACCAGAGTAGGCCGTATTAAATATTAAACTTGTATTTTGTTGCAGGCCGCCAGTTTTATCATGAATGTATTTCACGGCGACGCGCTGTGTGGTGTAGGAACACGGCAGGTGCGTAGACCGCCCCGAAAAGCGACTCTCACCTGGAAGACCTTGGGGGCGCTGACGAGCGAGGCCAGAGCGGAGGACAGGGTGGCGGAGAAGATTCCGGCAGTGATGAGGGGTCCGAATCCAGACACCACGCTCATGATCTGGGTGAAAAAACAAAACAAAGAGCCTCGGTCACACCCCCCTCCAACAGACCAACGTTTCACCCGTCAGACGCCACACCGGGAGGCCACGGTACCGCGCGCTGTTCCGGGTCAAAGCCAGTTAAATTAAAGGGGCGCGCTGACAGAACCGCGGTTCAAAAGCCACCTTGTTTCCATGGTGATCTGAGCCAGCTCCACAGCACAATAAAGTTAGGCGGTAAAATAAAGACATTGAATAAAATGTACTTTTACTATGATGCCATGGGGAGGCATTTTCTAACCAACGCTCTAGCAATTCAGCTCTAGTGTTCAAAACAATCAGAAACATGTGTATTATTTCAAAGCCACTTGCACACACATATGAACACAAATGTGTTGCTTTGCCTTGTGGTACTTTATAGGCATTATAGGCACATTCTGTGGCAATAAAATTTAAGTAACAATAAAACCCTTCCACCACCACAATGTTGAGCAATTATATACAGATTAAACATTTATCTGCCATTTGAAAATTAACACATTCTGACATGTTATGTGGCTGTGGTAGTGAAATTGGTGTATAAATAAAATTATACAGCCCTTTGCAGTTAAGAGGTTAAAATAAACAGCCCCTCAGTGATATGGTATATGGAAATGTACTTTTAGGGATAAGAGCAATGTGAATATTCATAAAAACACAACTTCTGCTTTTCAGCTCGAGACATTACAGCTCTGGTTCACACCTGTTCCCCTGGGAAATGACTCATTCGCGCGCACACACGCGCACACGCGTGCACACGCTTCACTCCACCCACCCACCCACCCCCGTTACTCGGTGTAGTTCTTCTTGGTTTAGAGGCAGCGCTGGGACATGCTGACCATAGCAGAAGTGTCAGGGAGATGAATGAATAGGGCTCATAAAAGGCTGTACACCTGACAGACAGCCCTACGCAGCTGTGCTTTGCTAATTAACTATAAAACATTGTCATTCATTCCTGTGTCACACGTTGAAACCCCAGATTTGACCGGGCCGCAAAGCCAAGCCACATTAAGAGGACAGTGAGGAACCGGGGTTACTCTGAGGTTGCTACGGGGGCACTCTGAGGTTTGATAATCAAATTTGTTTGAATTTGTTTAAGGGTTTGTATTTGTAATCCCGTTGCCTAGGTGAAATAAGAAGCCCAGTTGCGCTTTGCGCTCATCCGTGTTGCACTCATGGTAACGCTCAATATCAGAGACTGATAAACAACAAGGCATGCTATCATTGTGTCTGGAGCGCATTGGCAAAAACAGACACAAATACTCACGTCGCCAAATAATAAAAGTTTTTTTAAGGCTAAATATTCCAGCCATTTCGTCTATGTAAAAGACGAGCCCCGTCCCTTTAATTTATTCGGTTAATTTCTCACCTGTGACAGGTTGGTAAATCCTCCGCCCCCCCCCACCCCCCACCCCACAGGCCTGAAGGCCGCCGTACCTGGAAGTCGTTCTGGAGTCCGTAGCTGCATTTGGAGGTCTTGCAGGATGAGAAATCATAGCCCAGTTTGCAGGCAGAATCAGTGCAGTTCATAAACTGGCCACTGAGAGTAGAATTAGCACCAGTGGCGTCTCGTACGATGCAAGATCCTGGGAAAACGAACAGGAACTCAAAATGATGTCAGGTGTATTACACACACACACCCACCCACTACACACTACATGCATTACACACACACACACACACACACACTACACACCAAACATCCGTTCTCACCTGTTGAAATGGCCACACCCAGGTAAACGATGCCAGTGATTAATATGGCCAGCAGAGTGCCCCTTGGAATGGCCAGCTGAGGATCCTGCAAACGGGAAAGACATCCGTAGCGTTACAGTACGGACACACAGACGGGCCCAGGAAACATTCGCCATGTCAGCGTTACTGAAAGGTCTGACAGCACAATGCCCTGATTGGCTAAATCAGTCCCTCTGTACCCCCCCCCCCCCCCAAATCCTGATCCCAGGCCTGACCAATAAATGCACACAGAGAAAACTGATCTAGGATCAGTCACTCTGTACCCCCCCCCCCCCCCCCACTCCTGACCACTACATGCACACAAGAAACTGATCCAGGATCAGCCACTCACCGCCAGGTCTCCCGAGATGTTGGCCCCGGCCAGGATGCCTGTGGCGGCCGGGAAGAAGATGGAGAATACGGAGAAGAAGGTTTGATCTCGAAAGTCTGGACCCATGTTCTCCATCATGATTTCCGCTAAGAGAGAGAGAGAGAGACGGTGACAAGACGGAAAGAAAGAGGGAAAAGAAAGCAAAAGGAGTGAGAGAAAGAACAAGAGCAGGATGAGCGAGACCCTGAAACCCTGCAACGCTGGATTTCTGACGGAAAAAAAAAACCTGATATTGTCAGAAGCAGTGAACCAAACCTCAGACCGTTTAATTGGATTGGTCTTGTGATTTCAATGTAAAAAACACATCCAACCCTCCCACATTCCAGCACGGGACAGTTCAGAAACTTGTTGGGGAACAAGACAAGTTATCTGAATATCCACAACCTGTGAATATTCGCCATTGCTAATCAGAATGAACCCTTTGAAAAGTAGGTTTTTTTGGAATGGTTTTACCAAAATTCAAAGTCGGTGTTCTAGAACTCCGTTGCTTTCAATTACTAGTGGCGATTGTTACATCAGCAGGAGAATGTCCTGTTAAGAACATTCTAATCAGGTGTTTGTGACCTCACACCATATAAAGGGTTAAAAAGAAGCTCCATGAATGACATGCATTAAAAATGTATGAATTTTTCTTCAAACCTAAAGTAATGGGTTTGTTAGCTTTCCTATTTAGAGTAAAATGTTGCTCGTGAAAGAAGTCACAGAAAAGCCTGTCCAAACGTCTGAGGCTGGCGCAGTCCCTGTCCTTCTAAATATCTTTCAAAAACCCATTTTTATAAGCTTGCTTGTAGTGGATACATTTAAAATTTTGTTGATGTTATTTTGCCAATTTTATCTCTGCACTCTCTTGCACTTTTCCTTTGATTTTATCATTATATTTATTGTCAAACTTTTTTTATTGCATGTCCTTTGTGTTAAACATGTTTACTGCTCCTAGCACTAGCAGCAGTACTATTATTCTCTGCTGTTCAGGTGTAAAACTGGGACTCACAATGATAGCCGAAGAAGCCGTTGGCTTTTTTGGACTCGGAGGGGATGAAGGATCCGATGAAGTAGTTGAAGATGGCGATGACCAGAATGACCAGCAGAAAGATCTGGGCCTGTGAGAGAGGGATAGAGGGAGAGATCGCTTAATACAGCCATCACCTGACCCACGTAAATGTGGCAGAGGCTGGCCGATATGGCCAAAATATTATCAAGATATTTCTCATATTATTGACGGTATTTTGTTATCCAATACAAATTACAAGAAAATTAAACTGAAGCCTACTGTAGAAAGCCTACTTGCAACTTCATTCCACTGAAATGTAGTGAAATGGTGCCAGTTTCATAAAAAAAATAGACAATTCACTTCAAGTTCTTCATCCTACTGTTGCATGCAATTTTCTTTAATATTCACTGGATATAAAACGATTAAAAGACTTGCGTGAATTCATACCGGTCGGTATACCTTATTTTTAGTAGCCAGTCTACACTCTTCAGAGGGTTAATACATTTATTTTTTTTAAAAAGCTTGCAAAAGTTCCAGTGCCACAGAATATTTGCACAGACGTCGTTCCTGGTTACTATGGTAACACTTTTACATGCTACCATTGATGATCTTATCACTGCTACACTGAAATCATTGCTGAAATTGTGGAGGCCTAAGTGTGTCACTGGGCCAGAGGGAGATCATCATGAACACTGTCAAGTCTGGGAAGTCTATCAATCAGGGCTTAATGAAAATCAATATAGGATACGAGCCGCATGCACACATTGAACCCTTCTCATCATAAACTATTTTGGTCACGGGGATGATTCGCGTCCTTCACAAAACGCAGTTCAAACGAGGGAGGAACCGTTCCCTATGGCAACCATGAAATATTACACCGGGATAACAATCTTTTCACAGGAAACAATTTATCTTTCACAGAGCATCGAGAGAGGCTAGGTTTCCACTGAGGTCCGTCGCAGATTTCACGAACCAATCAGAAACTCTGGTCTGCATTCTCAACATTCTAAATTCCATCTCCCTACAGTTGAAGCCGAAACATTCCAATTATGAATATTCATTAAAAGGCGGCGTGAGACAAATATTGTACATTTTGTGCTGCATCACAGCACAAAAACCACCGATACCAACAGGAACTTATTGCATCACCAAACAGGAAGGAATGAGCTGTGTGCAAAAAAAAGTCTTTTTTTTGTGTATTTGGGTGATTCTCCCCAGGTTCCAGGAGTAGCATTTTGTCAGTATGACACAATGTTCAGCCTTCTGAAGCAGCATTAGATAAGAACAGACATTACAGCAACACTCTGGTATTTGCTGGCATTTTTTAAACACAGTAAGCCCACAGTAAGCCCTAGTTATGTAAACCTATCTATTTTGTGGCCACTCCTTTTTGATGCTAAAAAAAGAAACGTTTCCTCGTTCCACCGCCGTTGCGGTTTCAGGTGTTTCACGGCAGCCCCGTTTGTGCTTTTTAAGCCTCGTCTACCAACGCTAAGGTTACGCGAACGAGAATAGTTTCAAAACTTCCACCCAGACACACGGCCTCAGTCGTAAACTGATTAAACGCCGGTAGACGACCTTGAACCTGCCAGTGTTCACGTTTTGCAAGGTCACTGCGAGGTCCTGACTGAGATATGGTCTCAGGTTGTCTGGGAAAACCAGAAACAGGCTGCAGTTGTGTTGGGTTGGGAAGGCTTGACCGAATCAGAGCCCTATCTACTGCGTCCTGTGTAATACTGTATACTGCTTACTGCATACGGGGATTTTAAGTACACTTAATTTACAAAACATTTTGTCTGCCTAAAAACTTTCTCATCCAGTGTACTCAACATTCTCAATAGTATGGAAGGGCGCCAATTCGGAAACAGCCTTAGACCCGGTGAGTTAGCCGTTATCAACTACACAAAGTGGCGAGTAAAAACTAAAACAAGGAGAGGCGGTGACTGTCCAGCACCAGGGTGGGGGACCCCAGAGCAGAACTCACAACGGGGGCTCCCCAGAAGCAGAGTTTGGGGAACCCCGGTGTGTGGACGAGGGAGGTGGGGGGGGGGGTTTGATCTCACCTTGGCTTCCCACTCCATCCCCGCCACCGAGATGCCGAGCAGCAGGATGATGGTGATCGTGCCGATGATGCGGACGTCGTTGATCTCGTCCGTCATGACAGCGTCGACGCTCTGCGTGTCGGAGAGAGAAAGAGAGAGATGCAGCGTTTTAGGACAAACACGGAAACGCGTTCTCCGCGCTTCCTTAAGAGAGGTCCCCGTCTCCACATGTGCAAGCACACACACGCATGTGCCATTCTTCATAGTACATATATACACTGTATCCCCCTAGTACCTACATATGTATGGGAGAGAGACAGTGCGTGTGTGTGTGTGTGTGTGTGTGGGTGTGTTTATGCGCGTGTGTTTGTTGACAGTACAAGATGATGTGAAAGTGTGCCTGTGTGCATCATCGGATGATTTATTCATTTTGAAATGAATCTTCAAAGGACCAGAGGAATGGTGTCAATGATTCGTTTCGCAGGAGTGAATCCTATTAATAGGAATGCAGTCCTCGGTAAACAAAGTCTTCCAAGCACAGGAGCGTGCGACGAAGGAGTCAAAACGACATCGACATCAAATGCAAATGCTATCTGGCTTTAAAAAATATATATACTACTCAAAAGAATTTAAGGGTCAAATGAAAGTGTCTTTTTAAGACAGGTTAGAATATCCCCCTTTGGGTTGTCATTTGGACTATAGACATCATGTTATTATGGGACATGCATTCATTGCACTTATCTTAAGTTAACCCAGATTTCATTTTCATGAATTTGAAGCACAAACTTAATCAGACTAAACTGACAAACTGCCATGAAACCCCCATTGTGACACCTCATGCACCATTTGCACGTTTTTTGCATGAGTGTCATTCCATGTATGCCAATTTTAGGAATAAAATGGCTGAGCATTTTCCATTCACCATCACAATCATTTTGGGGGGTGCATTATTTTTCTTTATTTATTTTTTTTTTTCTTTCTCCCCCATCAGGATAATAAACTAGTGTCTAATCAAAAGTTTTTTGTTTTGCATTTTCTGTTCTTCAGCCAGCAAAGAATTATTTTGCCATTAGTCGTCCCCATTTTACCTCGTTAGCTTATATTTATATGCACAAATATTTTTGACCCTTAACTTCTTTTGAGTAGTATATATAAAACCATGATGGTGATCATTGGCAAATGTAGGCGTCCGTGGAAAGGCCTGTTGATAAATGAGACTCAAATAGAGCGGCAGTGTAGTATAATGGTTAAGGAACTGGACTTGTAACCGAAAGGTTGCAGTTTCGATTCCCAGGTAGGACACTGCTGTTGTACCCTTGAGCTAAAGGTACTTAACCTGAATTGCTTCAGTATATTTCCAGCTGTATGTATGGATAAATGTAATAAGATGTAAGAAGTTGTGTAAGTCGCTCTGGATAAGAGCGTCTGCTAAATGCCTGTAGTGTAATGTAATGTAAATGCGTAAGAGGCGGCATTGGTGGGGCGGTCGAGATTCTTACCACGAGAAGCTCGACGACGGTCTCGGCGAAGCCCACCACGTACATGGCGACGGCCACCGCGTTGGCGAAGGCAAAGATGAGGCCGATGGACCCGCCAAACTCCGGCCCCAGACTCCGCGATATCAAGTAGTAAGCCCCGCCTACAGATACAGCACAGGGGGAAGAAGCCAAACAATGTGAGGTCACAAGACGGAGCGGTAAAAATGTTCATTCCCATAGGGATATATATATATTAAAAAATTATCATTTTAAAAAACACTGTCGTCTCCTGCTTTGCACTTAGCATTTAAATAGATGTCCAATGCTCAAGGTCAAAGCTGATTTAAAGCACATCGCTGTAAAACCTTTAATGATCAAGGAACAAAGCCCACTAGAGACTCTTTTATTGCTGTTCCCGCCAGTATTCAGTATCAAGCAGAGAGTGACTGACAACTAAAGAAACTTCACACACAAAAAAAAACCCCACCAACTCTTAACTCTTTGAGATAAGACGACGAGTCCAAACAAAACGGGCCCTCGATTTAGTGAATGAAGCCGCTATCAATCAAGAGAGAATCCGTTTCTAGATGTTTTTTGGCCAATCGCGGTCCAAGCGAATCCGGAGCGAGTGACGCGGCCGCCCTAGGCCTTGGCAACCGACCGCGTTTTTTACGACCCGCCGTGTAAACGGATGGAAGCGAGCCGCCACTCTGCTCCAGGACACTGTGAGCTCTCGGCTTCTTTCGTGCGGAACAATGTATTTTTAAACCAAGTGTAAACATTTCTCTGTGAGGCTGTGCAGAACCCCACAGACCTGCTCATAAAGTTGATTGTTTGAGGAAGCCCGACTCTGCCTTTCCTCTGTCTGTAGTCCAGTCTGCTCCAAACAGGATCTTTGGAAAGGTGTCCCTGAACGGTTGGCCACCTGGTGAACACTCACGAGAGGGTTCTCAGTGACAAGACTAGCTCGGATTTGGATTAAATCTTTAAAATCTACTGGGAAGGCCTGTGATCTTCCTTGGAAAACTGACACAAAAATATATCCCTCCCAAATAACTAAGAAAGTTGCTTGCCCTCCTCTTTAAAGAGATAACGTTTTTTCTCAAAAAACACTGAACAAGCCTAAAAGAATACCTAAAACTACCCGTTTTGCAAAGACGACAGCGTCAATGCAGGGAACGATTCTCACATACGATGGCGGTCATGAGGTTAAAAAAACATAAATTAATAAATAAAATAACTTTGGGCCGTTTTAGTTTACTGTGCGGCTCACACTTCGTCGTCAGAACCGGTCATATCTGTATCGCCAAAATCGCTAAATCTGTCCTAAAACAAACGACAACAAAAAAAGCTGATGAAGCTTTGCCATCGGGGCCGCTTCCCCTCTGGTACCGCGGAAGTGGGACAGACGGACAGGACCGGAAAATTTCTGGAATACCTGGAGCGATTATTCTCCAGGGGATTAAGCCCCACATCGCACTGGGCCTGGTGGGCTAAGTAAGCGGTTGCCATGGCACGTGATGACTGAGCAACAGACGCCACGATCACGCTCTACAACTCCAGCGCATTAGTAATAGGGGAGTTGTAGAGCGCGTCATCATACTCAACACGCTGGGATAACCGAACTGATCGAGTTGCATCGCGCCCATAAATTTGCATAGGCCCGTCAATGCAAAGCCGCTGGGCCTGGAACCACTTTGGCGGCAGAACTAGCGTTTCACACCCTGAAAAGGTTGACTCATCGCCAGCTAAATAACTATAAAAATCGAACGACGGTCATCAGTTACAGCCAGAGTTTTGACCCCTGCCGACAGGCTCGGCTTTCGCAGCGTCTCTGATATATAGTCTCCGTTGGACTCCTGTGGAGCCCTGTAGTGTGCATAGAAAATATTAGTCTGTGCACTCTGATCCCATTTCACACACTCTCACTGGGAGTTTGTTTAAAACAAAAAATTAATCCATTGTTTTCTTTTGCACGGGACAGTGGGAAAGTTTTGTATTCATTTCAGCTCTGTGTGTCAAACCCGCCAAGCAGCAGCCATTCTACTGAGGGAAACATCTTCAGAGTTTAGAAACATACTATAGGATTTCCCCTCTCGTGCTGTGACGACTGTGTAAGCAACATGCTGTGTGCGTGTGCTATTCAACACACTGACACACACAAAAACCTGTAATACCACAACCATTGTGAAGACGGACAGGTTGAGTGCTGGAAACCTTGGTAACTGCAGAGAGAAGCAGGTATTTGCGTTGAAGTTTCAGGAGTGAGGTTTGCATGGGAACAGAAAAATGACAGGTACACCACGGGCTGCCTTTTCGGTCAAAAAGGCAAAATCGCGACCTCTCAAAAACCCTCGCCCCACAGAATCGGACACAGCTAGGCCTTCTGGGAAGAGAGGAACACTGTACCTTGTAAAAAAAACTAAACCCGTGCGAGAAACCATTTCTGACGGGCATGTGTAAAAAAAATAAAGTAAATGCCTGCCAATGACAATTAAGACTGCGTGACATTCCGTCACATTCCGACACAACTTTGAGGGACAGGAGGTCAAGGTATCAACGCTGTGCAACCAGTGTCTAGAAGGATAAAAAACAAACATGACCTGACCGTAACGGGGGAGGAAAAAAGAGAGACAGGAACAGCGCAACGGGGGCGCCTCGAAAACGTCTCGTCGTCTTCCCAATCCAAGAAAGGCGAAACTTACAGAACGACCAACTTTTTTCCCAACTTTTTCCATGGACGTATTTGTCCATTTAGAAAACGTTGTAAAAGTTTTACATTAATGATCCTGAGTTATTGGTAGGCTCACGTGAGTGTAGGGGTCAAGAGAAAGGCCAGTCAAAGAGAGGAGCTCAATCACAGGAAGACCAGCATGCCCTTCCACTGACGTCTCTCAGTCCCGACGGCCACACTGACCGGACGCAACAATCAAGTCAATTCAAAACAAGTCTATTCTCAAGAAAGTTTGCCACAACATGCTGCCATTCCGTTGCCAGGACAATAACAATTTTTTGAGCGACTGGCTTTAAAAACTCCGCCCATCTTCTCGATTGCACCAGGGTCACGACCAGACGAGCGGGGAATATGCAATCAGCGGTCTAACGACAAGGACATTCGAGATGTACCCTCCTGCCGTTATTAATCTCGCACGGACACAGACCCTTCTGCTGGGTGCTTATATAACATCCTAGCCTTCCTCCGGACCTCCAGATTAGAGTACAAAGCGATGACAGATCACAGGAGGATAAAGTTAATTAAACTCCTCCGGGTTTTTTTTTGTTCTTTGGAGGTTAGGTGAAAGGCCCAGATCAAAGGCCTCAGAATTCCTCTGTGGACCATTCAAATTAAGCAAAAGGGATTCATCTAATGCAGTCAGACAGCTTCGAAACAAAGGTTACAAATTTAGGATCTGCAAAGTGGCAAGTCTTCCCCCCTCGACGATCCACCATTCCCTCCCCTCGCCCCCCCACCCGGGCCCAGGGGGTCCGACCTGTGATCTCCGCCTTCAAGCTAAACCGGTCCTGTTTAAAACATGTTCTGCACAGACGTCCCAGTGACAGAGAGCTTTAAAGCTGCCCGCAACGCAATTTCCCACTTTGACTAACTGATCTACGACTGAAGCCTGCATATAAAACAGCTTGGGAAAGGATGGGGGGGGGGGGGGGGGGCGCCGCCCCGGTAAAAGCATAAATACATGCTTTTATCTTGTATTTATAGTCATTTCCATACTGCAAACAATACAGTATTATCAATACCAAAAAGCGCAAATCACGGTGATCGATATTAGTCATTATACTGTAAACGGTCTGGATTAGCAAAGGCATTAATGAACGAAGCGCGGAGAAATAAGGCAACAGTACGCAGCTGTTAGCGTCGACCCTGGTAAAAGTGTACTTCCTGTTCGGGTGGGAAAAGCTATTCTAGGCACTGAAAGTTCTGACAGGCTGCTGACAGCGCCGAAAAAGACAACAATTCTGTAGGCTTTTCAAACTGCAGAGACGGAAGTTGCAAAAGAAAGTTTTATAAAAAACTTAAGTTAAGACGTTTTTTTTTACAAAACTCTGAAAAGCAGAAACAAATCATTTCTAAGCAGAATAAAAAGCAACATACTGCGATATACCTTATAATATATACACACATTTAATTAATTTACTACTTTACTCATTTTGCATTGATATGCATTGCCAACTAAATGGCTCTCAAACAAAACAGAATATGTTTTATGGCACAGCGGGACTGAGTATTAAGGGAACAGACAGGGGTGCACAGCAACATCACTGCAAACGGATACGCACCTCCTCGCACAAAACCGTTGGTCGCAATCGCCGACGTGGATAGGCCAGTGATGGTGGTCACAACCGTTGCCATGAGAACAATCACACAGGCGAGAACTGGGAGAGAAGGAAGAGGGAATATTAGTGTAAATCTGAATATCTGTCCTCATTCCTCACTGTATATCTCCCAATTATCTAAAACCCACAGCATATCAGTCAACAGCAGGGAAGTTCATGACATACTCATAAACGGGCACTATGAATTATTACCATTGCAAACTTTATTTAGTAGGATGCCGCCTTGCCCTCGAGATTTGAGAAATTTACTGACCAGATGCACCCAACCACTATAACACAATGTGCTGCAGAGCAGGCTTCGAGCAGCCCAGGTACTGTACGATTCAAATGAACATCAAAATCACAGGTCTACAGCCTTAAGGACTGAAAGGGACGGAGGTAGACTCTTCAAGGAGAGAATCTCAGCAGGGATTCATGTCAACTTCATGGATGTAAACCATCCCTTCAGCAAACTTCCAGGTGAACTCAGGTGGAGTCTTTATTGAGAGGGGAAGCTACCCAGTGCATCTACTGCTTAGAGGGGCTGTAGGGTGGCCCATCCTGCTAAGACACCTGGTCCAGTGTGTGACTAGGCCCCACGGTGCTGTATTGCTGCAGTGCATCTCCATTCAAACTCAACCTTAGCAGTGTGGCGCTCGCGTTGTGAAAAGCGATGGTTTCAGAGCAAAGAGCAAAAAATAAAAAATAAAACCTACCGCTATAAAACGCAGCTCAAAACACTCCTCACCGATTGTGTTGTTTTTATACATAAGTGTTTGTAGTGAGACTGGTGTGTTAATCAACTACTAAAGAGGGGGCAGCTCTCTTTTTATCTCCCCCCAGTAACACATTTGGGGAAAGGGTGCGAACAGCAGCGCGTGGACGGCGGACTGAATGTCCCGGCGCACGCCAACATTTGGCGGCTGGGTGATAAGTGGCGGCGGGTGAGGTCAGGCTGTGAATTGAGAGAATAATTTGCACTGAGGCACGAGAGTATCGGGGGGTCACGTACCAATGCCAGCTTGCCCTACGATCCAGGACATTCGGATGAACAGCATCACACCCCAAATGTTTAGCATGCAGCGTACCTGTGCAGAGAGAGAGCGAGAGAGAGCGTATAGAGAGAGAGAGACCCAGAACAGCGCTCAGTTTACTTGTTCAACAGTCTTTCACGAATGAAAGAAGCCAATTAGTTTAGACTGTAAAGGGACATTTTTTAAATTTCAGATTATCATAAAAAATATTTTGCGCAAACACAAGATTGATAACCGTTGGTAGAAGTAGCAGGTTTGTTATTTAGACTCAGGTCTATTTAATAATGAGTAATGGAAATCTATAATGGAGAACAGATGTAAGCCCTAACATCAGCTCTCACCATCTACTTCGGCTTAAGCGCTGAATGTGCTGGATGATCCGAATAAAATACTCATTTTCATTTTAAATCTAACTTGAGTTCAACTGGCAATTGCTGAAAAAGTTTTTTTTTTTCTCTTGTCAAGATCAACTGAAGACATTTTTAACAGCTTCTGATAAATTCCCAGTTTTAATTTAACCACAATGGTGGATTTGTATTTAGGCAAGGATTTCATTTCAATTCTTGCACAATGTAACTCCATTACATTAGAGTGATTTGGCAGTCACTTTTGGCCAACAGGACTTGCATAAAATTGTATAGTTTTACTACAGTTACTGTATTAGTTTTAGTCTCTAACTTCAGCAGAAAGTTAAGCAGTGGTCAGGCTGAGTCAAAAACACTCCTCTACAGTGTTCACCTGTGACAAAGGTTGCCACGGCAACAAAGGGATGAGTTTCTATGAATCAAATTATGGCAATTAAGGGTCCTTGTGAATGCTTGCGACTGACCACCAACTCATGGGAATAACTTCATCTGTGATTCCGCTGTCGATACAGCTCAGAAAATTAATACATTTCTTTCCTCACAGTTTAGAACCTAAGATTATGGTTATGAATTCAGCACACACAAATTCTACCCAGCCATTGATAAGCAAGATCAGCCTAGAAGACAAATAAAATGGCTGTATGAGAGGAGGCAGGGCACTGGAGGACTAGCACAGAACAGACGAGACAAAAGAACACCAACTACATAAAAAAATACCTCAACCAAATAAAACATACAGCGAAACACTTTATATATAAAACAATAATAAAAATAATTTAAAAATTGGATGCCCCTCTTGACATTTTATGACTCCTTTTATGTTTGGGGTAAAATAGACCCCAAAAGCTTAAACTAGTTTAAATCTAATTTTAGAGCTTGGGGTAAGTGAAAGTTTGTGAGTTTAAAACCTGTGTGGGAAGGTGCCAGAATCACCCACAAAAAAAATAAAAATAAAATAAAATCTGCTATTTTATAAAAATACATATTTTTGTATATTTTCTTACATTTTATACAACTGCCCCACACAACAGCTTTGAATACAAAATTGGTAAAGGACTTTGTTTATTGTACGTTTATTATTTAATCCCAAGAAATTAGGAAAAGTCATATGTCAAAATGTAAAAAAATAAGGTCAGCTGGTTTTTAAGAGACGTCAAACACTGAATCGGGTCAAATTGACCCTGAAGATAACGTAAGGGTTAAGACGGCTTAAACAGGTGGCACACCCCCAAGGTAAACCGTTCTAGTGAAGGTCAGGTATGGAGGAGGGTGCACACCCCCAAGGTGAACCGTTGTATTCTAGTGAAGGTCAGGTATGGAGGAGGGTGCTTGGTACAGTATGGCCAGCAAAACCAATGAACTGGGCTTCGTTTTCAAATTCATAAAAAGAAACCATATTAATTTAACTGACACATCGAATCTACATGTTAAATTACCATGTACCAAATTAAAAATAACTCTTCAGAAAAGAACCATTAACATCCGACTGTTAAACTGAGCAAATCTGAATGTCAAATGTATGATTAAAATTAACGACATGCAGATCGCCAAGCCTTCATTTGCTGCTAATGAAGGCTGGTATCGGGAGCTCATAACTGAGGCAATTCCCTACGCCTGACCAAAAAAAAAAAATGCTAACAGTGACGGAAGACCTGTCGCGAGCAGCGTAGCAGAGCGAGGCGTCTCCACCACACCTGCACGTGCTCAGTCTACGCTCAGTAAAGACAAGATTACAGACATTCGCCAGCAGGATATTACAAATGCAGAAACCTGCCACTACACTGCTGGCTGACAAAAAATTTGTCTTTTTGGCAACTGCGTACATCATAAACACGCATTTTCAGCAGTTTGTGTATTTGTGGAATTGCAAGGTTTTACATATGAAACGCTGGTCAAATCCCAGCTGATTTTGGGGATTCTTAGAGGGACAGCGTAATGCACACGAGCAGGAATTTGACACTTGCAGTTTTAACGGCATCTTACAGCACGTATTAATGGTGTTAATGGAGAAAACTGATACAAAGGACACGTGCAGAGAAGTGCGTCGTTATTAAAACTGCGTCAGAGTGCCTCCCGAGCCAGTTCCCATAAATATTTCAAGCCATTAACTGGACTCAAATTGGCTAAGGAAGCTGATGTTGGGAAAGCACATCTCAGGTTGATATTCTCCCATTCTGTGCCTCCATTCGAGTAGTTCATAGTTGTGTAAACATAACGTTTTGAGCGTCTCGAGGCGACTGATAACTGCATTCATTGTCAGCGGTCACACAGCATCATTGAACCCTTATTTTATTGGGTGAAGTGAACACAATGAGGGGCAGCGTTGGGTACAGGTCACATGATCTATGACAGCTGATGATCACATGGCCCATGTTGTCGGGGCGACGGACACTCACCAGGACGCCTTTGACCCAGCCAAACTTGACCACGCCCTTCGACTCCGCCTGCTCTTTGGCCGCGGCCTCCTCAGCGGGCGTGAGCTCGTCCCCGTTGGCGAAACCATCCTCAAACGGCTCCTGAAAAAGAGCAGGGACGTCAGTTAGAACTCGTAAACACGTGTGTGTGAGCCAGAAAAAGGAAAGGACATGTGGGGGCAACATGGAATGTACACTGAAAACACTGGAAGGACTCGGAGTTCTCAAAGCTAGTGTGAAAAAACTGAGACATCAAAGTTTCCATTTAACTTGAGAGAAGTGTGCCTCCATTTCCTCTCGTCTATCTTTACCATTTGAAAAGCAAACAAAAAACAAACAAATTAAACGCAAACTTTCATTATGCACAAAAAACACACACACACACACACACACACACACACACACACACACACACACACACAGTTATCCGTCCTTGTCTCTGTGTGTGGAGGTCAAACACAGGAAGCTGCCCTCCTGCATCCAGACAATGCGGTCACCCCCCCCACCCAGCCTCCCCCATCTGAGCCCGTTGCCCAGGGACACTCCCTCAGACACCAAACTGGGGCCGTCAGGAAAACCCCCACCCCGTCCCGTCTAAAGGTTTACAATGTCCCGTCCCGAAGCCTGCGTCAGGCGGGGGCACTCGCTAAGGTTCTGATGAATATATACAGTCTATGCCTGAACGACAGGAAATGGACGCAGTGGCCAGCATCCAGGCAGAACAACCAGTAAATCAACTGTCCATAAAACGTGAGGCATTGGGGACGATAGCATAGCTTGGTATCGGTGTTCTCGTTCCGTCCAGGGTGTGAAATTAACACCAGACAAATGCTGATAAAATTATGATTTTTGTGGCTGGTAAGATTATTTTTACTCTACATTGGCCTGTAACCAACCAGGTTGTGTTATATTGTAAAAAGTAATGTGGCTGGTAAAATGTTGAAAACGGCTGGTGATTTTTAGAATCCACAAGCCACTGGCCAGTGGGTGAAGAAGTTAATTCCATACCCTAGTTCCGCCCCCTCCGATATAACCTCCGTTTCAGAGGCGGTAAAATGTAGCGGTAACAGCGGTTCTTGTTCTGGAGGCCTGGGCGACTCAGCTTTCCGGCGGCTGGGTGTTCTGGCCGTGGTGAGTCTGGCCTCATTAAGGCCTCTCGTGTCGGCATTAGCGGGTGCTGACGTGCGGAGATTATCGAATGTGTGGAACTGTGGATGACCCAGGAGGGTGCGGCATCGATCGGCCCCCGGGCCTGTGCTGCCAGTCTGTGGCGGGTCACGCAGCCAATCTACAGCCTGAGAGAAGAGTCCTCATCTCACTGCCGCACTATACCGCCTATGGTCCCTCAGTTTACTATACCGCCATTCTGTCTCATATCCTACATCTCTGGTGCGAATACACTCTGGTTTTTCCCCTCCATCCACACCGGACATTACAAAGTAGCCCTGTTGTATGACAACAACAAAAAATAAAATGGGTGAAAAGCCCAATAATACCCGGGCACACCTTACAGCCCGACCAATGTGAAGAACAAAAAAAAAAAAACACTGATTGTAAAAAATAAACCCGTCACCCTGGAACCTTGTCTCAATTAGGCTGAAGGCACTTAGGCGTCTCAAGTGTGAACTCAGCCGTTACGGAGCTGAAATTGATTAGATTTTTATATTTATTTATTTCGTTTTGCCTTTCAGGACAGTGTAGCTCATCTAAGCAGAAGGCACCGTTGGTTTGGAGTAAATACTGATGACTCGCTGTTCAGACAGGGATGCGTTCTTCCATTCCACTTCACTGGTACAGACGGCAGAATTACGGCCTTAAACCGACGTAACTCGGGTTATTTTATACTTCTATTACCCCTTTGACAGGCATTTAAATGGCAGAGCAATTGATTACAGTGGTTGCGGTAGAATAATAGGCTAGTAATGGATTAGAGGGATAATAATGGATTACAGAGTTGGGGATGGTGCGGTCGTCGAAAGGCCCAGCCTCACGCCGGGCAGTGACACCAGGGCAGGAAATTACCTTAAGGAACAAAGGGCTCCGAAAGCCGCCACTTCCTCTTTGGAGCGCCACACGTCCAAAAGTTCACGGGAATAATGAGTCACCCACTTGGCACCCGTGGCGACCGACTTTTACATCACTTCCCCGCCCCTCTGTTGCCATGGTACTTTGATGGCCACCCTTCCCCCCCCTAACACGCCCAGACGCCAGGAAGACATTCCGGAGTAGATATTCTCCCCCCCCCGCTCCCCCCATCAGCCTTCTGTCATAAGATAAAGAAGAAAGGGAAACCCACGGAAAAGCGGTAGATCAGAATTCGGCCCAGATAAGGCCCATCTGGAGTTACTCTTATTCCCACCCTTCAAAGGGGCAAAGGGGCCGGAGGGGCAACGGAGTTCTAGAACACAGACTTCGAATTTTGAAAAGACATTCCAAAAAAACTTCTCTGCAAAGGGTTAAAGACCCAATGTCCCTTTTAGAGTGCAGACCCCGGCGATCGCTATCTCGCAGGCACAGGACTGTACAGAGGGCGCGGGTGTTGACAGGCGGGCTCGGGCAACGCGTGGTCATGCCCCCACCACCCCCCCTCCCCCTTCACATGAAGGGGTACAGGCCAGAGGCGCCGCGCTGCTCTATAATTCACGGACCCTTTGTCCCGTGGAGCACGGCTCTGTAATAACAAACCTGCTCATTGTGTCGTCCTCCTGTAGACTGTCCCGTGTCCTTGGTAGGACCCCCCCACCCCCCCTCCTGTAGACTGTCCCGTGTCCTTGGTAGAACCCCCCCTCCTGTAGACCGTCCCGTGTCCTTGGTACAACCGTCCTGTGTCCTTGGTACGACTTCCCCCACCCACCCTGCCCCTTTGCTCCTTTCAAAGAGTAGCTTCCAGTACTGACTGTGACATCAGCATTAGAATGTTCAGTTAAGAACATTTTAATCACACATTTGTGAGCTTAGACCTTAAAGGATTAAAGAGGGTGAGGCAGGACAGGAGAAACGGAGGCATTGTGTGCCTCCGTCAGGGGGCCTGTCACCACCTGGATATGGAGCTCCACTGGGGGACCCATTACCTGTGTTACACAGGTTGATATGCCTTAACTAACGCAATTTATAACCCTCTTTTAAAAACAAAATTCTCCCAAAAGCTATATGCAGATATACACAGCATTTAATTTGTTTTACACCAACATAAATGGTGAAAATATTTTGGAATCCTGTTCATATTTAAGTGCGTCAACAATTTGCAAGATCTTTCACAATAGATCAATGTTGGTCAGTTTGACAGGCAAGGATGAAATAATCTGAGCATTTGAGTATTGGGTATTTTCAACAAATAAACACTAGAGTCCATCCAAATCACAAAATAAATCATAAAAAATAGACTGGAAGACAGGAGGGAGAGAAATTAAGTTAAAATATCAGTGTAGCTACGTAGCCACGGCTAGCCCGTAATGCAGCACGGGCTGATTTAGGATGAGTCCGCGGGGGCGTAGAGACGTTACTCATATCCTGCTACTCTTAACGCATGCTGAATAAGCCGCTCGCGGGATGAGCCATATCATGCTACCGGTCCCACAGGTTAGACCACATTACGGCGCATCGCTGATGAGCATGCCGTTAAACGGGCCTTCAGCAGGAGACTCCTGACTGGTGGAGGGGAGGGGTTAGTCCTGGTGATGTGCGGGTGGCGTCATGTCACACTCCACAAAAAAATAAAACCACACACCCACCCGAATTAATGAAGTGAGTCACCACTGGCTTTTAACCCTTTAAAAGGTGCAATACCGCAAATGTATGATTATAAGGTTAGAATGTTCTTAACCAAACCAGTGATTGAAGGCAACGGAGTTCTAGAACACCGGCTTAGAACATTCCAAAAAAAAAATTACAAAAAAACCTACTCGTCAAAGGGTTAAAAGCGCATTTGCTTCCAGTGACATCACCCCTCCCATTGGGACGTCTGGTCAAGCGACTGCCAACAAAGTGGGTTTATAATCCACACACTGGATTATAAACAAGCAAATCACATGATCAAATGTTATTTTTAAATATTTTTTTTTACTAAAATTATATTTCTAGTTGACCAACTGGGAAATTACATTAATATGAGATGGTTCCAGGTATTCATTTCCAGTAACGTGGCTTTTCAGAGCCAAACGGAGCTCGATATCAATAGATAACCAAACAGGTGGCCGCAATATGTTCCCCTATTCCCCGAGCCACCCAGTTTCTAACCGAATACAGTAGTGTACTTTTGGCTAAAGGGCACATGAATAGCTATATATACACACGTCCCCACCCTCCCTCTGATTGGTTAATTATATGGAGAAAGCAACGCGATTGGTTCATTACATTAATCCACTGACTCACAGGCAAGGCCCGAGCATCTCATCCGGTTGTCGACACTTCCTTTGAACGTACCGCCATCACGGGACACGTGAGCCGAGACTGTTGGAAAACGCCGGAAGGCATGATGGATTTCTGGCAGTCCTGTTAATTTGTGAGGCAAACACGCTCCCCCAGGGTGACAGCGTAGCTCACAGTTTGCATGAGATGAAACACATTCATACCTCTGCATAGCAACAAGCCAATGGGGTGCAGCCTACCCATCACCAACCCCCCCCACCCTCCCCCCCCTTCCACCGCACCCAACACCACCCAAACCTACCAGGGAATCAAACCAGCAACCTCTAGGATGAAAGCCTGCGCGAGGAGTTAGTCCTTTGGGTCCGATTCTCAATCATATTTCAGCTGGACGCGGGCCAGCCAGACAGGCCTTCAATAATAACTCATAAAAAAACGAGCCGATGTTGGAGAAAGAGAGAGAGAAATATGGTGCTAGAAAAATAGCAGGGTGCGGTAATGGACTGGCTTGCAGGCCTGGTTGGATATTGAGGTTAAATAGCAGGGTGCGGTAATGGACCGGCTTGCAGTCCTGGTTGGATATTGAGGTTAAATAGCAGGGTGCGGTAATGGACCGGCTTGCAGTCCTGGTTGGATATTGAGGTTAAATAGCAGGGTGCGGTAATGGACCGGCTTGCAGTCCTGGTTGGATATTGAGGTTAAATAGCAGGGTGCGGTAATGGACCGGCTTGCAGTCCTGGTTGGATATTGAGGTTTCTAAATAAGAAGTGATGTCACACACCCTAAATTGTAATCGCTCCGTTTTAGCGGCGTTCAAATTTCCCGGCCCTTTCAGAGTCTGCGTCCCGCCGTTAAATCCAAGCTGACCCCGGCAGTCCACAGCCTAACGGAGGCATTAACCCCCCCCCCCACTGCTAAAAATGTCTTAACAAATGTTTTAGACTTGTAATGAGACTTAAAATCTTTTCTTTACTTTTTGCTTGACAAGTGAAATTCTTACCCCAGTGGCAAATCTTGAAATTAGTAAAACTCCCCCAAAAAATATTACCCCATTGGCAATATTTTTTGTCTTATTTAGAAAATAAATATAAGACTAAAATGCTTGTTAAGATTTGACTTATTTTTTGGTTCTTGCAGTGCTCTCCTCTCGGGCTCAGAATCCGCCGGGGAGGCGCGGCACTTCAGAACCGCTGGGACGGAGCCTATCACTGTGCTGGTGCTGGGCTGCTCCGCCCGTGACCGTTTCTGCGTGTCACCGCCTAAACGAACAATAACCCTACTCTACTCGTACCCTTACCGTGCACTGTGGGGCCGCTCATGCGTTTAGAGCGGTCCTATCACAGTGAAGAGAGGCAGACATGCCGTATCCATTTCTGGATTTCATGCCAACTTCCGCTCTTATTTTAATTGGCTCAATCATTTAGTAATTTATATTTTAGCTGCATTTCTGCATGCATTCATGAATGACCGCTGTCCCAACATGAAAATATCTTATTGCGGCCTAATTTATGGTTAAACCAGCCTAAGTGTATTCACCGAATCAGCCAATTTGGCCAGTTTAATTGGTGACGACGGAACACGGCATAGACGGCGGGCCTGCAGGAATGGAAACCAGCACCAAGCTAAAACTGTGCACCGAACACAAATCTTTAGCCTTTTGAAGAGGTTTTTTTGGAATGTTTTTTTTTCTTTTTTCTCTAGTGTTCTAGAACTCCACTGCTTCCAGTCACCACCAGTAGTGATTGTGACATCAGCATTAGAATGTTCAGTTAAGAACATTCTAAAAATCACACACTTGTGATAAATGTGCCCGCCAGTCTTGCCCTCTGCAGACTAAAACGAAGACCGCCAGGGTCCGGTGGCTAATACCCTGATGAGGTAATCGGCAGGGCCTTTTACACTTTGGGCTGCTGGGAGGGGTCGACCAGAAGCCAGCAATGCATACAAATGATGACCCACAGCTTTCATGTGCAGTGGGCATGATAACATCAGGCATGGATGTTGCTAGGGAACCAAACTGACAATGCCACGAGGAGACTGCAGTGATTACAGTAATCTGCTGCTTTTCGGGCATTAGCAGGCTAAACAGCTGGGCGAGAGCGGACGAGGCGTTGGCAAAAATTAAAAAGGTGTCCTTCCTTTCCGTTCTGTGGTATCGCCGCTCTTTGTGTTGAGTTTCAGAAAAGGCAGCCAGTAAAATTCCAGACTCTTTAAGGTCTTTATTTTCGATCTAACATCCTTAAGGAGGCAACCCCCCCCCACCCCCCAAAAAAAAACCCCAAAGGAAAGTCCAGGATGGGCCACCCTTCTAAGAATCCAGTAACAGGAAACACGATCCCAACCTAATTCTGTCCAAAAGAAACAGCCCTCCCCTGAACTCCCCTGGGAAGGCGAGCGCTTTGCTCCTCTCGCCCACACCTGGCCAATGTGGGGCCGATTGCGTCCGTTTGTACCCAGAATGCATCTGCTTCTACCGAGGCGTCTTTATCTCTCCCCTCCACACA
Organism: Ilyophis sp. 1 JC-2022; assembly: GCA_022702515.1. Taxonomy (NCBI): domain Eukaryota; kingdom Metazoa; phylum Chordata; class Actinopteri; order Anguilliformes; family Synaphobranchidae; genus Ilyophis; species Ilyophis sp. 1 JC-2022. The sequence continues at coordinate 5,634,970 of CM040394.1, read as the reverse complement.
AGAGGCCCTACAAAGGCATCTCAACCACATGGCACACGACAGCAGATAACGTAAATAAACCAGAAGTACAGGCATGCACACACACACCCCACCCACACACAGTCACGTGCGAACACACACACACACACACACACACACACACACACACACACACCCCACCCACACACAGTCACGTGCGAACACACACACACACACACACACACACACACACACACACGCACAGGAAATCTCGTTCTCATTCACAGTTAGTTACTTCACTGGCATAGTAACAAAGCCAGAGAGCTGAGGCCTTGGATCCATGCAAAAAAAATACAAATAATAATAATTTAAAAGAGGAGGAAAAATATTACAAACCCCACCCCCACCCCTCCCCAAAATAAGCCAAATCCTGGCTCGTGTGTGCAAGATTCCCGAGTCTGGTCCCCTCTTCAAACAGAGCTCACCCCCCCCCCAGACTAACAGCCCCCACGGATTCCGCCAGCTTCTCACCCTCAGGCAGCGGGTATGTGCCAATGGCAGTGGGATGGCGATTCCTGGGGCCCTGCGTGTCACGTTAGCGTGTGGAGGCGCTGCGCAGAGCGCTCTCAAATTCCACACGGTGATGGCGACTCGACCGCGTCGTGAGGCTCCGTTTATATACCGACCGCAACATGGCGGCTGCAGCCGAGCGCGGTTCTCGCGGCCGATTAACACGCATGTGAAGGCGCGCCGGCTCCCTTTGTGGCGCGGAAAGCGCCGGAGTCGCAGCTCACCACCCGGGATTACGGATGCCGGCGTGCTGCCGGCGTGCTGCCTGCGTGTGCGGACACGCGTTTGTGTCGGAGAAGGCGTGTGGAACGACGTCTGCAAACACTTTTAAATTTCCACATGGGGTGGAGCGGAATGAAAACAATCCGCACCTCAACCGAACAGAAAAGAAAAAGCCGCTTCAAAAAGAACAAAACGGGCTCATAAATTTAAAGATTATTCTCATTTTAGCCACTTAAAAAAGGTATAAAATAACCACATTGCCTCCAGACAATAAGGCCCAGGGACAAAAACTAAGCTTCAGAACCTAATCAGACTTTGATGGACAAGACATAACATTACTGATGCGGTCGGTCAGGTAAACAATCCGATTGGTCATTTAACCGATACCCAAAGGCGGTCCTCACGTTTCTCTCCACATACAAGTCCCCCTAAATCAATGAGACTATAACCTTGGTACTTTTACCTGAATAAACAGTCCACTTTCCAATTACAAACACACTAGTTTATATCGACTGGGTCAACAGATCTATACGAAAGCACAGCGGGAAAACGGGCCTCATTTGATGCGACAGTTTAGTTTTGCACTTATGTTACTCCCACAATGAATCATGGGAGAAAAGGGCCCTTGTTACATCACTGCTCCAGGAAGAGAAGGAAGAGAAGAGCAATGCAATGCTTCCTGGGCTTGGCTGCATTTGCACGGTATATAAGGTTTGATGAGGGGGGAAATGCATTACGTCAGCAGCAGCCATTCTAACAACGGGCATTCCTCAGCAGACGTCCCATCCAGCACCCGCTCCTGCATTCTGTATCCATAAGGCTCAGATACAGAATCATACCGGTCAGGCCGATGTGAACGGCAAGGGCGGAACGCTCCGCAAGAAAGATTGCGCTCCACATTCTAAATTCTAGAACTGTAGGATCTGAGCATTCCTGAAGAACAGAGCTCCGTGCCACTGCAGGGGAAGTAGAGGGGAGATTTATTGATTGGTTGTTGAGACGGCCAGGGCAGACATGCCCTACAGGCAGCGAGAGACACAGTAGACCTCCAGTACCGATGTTCTCAGCTTTGAGCCCCTGCTGATAGATCCTACAAACAAAGGAAGTCATTCTATCCCACCTTTTATTTCCGTCTCCGCTGCATCCAATGACTGGTCTACAGAACCGCTTTGATGTTCTAGCGCAACGTGCGTACAGGGCCTGCGTTAGTCACCCCGGCCGCAACAGCCTCAGTGAGAACACAAAACACATGAGAAAGGTATTAAACAATCACATGCGTCACGGTGGAGGTAGATATGGCGTGCCAGCCATATCCCCCCCCCCCCCTCCCCCTCCCCCACTTCCTCAATTCCGCCGGCTGAAACATTCCGAGATCCTTCAAACCTTCACCAAGTCACAGAAGTGACAAATCCGTTTCACTCCCGGGAAAAAAATAAGAAAAACCTTTGCAGCAGCGGCTTCCAGTCAGGATTAATGACATACAGGGGCTTGTTTTTCCATCGCTCTGATAAGCGAGCTAAAGCCACGTGCTTCTCCCGCCCGGCTCATTCGTTTCCACTGGCCCTGCGACGACGCCTTCGCCCAAACTAAACCGGACTCTTCAGAGAAAGTACGAGGAAACGACGCCACCGCCATGCTCGGGGGGGGGGGTCAACTTCAAGCGCTCGCTAGCCCGAGCCCCAAAAACCCCTCGCCTCCCCACTTAGAACATTCCTCTTGGAGAGAAGCATCTTTACCGCGTGCGTCAAGTCTCTCGAAAACACGAGCTTCTAAAAATAAGACGTCTTTGAGTAGGCCGGCCCCATCCGTTACACACACCACACCGCAGAAGTATTCAGCATTCACTGCGACACATTCCTCTTCCTGCGGCTCGCCTGTAGAGGCCTACACAGCCTCGACACAGAATACTAAAAAAAACTCAACCAGTTCAATCAAGGCGTGAAGAATTCTAAAAATCTAAAGAGGATTACTCCTTTTGTTCTTGCGATAAAACCATCAGAAATCTTACATCAGAGTAAAAAAGACGTCCGTTTTATTGTGAGGTTTCAAGCTCGCTCTCGAGTCCTAAAAGCGAGCCCCTGCCGAGTCCGGAAGACGCTCGCGCCGTTAGTCCACTTAGGATTTAACGTTAATGCTTCCATTTCTACTTAGAGATGCCCGGGCCAATCGGACGCAGGCGCAACCTTGGGAAGACTCCCAGCGCTCTACGGAAGGTCTGGGGTAACAGCCTTGATCAGAAGAAGCTCATTTGAACGACCTGTTCATCTACCATCCCTCTGTGGGACGCCCCAGAAAAATCATATTCATTTCAACATCAGCAACCAACTCTCACTTCCTCCCACATGACATTGATCGGAATTTTTTCTGCACAATTCAACAAGCAAGCGTAATGCACTACAGCCACTTACTGAAGAATCGATTGCCTCTATCTGACATGCAGTAAAACAAAGAGCTCAGAGTTGAGGATTTCCACACGTGCCGTCGAAGCTGGCGTAAACATTTCCATCCCAAATATCTTCAATGGGCGGAAATAATATTTTTGGTTTCGTTCACCTTAAATTACAGCCGGCTCAACAGGATAGTGGGCCTGAGTCCCACAGCAGACATTAAATGTATAGAATTGGGGGGGGGGGGGGGGGTGCATGGGGAAATACCCCCTCATCAGCTGCTAGGGTCACAGGGACATCCCCACACCCAACGGGGAAGAGGACATTTCCTCCACATCCACAAAAATTGCGGTTGCTTAGCAACAACTGATGTTTTGACGGGTTTTTAGTGAAAAAAGGAGGAGGTGGGCGGGGCATCTGAACAGCTGCATCCAGACAGAAGTCTGTACAACGTTCAAAGATGTAGACCTATCGGCGCATGGCCTTTGCTGCATAGTTACCGACATCCATTCTACACGGTGAAGCGGCTCGAACTGGGGAGATTCTGCACAGGACCGGCGCATTGCACTGCGGCTATCACACGTGTCCTTTCTAGCTCTACGCTACTATGAGTAAAGACCAGCCTCCCACTCTAATTACCCCACAGGGGAGTGCGGTGCATTCAAACCCAAGCATGGAGCAAAGGAGCCGCTCGTTTAGGAGCAGGGGTGGGTAATCCTATACCAAAAGGGCCCCGTGTGTGGGTGCCCGGAAACCAAGACACCTGGTTCTACTTATCAAATGATCTTGATTGAAGACCGTGGTTAGTTAATTAGTTGAATCGGGTGTCATCTGTCATTTAAAGTAGAGAGCCAAAACTTTAGGAACTACAGAGCAAGAGGTGGCTTTTATCTCTCTCCCCCACCATCTCCTGGGAATAAAGTGTTCTCCAGTAGGTCCAATGAAGCAGTCTATGTATTTCTGAAAGTGATGAACATATCAAAAGCACAGGACTGGAATAAATGGGAAAAAAAAGGAAAAAAACGGCAAAGAAACAAAACGGGCTCATGAATCAAACTTTGAATTACCTGCCAGTCAGGTCGGGGTAAACATTGAAACAAACAGAACTTTAATCATTAAAGAACTAAATAAGTAAAAATCGATGTCGAGTCCAAATATTTAAGCCCACTGTCATCCAATACGGCTTTTTAAAAAATATCTCACCCGGCTGGCTTGGTCATTCTTCACCGCAAAACTCAACGTGCTGATAAAGAATAAATATGAAAAAAAATGAGCAATGATATGGGAGAAATAACAAAAAACTAAATGTGATATGAGGGAAATAAACCTGGAGGTGTATGGGAGGAGACGGCGGGCACGTAGACTGCCGTAAAGGTGGAGGTGTATGGGAGGAGACGGCGGGCACGTAGACTGCTGTAAAGGTGGTGACAGAGTGTTTAAAACAGGAAGCAGCGGACGCAGACTTTGGCCTTTGTAGACTACATTACTCATCATTTTTGCGAGCAAATTGCAAACAACAATGGCATCCTTCATGGAAGAACACGACGGTAGGGTCCGTTCAGGCGACCATAAATCGGCCTTAACTCAGCTTCTGCAAACGCTCACCACACAAAAGGGCTCCACTACTTGGTACGTCTGACATTGCGTCACAGCGCTTTATAAACAGCCAATCAGCGCTCCGGGACAGCGGTCTATTTTCAAACAGGAAGTGAGCAGTCTGCTCATTTTCTCTCTCCAGTGACGGCAGTCGGAATAAGAACGGCTCGCTCGCGGCTTACCTTGAAAGAGAGAGAAACAGATGGGCAAAGCCCCCCCTTGAGATTCATAAAGCGGCCTTTGTCTGAGGAAACTCCAATCAGCTGACTTATAACTGGATGCAAAATAGCATCAGAGTGGCATTTTATGTTGAGAATTAAGGATATATTGCTTTAGAAACATTTGTATTTTTTTCTTCCACAGACAGGAGCGGTTATGTGCAAAGCGGGTCCAAACACAGGTTTGAAAATGTCACACACGGAAAAATTCCAGACCCCTGTCTCTAAACAAGCAGTGACAAACCTCGCTCGCCGTGGGAAAGAGAGGGGCCACTTCCTGGGCCGGGGGGGGGAGAAGGGGGGCCCCCAGAGCACATTTGTTTATGCCCCTCCCCCTCCATGGACTATTCATGCTTTTCCGGGACAAAGATCATTTTCACATTTCACATGTCCCCCGGCAAAAAGAACCCAAGCCAGATGACCCCTGGTACGGTCACATGGCCCAAATGCATCTCAGCTGTAATGAGGAATGTGTCGTTTGAGATATTTTCCAACAGAAACCACCTGCACTGAGGGGCCCACCACTCCAGGGGAGCCGGTGGGGATTGGCAAGCATTAGTGCGCTCAGCAGGCAACCGTGGAGCCGTCCAACCGCGATCGCACCCACCGGCGTCTCCCGCTATCCCCGCGATTAATGGCAGAAACCCAGAGAGGGAGAGAGGGAGAGAGGGAGAGGGAGAGAGGGAGAGAGGGGGCAAGAGAGAGAGAGGGATATAAAGAGAGAGAGGGCAGGAAAGAGACAGAGACAGGGATATGGGTGGTGGGAGGAAAGAATAGAGAGAGTGAGAGAGGAAGATTGACACAGAGGGATGGAGAGACCGGGAGAAAGAGAGAAAGAAAGATGGGGGGGTTAGCGACAGAGAAAAAGATGCCAAACAGCATGCTCTCCAGAACTAACTGAAGCGACAGATCTGCCCCACTGGTACAATCCAGCGCCAAGCCCAATCAAACAAGAGAGGAAGTCAGAGGAAACAAACAGACAAAAGTGTTTACACCGGTGAGCAGAGGCAGAGGCAGCGCCGGTTAGCCCACGCACCGGGCCGCTCATTGTTACCTTCCACCGTCACGTGATGTTTGTGAGAACGCCAGCGACCACGGCGGGGCCCACACACAGACGACAAGGTGACGGTTCTAGCGTGTCACAAGGTCAAGTCAAGGACAAAAGAACCGCGGGGAGGCTGCCTCCGACCAGCGGCGATGGACAATCGCTTCACGTTTACAAACCTGCAGCAAACTGCCCCGGCTGGGCTGTAAACAACCAACTGTGTAGTTGTAGTCGTGGGCACGGACCGTAAACACTGAACAATCCAGCGGGTTACTGGTACAGCCCATAAACACCTAACAATCAGGCTGTAGGGCCTAGCTGTTGCTATGGAACTGCCTCGACACAGGCACTTTTCAATTCACTACACAATAGCCACCTTGAAACACTCATTAGAGATAAAAACAAAATGCCGTTGTTCAAATGTAATAATTAACAGGCATATTTTCCACTTAATTAGATAAATAATTTGTACTACAGTATAGGGCTGTATACTGCAATGACTAGCAAATTATTATCATTTTGGTTAACTTTTGGAAACTCTTTAGACAATCCCAGCCAACTCACAACTAAATTAGTAAACTATTTACACATGACAGGACAAAATCTTCAGAGAAACCGCAAACGCCTTAAGTAGTCGAGTCAAGTTGCAGGTTCGCCAATCTATGTTTCTAATGCACAGTGGATAGACCATGATCTGTAGTTATAGACTTTTGTTTTTGTTTCTTGGGGTTAGGGTGTGAAATTATCACCTACCATCAGCCAGATGCTGGCAAATTGTGAATGTGGGCAGTAAGATTTTTTTTCTCTAGCAGCTACTTTGGCAGGTAACCAATCAGGTTGTGTTGTATTGTAAAAGGTAATGTGGCTGGTAAAATGTTGAAAATGGCTGGTGATTTTTTAAATCCACAAGCCACCCTGGCCAGTGGGAGAGAAAGTTAATTTCATGCCCTGATTGGGGTGTGTAGAAACTTAGCACGTACCTGAAAGAGCCCATTCAGCATGACTCCCATGTGATAAGGTGTGTCTATTCTCATCTCAACATATGCGGTTTGAAAATATACGAGCCCGGCAACGGAACAGGGAATCAGAGTCCAGCTCTTGTCCACAAAGACAACATTATCCCTCATTTTAGAGAAAGGTGAAAGACAACATTATCCCTCATTTTAGAGAAAGGGTTTATGAGCTCAGTTTCCCTTTGGAGAGACTATAAATTCATTAAGCGAATCCAATCACCAGAAAAACAAACATTGCTCTTTCTCGCCCCCCCCTGTGTCACTCGAGATGGCCGAACCGTCCGTCGATGAGGCTTCCTCCCTTAGCAACAAAGCCCCCCTTTGTTGCCGGGAGCCCCATTCAGTCGGCAGCCACACAGCCGCGATCAAAACTGTAATTCAAAACAATTGAAAAGGCGAAAGCCGTCAGTAACGGCGGGCTGGCCATTTCAGCAGCATCAGCACGCCGCCTCGCCCAGCTCACCGGCTCATCTCTCCGAGCTTTAGCCTGAAAACACCAGTAATACTGACATGGTCCCGCTGAGATGTTACGGTCCCTATCCAATCTCCACACAACGTGCCTCGAGTCACAAATTTCAGTAAACGTCCTCGTTTTTTCCCCCCGAAAGGTTTTATTTTTTCTGCACAATATTAGGAATGTGGTGGGTTCTAGTTAAGAAAAGCATGCAAGCAGCTATACTATAAAATATCATTTTTACAGTTAAATCTGTTTCCGAAGACTTCGTCTTGTGCAGGAAAACAGCCATACAACAGGGTGTGAAATTAACACCGGCCACCAGCCAAATGCTTTTTTAAATTTCATACCCTGCCACACATATTTCCTCACTTTTAAACTTCAGTTCACACGGTTGTCTGTACACACCACTGAGACGTATGCTTCTGTAGGCCTGCGTAACCAGAGGCCTATATCAACAAAGCAGGATTACCAAATTGGCTGGATAACTGCACCAAGTAAAACCCGGAACGGCTCTTTTTACTTCAGTCCATGAAGGTTCCGGGTTTTACTCGGTGCAGTTATCCAGCTAGCTCAGTAATCCTGCTTTGTGACACAGGCCCCGGTTCCCTTTGCTACCGCTGCTGTCCAGAAGGAAGGACAGGGGATTCAAAGCCGTTAACTTGTGAAGAGAGCGGCGATCACGGCAAACCTGTAGACCTGTAGAGACGTGGCCTTCGAGGTCGCGTGAAGGTCACGCTGTGTTTCACCTCCGACAGCTCTGGCCTTCTGAGAGACGACCGTCTCATATGCAGAGACCTGCTTTAGCCTGGAACCTCACACAAATACAAAACTGGACCCAAATACAGGAAATGCTCATATTTTGCTGGGGGAATGCTGAGTCTGGTAGTCTGACGATATAAAAATGCCCCAAACTTTTTTTTAAATAAAAATACCAGAGTCTGCTTAAAGAATGCCAAGACCAGATAATGGAAACACATTAACCCAAAAAAAATAAAAAATTAAAATAAGTGTATATATCAAGCGTTTATATAAAAACTGAGTAAGAGTGTTAACTCAGAGTAGTCTTGGAAGTTGAAGATAGCAAATTTAAATGAATACGGTTGTAAGTCTAACAGTTAATCTACAGATAATGTTACTCAAATCCCTCACATACGCTTGCCTAAATGATATGTCAAAAATGGCGCCCCCCCCCCCGTTCCTCCCCCCTCCACCCCCAGTGAGCAATATTTATATAAAGAGTGAAATATACTACTGTGAGGGGAAAAAAACAGATCAAAACAAAGCAGGTTTATTTCAGCTGTCCTGAAACAACAACGGCCGCGGAGCATCACCAGGGATACGAGGGTCACTGTCGTCCCCCCGGGGGAACCGTGGGGGACAGCGTAAAACAAGAGCACTCACACACTGTCCTCTCCAACATGCTGTAACAGTCAAAAACACCCTCCCTCCCTCCCTCCCGCCAAATCAGCCGTTTACATCTGGAGGCTGGGGCCCAGCTAACTTCCTGTTCCACTCTCGGCGCGGGGCGGCACGGCGTGCCGTGTGCAGAGACTACGCACGGCCTCCAGGAACATAAACACAGAACCACGTGAAGCTGGGGCAGGCTACAGCATTTCTCCACACGGCGCAGAGAGACTTCTCCTTTCACACGGCGTGACCGCAACACGAACACAGGGCCCCCTCAACAACCCCCTTCCCACAACACAGCCCACGCAATGAGTCTGTATAAAAATATATATATGATTTACTTTTTTTTCTTTTTTTCTTTCTTTTTTTAAATGGGATTCTCACTCAGCTCTTGTGACCTCACCGAAGTTGCCGGCGGTTACCGAGCTTCAAAGGCAGAGCAGCCACAATGGGAGAATAGCCTTGACCGCGTGTAATTTAAAAGGTCCGCGTTTAACCCCGAGCAGCGTCTACCACTCAATGCACTGCTAAGTATGATCCGCTTGCTCTTCCATTCCCTCATCGGTCCGCACGAGTCACTCCAACATTCACTTCTCCAGTGCGATGTGGTCATTTCCTGTGGTTTCCTATTGGTCAGCCTGCTCTAGTCTCGACTACTACATACAGCAGACGCAGCGCAACCGTTTTATAGAGATGAACATTTGGCTCATGACGGAAATCGGGGGGTCCTCTAAAACCTGTGGTTTTCTCATTTCGTTTTGTGACGTGAAATGCCATTTTGCCCACAAATGCCACACCAATGTCAAATGGTAAAACCAGACTCTGTCTTTACGGCATTTTTAAAATTAGGAACCATTACTGGGTCGGTTTGATTCAATGTAATTAAACAGAGCCCGCAATTGCATAAAAACCAAAAGGCAATTTGTCAAGTAGGCTGAAAAAAGAACGTGCTTAGACTCTATAAATCAGACCCGCAAGGAAATGTCAAGAGGATCGAGAAAGGAACAAAAATAACGAGTGTTTTGGGGGGTTGAGTTTCGAGGCTTCCAAGTTCCAACTTAGGTCTTTATACCATGTTTACACCCAAAAGGTCAAAGATATCCGTTTTCAAGGAAGCAGTCAGTTAGACTATGAGGCTTATCATAAAGATAAAAAAATACAGGCCTATTCAGAGACTCTAAACGGAAGCAGTAGCTGTGTTTAAAGCAACTTAAGGCTTCAGGAACTTAAGTACATTATTCAACACATCTGCAGCCAGAAAGGTGCCACTGAGGCAGTACGGTTCTCAGGGGGAGGAATCCCACGGTCCGCCGTTTCTATGCTTCTCTGCGGCAAAGCAGACAGCAGCCGAGGGCAAAATACGCACCTCTCAAGAGCATCACGGGTAAAATTGATCACTGGAAGAATGTTCAGAAGGAAAGACATAGTCGGGTTTGCCAAGCTCCACTTTACTGAACACCCGAAAAACAGCATCAGGCTGCCATTGACCCCAAAGGTTAAGTTACCTCCACTAATTTTACCCACACCTCCTCGGATCAGTTACAGCATTTTTTGGGGGGTAGAATTATGGCCAGGCAATCCCATCTTAGGTTTTTATGGGTTGAATCGGCTTATACTAAGAATTTTTAAATTTTAAATTCTGACACAGATTGGGTTGGGTCGGGTGTGCATGAAAAGGGGGAGGATCATACCAGCCCCCCCCCCCCCAGGCCCCTGTCATACCAGCGGGTAGCAGATTAACCTAACAACGTGACTCCTATAACATACAACAACCCCCCCCCCCCCCCCCCCCCCTGCCCCCAGTCCCCACTCCCCGAATGTCTGGAGTGAGTCGAGATGACAGTCACCATACGGCCTCGTCGCCGTGCCGACGCGAGTGACAGCTCCGATGCCTCAGGCTCCCCGTCACGCTCGAGCTGGAATCTGCCGTGGAAGCATGCGGGAGAGAAGAACATGGCAGAGGGCCCGCGATCCGCCACACGTTTCAGGCTTCGCAGCCCGTGGCGTTTCCCCGTGGCGTTTCCCCGAGGCGTGGCGACAGCCCGTGGATATCCCATGAATTTGGGAATGCAGGGATGGGCGTTTAAATTGCCCGGGTGCATTGAAGGGACGCTTGAGGAGCACGGGGCGTGACAGGAAAAGCGAGGCGAGCGATAACTCGTGTAAAATGCGTGAGGTTCCCGTTCCAAAACCAACTGCATCGGGGTAAACATGGGGCCCAGAACACACATTCAGATCAGAAACCGTGACAGATCCTCTGTCTGCAAGGGTCAGGGGTCAAACGTACCACAACCTACGTCAGCGTGCCGTTCCTAATGGCGTCTCCACAACTTCCTGTTAGGACAGCGTCTTATGAACTCTTCAGCTTAACGAGATCAATGTGCCACTTCACCCATCACAGCAGGTCCCGCATTCTCAAAACTGCCACTCGAGGCTTCCTAGATCAAGCTAAAGTACCGGCCCTTCAGCGCGACGTCAGGGCTAGGCGGCGAAAGCTCAACTGACAAAACATTAAATATGCAAGGCGTAATGGCTTAAAGAGCACAGACTATGATGCAACGCTTGAGTTCAGGGCTCAAAGGGGTTATCAGGCCACAGCCTCTGCAGTAGGCGAAGAGCAACAGTGACAGCGTAATAATCACCGTCGGTTAATCGTCTACGCCGACGTAATTTGGACAGAGGGGAACCGCTAATTGGCGTGTGCAAAGTGGCCTACTGACTCGTAGGCCTCCGAAACGTGCACACTCACCTGCCCCCCTCCCGTGGGACTGGCATCGCTATGGAGACTGAGGGCACCAAGCTCCGCAAACCACCTGACGACCAGGGAGAGCCGAGCCGAGCTTTCGGAAGCCTCGGGCACTGATGAAGCACAGTCCCCTGCAGCCAGTATACAGAGATTACCCATAACCCCACTCACAATCAGATACAAGAACAATACGGCTTAATTCCACCGCCGCCGCGTACATTAACGCACGTCGGTTACTCAGCTGACGCTTAGCGCATTAGCGCATCTTTAAAAATAAAACTAAGGAAGCGAAAGAGCAAGACGGAGTCACCGAGGCCATGCAGGATCCGTCACAGGACACAGCCCCTGGCGCCGTGCCAACGCTCTCCGGGGCGACGCATTACCGCGGGAGCGCGCCATCGGGGCGACGGGCTGGGCCATTCAGAACGCGGCTTAGTCCAGGGGGGGGAAACGTAAGCCTGCCGATAACAATGTCCCATTAAGATCCGACCATATTAATGAGGCGCCCGAGGGGGGGGTCACGAGTTTGCTTACACTGCTGGCTGCAGGTAAAGCACGGAACTGGCTTATAACGCGCCCGCAGACGGACCGGGCGGTCACAGAGCGTTCATCACCCGTGCCGCACCTCAAGGCTACGGCCGCCGACAAATCGGTGACATCAGCCAGCGCCACATGACTGTCCGCCGGGGGATATCTAACAGATGAGATGCGCGGTTAAGAGCTGCAGAAAGCTCTGCAAAAGCAGTGCCCCCCACCCTCCCTCCACGTCAGTCGGAAAACAGAGAGAGAGTACAGGAAGTGGGGAATTTAAATTTCCCAGGTCAGGCCACTTAGCGGCCCACACTGTCGCAGCAGTTGGAGGACATCAATAATTCAGCGCGATCCGCTGCGGTCCCGCTACGCCGTGGTGAATAAAGCTGCCCTGTCAGGGCTTCCCTCCAGCGGGTCAATACCGCGCAGCGAGAGGACGAACGGGACGGCCACGGACAGCCCGGACGGCAGCTCACCCCGGTAATGTCACCAGTTGGACCTCCACACTCCCGACGCTTTCCTTTAACCCATCATAAGGTGTGAGATCACAAGTATGTGTTGATTAGAATGTTCTTAACTGAACATTCTAATGCTGATGTCACAGTCACTACTGATAAATGAAAGCAATGGAGTTCTAGGACACTGACTGACAGAATTTTGAGAAAACATTCCAAAAAAAACCTACTCTTCAAAGGGTAAGTAAAATTATTCACAGCAGCTGCTGGTTCAGGTTAGCAACACTAAACCCTCTAAATCGCATCGATTTCCTTTAATAGCCAAACTCATTGATTTCTGCCTGAAATGTGCAACTTGGAAGCCGGAGTGAGAAAAATGCCACTTCCAGTTCACTTTGTAGGGTAGAACCACAGATTACTTTGCGCTATGGTACAGCCTATAGCAAGAAAACATCAATATCCAAACAATCCAATAGCCAGGGACTGTCGCCAGCTGAACCAACTAATAGCAAGAGCCCATCACTAGCCAAAAGACAGTCATTAGCCAAACTATCCACTAGTGAATGATCTCTACTGGCCTTTCAAACCCAAAGCTGCGTGTGGAAGCTGCACCAAAGAAACTGTGGGGTCCTTAAACAGGGTCAACAAGAGTGAACTCAAACCACCAACCAACAATAACAGAGTGGTGGGTAGACACGGGCCGTGACCGAATACGACAAAATCCATGTAAACCGCAGCCAAGCTACTTTGCGTTTTCAAACCCATTACACCCTTAGCATACAAAGCTAGATATGTTACAGATGTTTTCAACCTGTTGGATTAGTTTAGCGAATGTTATGGTGTAGAAAAAGTGTAACTAGAAAAGGGCAGCTAGAATACCACAAAAAAAGATGAATTTGTTAGTGACCATTTTTCTTTTAAAGCATATTTGACCACACTCCATACTTTTTTCCCCCCCGTCTGTCCTGTTTGGAATCAGCAGCTGTTCCTCTCAAGTTACCCACACCCAGCGCAAATTGGCGTAATTGGGACTGGAGGCCAATTGAAAATATCAATGCGTAATCCTGCAATGACCACCGCAACACCAACACAACTGGCCTTCGAGCTATAGAACTTGATCTGGCAGGAAAAGAAAAAAAAACACTATTATATCAGGGTACGTTTAATAAAAGTGAATCTGAGAGTTTAATAACACAAGCGGCAGCGTACGAACTAAAAAAAATAAGTCCCTGCCAAGCCTTTACCATCTGACCTTGTACATGTCACGGACTTGACGTCCGCTCGTAAGGCAACTTAAGTCTAGTGATAATCGTCCAGGGAAAAGCCTTTGATGCCCTTTTAAGCTAAGCTTCAATTATCTACTTCATTGTCACATTAAGAGATATACATTCCAAAGATATACATTCCAGCGCAAATAGTCAATTATTGTCAGCCTAAGGGGAATCAAAATACGAGGAACGTGTAGCCAACCGGCCGAGGAGGCCACAGAAAGCAACGCGCTGACCAATAGGAGGAGTGAAGTGAGAATTAACGGATAAATCCGATACGTCAGAGCCCTGAATGTTCCCTTTGTGAGAAAGGGAATTTTCCAATGTTGCGCCAGCGGCCGAGAACCAAGTTCATTGATTTCGCTTAAGCTGTGACCTTGAGCGAAAGACTGCCCGGCGACCTCAGGAGGTTATTGCTTTTTCATTAGAAACGGCTTGATGCGTTCGAGCTGATGCCACCTGTCATCAGCTGGAGAAACAGGGCGGGGTCAACTAGGCAGGAAATAATGTGTCATCGCAAAAGAACTTCTAACTCCTGAGCTTGAGCGGGACGACAAGCCGTTAACCGTTTGAGTCTGTCGGAAGGGCACGGAACGCTGAACCGGTCTCTGGGAATAGCACACAGAGGACCCAGGCTGAGGGGTGGAAAAAAATACAGAATTGGCCATTTTAGCAGCCTGTGAAAGCTGCTTTCAGACAGGAGGAAGCACTGCTGTCAAGCGCAGAAAAAAACAAATATATATATATATATATATATATATACACACAAAAACAGAGCTAAAGCAGTTTATACTGAGAGAGAAAGACAACGGCTATATTTACACTCACAGCATCGGCAGCCTGCGACAGTTCATTTTATGGGTGTCGGGTTACCGCACAGCGCACATATAGAAAGCCAGCGGTATCTCAGGCCTGCACAGACACACGCTTACTTCAGCTGGTGGATAAAAGGAGCCAGGAGCCTCTAGACAGCCACACCAACACAGAGGGCTTGACCCTTTAAAAGGTTTTATCAGAATTAAGTGTGTGCTCCACACTCAAAATGCCTTTTTTATTATTGGGCCATTAAAAAAATAAATAATTATTTTTTTTTTTAAAGTTCAAGATAAGAAATGAGCAGTTACAGCATGATACAGCACAAAGCTGCTAAGCCTGAGGGTCGGAGACTAGAGGAGGATTGTGAGACAGATCTGTCGTTTCTATCTGCACTGCAAACGTCAAGATTATTATGAAGTGACAGGTTCACTGGATGATATGCGAGCACAATGTTCCACACACAACGCTGTTAAACAGAGAGCCCAGTAGAGCTCAGAGCATAGCCCTTCTTTACACACCTAATCCACCAATTTTCATATTTACCTCAGGAACTATTAACCAAAGGAACAGGCAGCACATAGTAAGGGGGCAAAATCAGATTAAGTGGTGCTAGCCTCCTTTCAATAATGTATGCAATAACAGGGAGAACCCCATGTTTGGGTGGTTGGGTTAGGGGTTGACATCCAATGGCTTGGTCAATCAAAAAAGTCAGTGTGGAGAGAGATGGCTGATGTCCAGGGTATGAAATTAACTTTTTCCATCGACTGCCAGAGTGGCTTGTGGATTCTAAAAATCACCAGCCATATTACCTTTTACAATATAACACAACCAGGTTGTTACCGGCCAAAGAGGCTGCTAGAGTAAAAAAATAAAAAATATAAAAAATAAAAACTTACCAGCTACAATAAATTTTTTTACTAGAAGTTGGCTGGTGGCTGGCGTTAATTTCACACCCTGGCGACATCCCCTTATATGGGAACAGGACACGCCCCTTCCCCCAAGTGTACCAGGCCTACAATTCAAACTTTAAAGGGAAAGTCAGGGGCACAGGAAATGAGTAATTATTTCAGAATAAACACAAGGTGGACTTAAAAGAAAATTTTGTTGACGAGTGCCTGAGGCATGACGGATAACCTTGAGTCCTCTCTGGCCTAGTCATCGCTCGCGTCCAAGACGCAGCGGCTCCTAGAACGTCAACGCGGCACGTCCGTCTGTTGCTTTTCCCTCCCCTGCTGTGGCCACGGGGCTCACGCCGGCTGCCAGGCCGGCTCCAGATTACTCCAGTGGAGAAAACCTCATTCTCATATTCGACCAAACACTCGCACCTCTCCTTGAATTTTAACTCGGCCTTACCCTAAAGGGTCACAACTGGACTCAAGTTAAACTTCAGATGTCTTTTGGCTACGATTTTGTTTCTCTTTGGGGGGGGGGGGGGGGGGGGGGACATATATTACACTGCATGTACATTTCAGAATAACTGATCACCTATGGAAAAAAAAAAAAAACATAGGCCTATATTATGAAACAACTCTGACATGGCTCTTGGTACCAAAATCAGCTGTCAATTTTACAGAGCAGAGGTACAGCCCAAAAGTAACAAGACAAATTTACGACATTAGCAGGACCCTCTGGATAATTTCTGGAAAGGTAATATAATAAAAAATCATTCCAAATATTTTGGAAATATTTCTGAAACTTGCAAAAATTTCAAACATCTGCAGACTGCAGTTTTATTTGAATGTGTCTGAATAAAAATTTTTTTTAAAGAAGGTGAACATTTGACTGCCCAGCTCAAAACATCCAAGTTTTCATTTGTATTAAAAAATAATGACTTAAATAATAAATCTTACAAAAGTGTAAGCCGTTTGCTTCTGCTTGCGCTCAACAAAAACACGTCACCTGCCTGACCATACATCTAAATGGTTTTCAGAACCATAAATTAGAGGCAGTCTTGCTAACCAACACCAGGCTTGATAAGCGTTTCACAAGAGGCCTGTGAAAATTATATCAGCATTTGCTTTGGGGTATTAATCTTTCTCAAGCAGAAGGTAAATACAGTTCCACAAGTAGGCTAGACGTGATTAAGCACAGAAATGAATCGGCTGGAAAAAAAAAAAAAGGTTAACAGACGTTATTGTGGTGGCAAGCAGGTTGTTTGCGTATTTCCGCCAAATGAGTTAAATGCCCTTGCGAGGCTGGGAACTGTAGTGGGAGTACTCTCATCAGGACGCCGGTACTACAAAGGACGGGCCACACACGTAGAAGTAAGGTGACTAACGTTACATGCGCTACTACTGTATACGCCGTGACAGCGTGCTGTTGCATCCAACTTGCAAACACGCATTCCTCGGCTACTACACTCAACAGTATAACGACGGAAAGACAACAACTTGATGACAGCAGAGAAAATCTAAAGACGAAAACATTCCAACTAAATATCGTTGTTATAACTATTTATTCTAAGAATAATTCAGAATAAATGTGCTATTATTATCATTAGTAGCTAGGTAGTGGAAATCTGGATATATTTCTAAATGCAAAATTCCAATTTTAAACAAGAGTCGCTTCTCTATATAGGCTACAATAGAATACACTAGATTTGTTAAAGTATTTGTGTGAGCCACATACAGATGGGTGTGTTTTTGCACAGCAGGGCGTTTTACGCACACCGCTGTAACCAGGAATGGACATTTGGACACTGACAACCCCCCAGACAATCAAGTGTCTTCAGCTTGTTAGAAAATGCAGCCAACTGTAAAAACATAACGCTGTAAGGGAGTTGGATCGTTGTTAACGTTGAAAACAAGAGGGGCAACGTCAACCTTACGAGTTAAACGTTACACGCTATCAACTACGCTCTGCGACATACAGCTAACGGCAGGAGTTATGAAACCCATCCGACAAGCTGGTTTGCCGTCTCGCAGCGCCTGCCCGGCATGTTCGCTCTGCAGCCAGCAGCAGCTGCCGTGTGTTGCTCCTCGCGCCCCAGCCACGCGCCCGGCCGTGCCATGTGTGTGCGGGGCTGTGCGCCAGCGCGCGCGCTTACCTTATCCAGCTCGTCGTGCAGCTCCGACAGGGTGGGTCTGATCAGCTTCTCCCCGAGCGGCGCCGCAGTCTGCCGGTAGAAGTCGATGTTCGGGACCGCGTCGATGGTGTTGTGGCCAAAAGTCCTCAGGTAATAGGTGTTCGTGTGGGTATCGTAGTGGTAGTGATGCTGGCCTCCGGACGAAGAATGCAGGCTGCCCTCGCTCATTACGGTGTCCCCGTTTTGGAATCCCTCGGCGGGCACGGCATCTGGGGGGCTCGCGGCCACGCTGGGGTCCACAAAGTTCACCACGCGAAATCTTCCTTTTGCCTCCTCGCCACCTGCCGACTGCTCTGGTCCCTCGGGTGCCTTGCCCGCGTCGGGAGGAGTAGCCTTTTCGCCTGCCGCATGTGGAGAAGCATCTGTGTCGGCCGGTTTGGACGCACCAGCTGCCTCGGCCACCAAATCTACTTGAAATCTACTCTGGCTCGGTGTCGGACCCGCGGGTTTCAAGCCGGCATCCACCGACAGTCCTTCCTGTTCTGACAGGAGGTTCTCTCCCGGGGCGGGAGAACTTGACGACGACGGCACTGACATGGCTAGCTAGCTAGCAGGCTGTGATAACGAATGAATAATTAAGAACGGGTTTTTAAAAAGAATATCTAGTTAGCTAGAGACCCAACTGTCTGGCACCTCCGACGTGTAACCAGATCTGTACAGCGATTCTAAAGCCGGTATCAAAGGGTTCCAACATAAAAGTATCGGCAGCCCGCACTCTTCACTTCGCCGGTAGAGTGCCTGGATGCTGGTGCAACGCAGCCTCCCTCAAACTGCCAGTAGTAGCAGCACAACCCCAGACATACAGATATAAATGGAGAATGGTAGCTAGCTAGCAGCAAGCTAGCTGACTGACTGACTGGAGGCTAGAGGCTGGTTATATGAGGTGAAGAAACACACATTAACTTTCAGCCGTAAATTTCATTAGCGCAGACAAAAGGTTCGACACGATGTTCTGGCTTCTAGTCCCACTCCTATCAACTCCTATAGCGTCCGCAGTCTCGCCTTTTTTCTCCCCTCTCCACCGCCTTTCTTGCCCGTATGATGCTGACAACCGACCTTGCCGCAACTCCTTCTCGGCTCGCAATGATTTCAGGCTGCTATATACACACACTGCAGCGAGGCATCGCTTTAGGGGTGGGTTCCAATAGGACATAATCTCGCGAGATTTCAGTCTTTTTTGGAGGCAGAAGAAAAGGAAGAGAGAGGCGTGTTTTTGACGTATGCGCGCACTGGGATGTACAGAGAGGCGGGGTGTATCAATCAAATGATGGGTGAAACTTCTGCGTGTTCAATGTGAGCGTTTATGCCTCTGGCACATACAGGGTATACTGACATAGTGCTTTTGTTAGCGTTATGTCACATTTTATAATTACATAATTTTTGTTTCAAAAACCAACTTCACTACAGTTCATATATACTTTAGCTCTCCAGAGTTTGCACATTAAATGCAATATGTTAAGACTGAGAAAAATTCCCAACTTGAAGAGGAAAATGTGTTTTTATATATATTTTGTTTTAAAAAAATTTTAAAGCATGAAATTATATTTCAGCATTTTTTCTGCACACTCTTTCTATCCCCATATATCTGAAAAAGCAGATTGATATTGGGCAGAAATCGATCCACTGATAATACGTGTTGTTACGTGGTTTTTCTAAAATGTGTAGCTTGCTTTTAATCTTTTTTTGTCTGTTTACTTGAACATTGATTCCAAATTGTATAACCAGTGGAATTCAGTACTTAAAATTCAGATGCACATCGAACACAGAGCTTTATGCGTTGAGCTGTTTATGTCAATACAAGCATTGAACAGACACTACTGATGTTATGTGGTAAACAAAAAAGTTGTTTATAAGACAAAAAGACTCTAAAGAACCCATGCACGATTCCATGCTATTATCCAGTACAGGAGAGAGACAAGACCAAAGATTGTGGGAAAATGTTTAATTTTAGGACAGTCTTTTTTTTCCAGAGTTTTTCAAACTAATAACACAATTTAAAGTTTAAAAAGGTAAAGTTTCTTCTGAAGCTCCATTTGCTTACCCATAATTCTGCACCCCTCTTGTATAATATGACATTTGAAGGCTGCTCAGAGGTTTGTGTACAGTGTAAACACTCTCACCTTTTCCAATTTTACCAGGATGTCTTAATGACCGGGGCCCATAATAGACTCAACCAAAGCAATATTACAAGTCGTGGTGATGAATGAATGTATGTATGTAAGTCAGCATAATAAAAAAAACGTTTCACATAGTCCCCTGTCTGCTTTTAAACAGCAGCCTCGGCTCAAAGTAAACCTCATCCTTTGCCAGCCTTTTGACTGTGACACTTTTTCCCTGATCGATCTTTTTAGAATAGATTTTTCCAAAAAAGTCAGAAGGAGGAGGGGGGGGGGGGGGGGGCACCCCTGGTAAAGATGAGCAAAAAGGGTTATACAAAATTCACCATTTGGTGAATTAGCTTAATGTCACACTGAAAAAAAATGAGAAAAATCCAACCTTTAATTATTATTTCTTGATGAGGGATTTTTTTTTCTCATAATAAATTACTTCAATTAAAGGTTGGATTTTTTTCATTTTTTTCAGTGTGAGATTAAGCTAATTCACCAAACGGTTAATTTTCAATAACCTTTTTTACCCATCTTTACCAGGGGTGCCAATAATAGTGGAGGGCACTGTATATTCTCATTTACACACACAAAAGCATGAACACATATACACACACACACGCGCATACACACAAACAAGCATACACACACACGCACACACACACATATATATTGCATGGAAATAATAAATAAAACAAGAGGGAGAATAAAGTCACATTACTTTAGTCTTGCTTTTAGGGGGCAGAGAAAAGGGGAGAGGTGTGTTTTGGACATATGCTCACAGAGGGATGTACAGAGAGTTTCGGAGGTGGCGTGTATCAAGCACACGCTGGGTAAAGTTTATGCATGGTCAGTTATCCCCCAGGCAAATAGACTGACTGGGGCCGGCTGTTTGAAATTTCAGAGTTCAATATCATGCAGCCAGCGAGTGAAAATAAAGTTGAATTCTGAAACATTTTCCCCACCTACAGTGTCATTATGGGAGTGTAAAGTGTTTGAAGCCGGAGGATAACCCGGTGTGCAAGGTTGTACGTTGTTAAGTTCACTGCAGTAACGCAATCGGGCCTGGCTACACACAACAAACTCTTATAGGGTGTGTTCAACCCTCAGAGAGGATACAGGGGCTGTATTGGCCAAAAAGTGTACAGTTTACTGAGGGAATCTGGCTTTGCCAGTCCCATGCTTTTCAGTTTGTTTTTTCACTAATGCTTCTCTCCTAAATCTACATGTACATATATGCTACTGTAATTATACTTCTGCTCAAGTTCTACATGCAGGCTTGAATGGCTGTTCAAGAATCATGCATTATCCGCCCCGTTAAGGTGTAAGATCACAAATACTTGATTAGAATATTCTTAAATGAACATTCTAATGCTGATGTAACAATCACTGCTGGTGACTGAAAACAATGGGGTTCTAGAACACTGAAAAAACATTCTGAAAAAAACCTACACTTCAAAGGGTGTGAAACCACACCCTGAGTCTATCTCATCCATTATCACCTGCCCAGTGGGATGGGTCTACAGTTATTGAGATATTTCAGTTAATATACTGTATATACAGTATAATCTCTTAGGACATCTTTTTATTGATCTTCTAATTAATTTGGATATGCACAGTGTTTCAGCTCTCACATTTTCTACCACATTTAAGGGTGTATTTCCACGGTAACAAGGCCTGATGCCAGACACAGTGTAGGGAAGACATGAGCCAGTACAACCTGCAGCTGCAGCCGGAATCACCTGCTTACCTGGAGGTGTGACACCTGGAGAGGAGTTCAGCCGCATTCTGTTTTCTGTTTCAGTAAGAACACTTATCGTCTCAACAAATGAAGATCGTTGTAATTGACTTACTATTCAAATACAAAGTACAGTCCCTGATCAGGTTCTGCTGTGTTCCACCACAACTGAAGCAGAATGGGGAGTCTTCACCATGTTTTTCTTACATACTGTTGTTGATATATTTTGGCCAGGAATGATTGTCCTTTGAGCTGAAACCATGTCATGCTCCCAGTATTAAATCCTGATCTTAAATCCAGATTGCACAGCCTGATGCATGAAGAGGGTGCTTGTTTATTAGATGTTGTGTAGCCCTGTGTTTGCATTGTAACTTATGTTGTATATATTGCGTTTATGTGTCCGTGTGTACTCTTATGTACCCCCTATGAAGTATTATGTGCCTCTATGTATGCTTACGTACTGCGTATGTAAACTTATGTACCCCCTATGTACTCTTCTCTACCCCGATGGACTCTTTAGTCCTTGTTGCTCTGATAGACTGGGTCTCATCTCAACGGGACCTCCTGTTAAAAATACAGGTCAAATAAACAGAGGAATTAAAGTGGGGGACATGTGTGGAGTCCGAGGAGCCTCGAGGGGGCAAGACAACCTGCCAGCCACGCCCTTTTGCTTTTTGTGTGAGGCCCACCTGTGTCCAGAGGGGGTCTGGCTCTCGTTAGCCTGCCCCACAGTAATCCCGCTAATGGCATTATCTTTCACCAGGAGTTTATTAGAGTATCACGGGTCCCGTGTCCTTTTCATGCGGATAGCACGCTCCACTGCAGAAATTTCATCTGAGGGCCATTAAATTAAGCCATTTTAGTAATTGAATCAAATCCAGGGCAGAGTGAAAGCATGATTTCGTAGAGTAGCACAGCGCAGGCAACATCAGTTCACCCTGCCTTGTCATAAAGTCACTCTCATTTATGTGTTTTCTCAGTATTCTTCCACAGGGTTTATATATTTTGTTGTTGTGAATGTGGCATCTGCAGAAAACTAGGAACATGTTTTCCTCTTGAGTGATAATTAAATTGAAATGCAATTTAATTGCTGTAAAAAGCAGGAATTCCCCCCCCCCTCATCCAAATAACATTGATTGACTTACCTGTGTCAGAAAAATAACTTATTTTTGTGTGTGGAAACTTAATTACTTTGAATATGAATTAGACCAAGACCCGGCACTCAAACACGTTGAGAATCTCAGTTCCCTGTGTGTGTGAGCATGTACAGGTGTGTGCTTGCTTTAATCACACAACAGTGTGTGAGAGCTGGTGTGTGTGTGTGTCCACTGTGTTGAGTGCCCACATACTGTGTTCGATGCAATGCTGAGTTTGGTACAGCTCCACTGTTCAACAGTATAAGAATATTTGTTCCATCCCAAGCAAAATATTCACAAAGGGCTGTACAGAAAGTATATAAAACAAGAACTGCACAAACCAAGGTTCCCCTGCTACGCTGCCCATTTCATGGAAATAAAGCTACTTACATAGTTATAGTTTTAGTACTCAGGGGAGGATGTCATATTTATTTATGAACATATTTACTTATAAAGCATCAGTACAGACCGGCACTCTATTCCGAATTTCAGCAAAGCCTTATTCCAAGAATTTAATATTACAATATTATAATATATAGAAAATGACAGTACTTTCTCTGTTTGTTGAACTCAAGTTCAGTCTGCTCTATGTCAATTATGTGTTATGAGATATAACAGGGCTGACAATTCTATAGCTGTTCGGATACAACAAAGGACATTTTAGGTGTGTCTTTCATTGACTAATTGCCCTCAAACTGCAACCATCAGTTTTGCGTGTATTCAAAACAGGGTGGAGACGGCCTCACTTCTTATTTCCTTAAATCAGACAAAAGGACTGAATTTCCAAAACAGCAGACTTACACGGGGGCTAAATGGGTTGTTTGCTGTTTTATTTTACACTTTAAAACATCCATGAACAGCCGCTTCTGCTCAGATCCCAACATCTTTCATTGTAGGTCTGCACAAGAATGGGAGCTTCAATCTGTATCACAGAACTGGTTCATTTTCAATGCTGCTCTGGCGTGCTTTGACAGTAACTTAGATACATAAAACGGAATCCATTGGCCTTTTTTCTAAATCCAAAGAATTTGCTTGTTGCATTAAAGGTCATTTTGATTAAATAGTAAGGGTAAAAGTTCACCCAAAAACCTAAAAAATGCATTTTAGCCATCTGCAAACACCCAGCACATGACACATGTAATTCCCTGTTTGACAAGATTGTGCTCCAGAAATTTAAGCAAATAACTCAAATATTTATGCTCAGAGTCACTTCCCATTATGAGCATAATTTCAGAATGAATCATCTATTTATGTCCTTTGCTTGTCATCTGTCAATACTATGTTCCTTTGACTATGTCTTTTAAACTAGGAAGCGTCAGTGTTTCCTTGCCTCAATCTCCCACAATTCATTGCAAAGTCAATCTCTATGATGTCTATGTGATATTGGTGAAATGCCTGATGGGGACTGTATTACAAGGCCAAATCGGAAGGCCAGTTTTGCAGAGTATGGCAGAATTGTAACTTGATTTATAACATACGAAAGCTAATCAAGCTATACTTTGTGTAGATTGTTACCACAATAAGCCTAACCTAACAATATGCTGATCATCTTTGCTTTGAAAAGGGTGATTGTTTAGGGTTGAAAATAACTTGTTGGCGGATATCTACATCTATATCATGAAGTAACCTACATACATAGGCTACATCAATACATTCAGGCACACACATATTTTAGCCTTCAATGAGAAAGCCACACAGCTCAATCGAGCCTATATTTTATGATAAATCTGACAAATGAACCGCAAAGATGGCTAAATTCCAGAAGCGCCATCTGAGGTGATGGTGATCTTCCCCGGCACCTTGCTCTCACACACTCTGAAAAATCATTTCCACCTCCCGCCCAGAGTCACAGCTTCTCCACAACACCGCAGCAGCCGTTATTGATCACACCCTGACGATCTCAGCCACTTTCACTATCCATCTTGTAATCTTGGCAAGGATCAAAAATGACTGAGTTGAGTTGCTATGTTTTTTTTGTTTTTTTAACACATGCGTGTGTTTTGCTTTGCTAGCCGTTTGTGACCATGTGAGGAACGGACTCTCATAATGTCGCATGGCAGACACACATCCTGATCTTATAATGCCCCTGAACCTGAAGTTCTGAATTTTATAATTTCATCAAAAGCATTGAGTTATTGAATTACGTTTGCTGCTGCCTTTTTTTGGAGATGCACCTCGTGGATTTGGAGAGGCCTCTTCCCACAGAAAGGCCCCTGTTGTCTCGAGGTTAAAGGAGCCTTTGACGTGTCTCGGGGTCTCGCGACCTGAGCCGTGTTTTTTTGGGGGGGATGAATGAGCGGCTGCCTTTACAATGGCCGCTCCGTAGGGAACGTGCGGGTCATCGCCTGGCTCCCGTCCTTTCCCACAGTTATCTCTCCCGCTCGGGAGTGGTGGAGAATGAGTACAGATTGCCGCTCGCTGCTCTCCGCTTGGGAATTCTCACCCCACACGGGTTTGTTTCTTCTTCTACTTTTTAAAAAATGAATAGAAACTTACTGGCCACTGTTGCAAAGGCACCTGGGAAACACAGGTTGAAAAAGCCAGCGGGAGGCAGTGTACAGTACGTTCTCTGAAGCTAAGATTAGAGCTTAATTTCCTTTGAAGGGATTGGAGTAGCGATGCGTACGCTTCGACAGGCAGCTCCTACTTCAGAGATTTATTTTACACGGCAGGGTCACGGTGTGCCGGAAACGTAGAGGTGTGGCGCGTCCACACCTGTCCCTGGCTCGGGGGGGGGGGGGGAGATATCAGCTCCTCGGGAGTGAAAATGAGGAGGTGGGAATCGTTTGATCCACTCGCACAGTCAGACGAAAACAATTACACATCCCAGCAAGAGATCCGACGGACGGCTGACTTGAGGCTGGTTTTTGGGAATTGTCTTTGCTGATTTGTGCTTTCGTTTTGGGAAATAACAAATATATTCGCAATGCTGTTTATTATACAGATTTCCATTATTTTTAAATGAAGCGTCTGAAGGCCACATCAGCCAGGAGTAAACGGGCGTGACCGAAGAGTATGCAACAACACAATAACGAAAAATAACAGATTCAAAACAGAAGCCAAAGCAGTTTCACAGATTGAATTTGACTGTGAACGCTGAAAAGTTAAACTCACTCGAGCGTGTGACATCACTGAAAGCCATGCCGAGTTCTCGACACTTCCTACTTTGATAGATTAGAACAGAGATGTCAAGCTCCAGTACTGGAGAGCTGCGATGGCTGCTGGTGTTCGTTGCTTCCTTTAAATCTGCAACTAATTACAGCTCTGAGAACAAGGTGTGTGGATCCTTTACCCAATCAATGACTCACTGGTGCTGAAAGACTAGCAGGTATTGCAACCCTCCATGACTGGATCTGACACCCATAGATTAAAACATAGGCCTACCACATACATCCTCAAACATGTTTCCTCAATAAACAAACTGCAACTTAAATAAATAACTAAATAGTATTGTATCAAAATAGCAGTGTAGAAATTTTTTGTAACATTATTTACTATAGTTAGCCTTCATAGGACTTTTATTTTTCTGTATATAAGGACTTTTATGTCATCACAAAATAGACACAAAATTAGCATTAAATGCATAAAAAAAGTACTGAAGGCTGTTCAAAGATGGCATTAATCAGTGGGGATGGGATTCCCTGGGGATTATAACTGCTCTTTAATGGCATAGTGTGTGCACAGGATGGCCTGTTTTTCTCTGAGGTATTTTTTTTTACCCCAGAAAACTTTGATAATTACACTCGAGAAGTAGACACAAATATTGAAATACAGTTAAAAACTAATGGTAATGTTTCAGAGAATAGTTAAACTTACTGGCTTCTGTACAGCTATGTAAAGGACTTACATTCCATGCCTGGAGCTGGTACCTGATCTTTAGGGTGCAGTGGGTTAACTCTTAATTTAGTATAAAAGGGTACTTTGGAACTATTTGTCCTGCTTGACTGCACTCAAAATGCACTGAAACCCACAGTGTAGCACCATTGAATGAACTTCATGTTCCCCGGCTGACTGATCCGGTCCATAGAGAAATGACTCTCCTGTAGTTTAGTGTTTGCGATCAGCATTGTGATATGAAGTTGATTGATAATTAATTAGCATAGCAGTCAGCGCCACAGCGAGGATCGGGGGGTTTGATCGGGGGGCGGGGGGAATCTGAAATAATTTTTTTAAAAGCAGTCATTTATTATCTTTGGAGAGGGTTGCCAGGTTAGGCCTGCAGATTTAAAGAACAGATAGGGACAGGGTCTATATGCAGGTGAGGGTTTTAGCGGGATTTTAACACCTTTCTTCCCTCCCTGTGTTCTACATCTGTAACATAATTATACAATAGTGGCGTGATCCCGTCTTCATTTAAGATGAATCAAAGCTGAAAATAAAACGCCATGCATGAGGACGCTTGGATGGCAGTGTTTTCATATTGGTCAGGGAATTGGGCTTTTCATTCCCAGCTCGGGATCTGCTGTTGTACTCTTGAGAACCTTAAGTGAAATATCCAGCTGTATAAAATGGATTGTATGTAAAAAATATTATTTGTGTCAGTAGCATTAGGGTGTCTGTTAGGTGAGAGTGATGTGTCTTTGTTCACTTGTTTTGAAAAAGACACTGTGCGCGCGCACACACACACACACACACACACACACATGTCTTTTGAGTTAACATGAATAAGTGAATTCACTTGACTGAGCCCATACTGCTTGTGTTGCGTGTGTGTGTGTGTGTGTGTGTGTGTGTGTATTATATTATTAAAAATGTTTATTATTTATTTATTTATTTAGAGAAGAAAAAAACAGTCAATTGATAAAGATAGCATAGCAGGGCATTCATGAATAATGTTTGGACTTTGGTTTGGTTTTTAATCATGTGCCTGGAATCCCAGGATGCATCAGTTCTGTTTTCACCTTAAATAAAAAGACCCTTTTCCCCTCCTCAGTTTACATCTAAACAGGATCTTATCTGAAGTCTTTTCAACGCACCCTTCTGTTTGTTCATATAAAATGAGATTTCCAAGCAGTCCTCCTGTAAATTACTTGGTTCTATTGGACATACGGAACCGTAGTCAACCTTATTAAGTGAAATATTCTTCAACAGTCAAAATTAAATCAACAGGCATAACATGTTTAAAATGGACACTGTTGGCATTGAAACTATAACTCTACATACAGTGAATTGAAAAGGATCAATGCAAATTGTGTTCTGTCCCAGGGTGGTCGAACCTGATGTATATACAATGCTCTGTAATCTGATTGGCCAGCAATGCATGTTTCAATATTCCAAAGACTGTCAAAGAAAAGAAAGAGAAATAAGCTAGCAAGTGTGACTTGATCGATACAGAATGAGGTACGGAGGAGTTGAGATGCGTTTGACAGGGGTTGGAGGGGTGGAGGGACAAAGCTATGGTAGCAGCCAAAAAACCTTCCAGAGTCCCACAGGACTTTAAAAGCTGACTGCTCTGCAATTCGATACCCCTTTACGCGTCCTGTATCATTTTGTCCTGCCATACATTGAATCCCCTTTCTCTGCCCAGTGTGCTTAAAACATCCTACTCCATAAGCACCCAAAGCCATCTAATGAGAAATAAAACCCAGGAAGACGCAATTTTCATATAAAATTCAGCCACATGTTTAATATGGGTATTATTCTTTAACGTTTCTTCTGAT
Source organism: Ilyophis sp. 1 JC-2022 (assembly GCA_022702515.1). Classification (NCBI taxonomy): domain Eukaryota; kingdom Metazoa; phylum Chordata; class Actinopteri; order Anguilliformes; family Synaphobranchidae; genus Ilyophis; species Ilyophis sp. 1 JC-2022. The sequence goes on along the minus strand of CM040394.1, from coordinate 5,606,557 downwards.
TGTGAAAGCTCGTTTGTGTTTTAAAGCTTTTTGCGTTGCTGGAACGTCCTCCTTCAATAGAAAGGCAGACTTAGTGCACGGTGCGACTTATTTCTGTTTATCAGCCCAGCAGCTTCCCCCCACCGATCGACCAGAGCGATGGAGAGTAAACCGCTCCCTCCCTGGCAGGCGCCATGGCCATTATGCGTCACCCCAAGGAATTCTGGGGCACAGCCAGCACTGACACAATACGGAATCAATTCACGACTGTGAAGGGCGTCTTTACCCAGACCTCACCACCAGGAAAGACCAAAAATATCACCCGCTTTTATGTAACTATCCACATTTTTTTTTTGCCCGGTTAAACATTTTTCCTTCCATATGAACAGTTTAAAGGGAAAAAAAGGATAAAGTGTGATAAGGTTCTTATTTGAGAACAACCTTCAATCATCTGTGGATTATCTACTATACTTCATCACCACGCTCCAGACCAAAGGTGTTGAACACCTGTACAGCCATATCCCATCTCAGATGGTCAGCTGGTTCATAACACCAAACACAAGGAAAACAAATCAATGTCTGATACATTATCTCTCACATATACTACAGCACACAAATTAAGTAAACTGCAGATGTGAAGAGCAGAAGGGTATACTATGAAGCGAGATTAAGCGGATAGCGAGCTAAATTAAGCTTCAATCTTGGGTTTTCTGTATCACAAAGCCGACTCACTTTTAATCGGGATATATTGCCACGGCAACTTACTCTGCACGGCTAACCTGCTCCGGGGCAGGTTATGTTCAGGATAACAGATTGAAACATATAAAAGCACCGGCCATTGACCAATCAACTCCTTGGCTTTGGAAAAAGGCGTCTCCATTCCAAAGGATCCCGTAGAGATATGTGCGGATATTGAGGGAATCTCTTCGCAGGGCGAGCTTAGTGAGTTCCGCAAAAAAAAAAAAAATGCCAGAAATTGCATGAGAAACTTTTTCATAAACAAAATGTTGATGTGATTACTTCAGTAATATTTTAAACATGCTGTATCAAGTTAAAATTTTAGCAGCTCTAGAATGTAGTAGTACAGTATGACAATGTACTGAGAGTATAGATTTATTTGTTACGAGTGGTAAGGTGAATAAGGTATTAACGAATTTAACCTACATGATGAGCATTTAATTTTTTTTTTTTGCAAATGCTCCTTTCTGACTTTGTTGGAGGCAACGCTGTTGCTTTTTGCTCATATGATTGTTTCATGTTCTTATCCGTCCATTCTGTCTGTATCAGTCTTTTTTCCCCACGTGAGAGAAATACGCTGCTCTAGTACAGCCCATGCTGCACCACTATAGGCTCGTTGTTGTAGACACCGCCCCTTTTATGGGAATGTGCGCATAGCTTGATTAATAAAGCTCGTGTTCACTTAGCAAGTTGATGACCACGTTCATAGTACCGGTTATCAACTTACTAAGTGAACATGAGCTTTATTAATCAACGTACGTGCGCATTCTCATAAAAGGGGCACTGGCTATGTTAAGCTTCCTTCGTAGTATAGCCCCCTAGGGGCCTGTATCACAAAGCAGGATTACTGAGTTAGCTGGATAACTGCACTGAGTAAAACCCGGAACCCTCCCAAATCTGGAACATGGACTGAAGTAAAAAAAGCTGTTCCAGGTTTTACTCAGTGCAGTTATCCAGCTAACTCAGTAATCCTGCTTTGTGGTACAGGCCCCGGGCTGCTGGGATCTTTCAATGCGTGCACTCTGGGGCGTTGTTCTTAACTTTGACAACGCACCCCCCGGGTGAGCTTCGTGACTATTTTAGTTCCAGTGGCTTGAGCCTCCTAAATCAACAGGCTACTGGTTGCCAACTTTATGACCTTTGACCCTTCTTCAGATTACATACCCCCCCAATGGACCCCTCTCCCTGCTTGCCTCTAGCCTCTATCTGAGTGGGTGCACTAACGTGGCCCCTGTACTGAGGAATGTTTGCCTCTAGCCTCTATCTGAGTGGGTGCACTAACGTGGCCCCTGTACTGAGGAATGTTTGCCTCTAGCCTCTATCTGAGTGGGTGCACTAACGTGGCCCCTGTACTGAGGAATGTGTGGGACAGACCCAAACACCTGCACCCATCTCTCTCACTCGTCTGACAATGTCACGGTTTGTGTGCAGAAGTGTGTGTATGTGTGTTCATGGTTGTGTGTAGAAGTGTGTGTATGTGTGTTCATGGTTGTGTGTAGAAGTGTGTGTATGTGTGTTCATGGTTGTGTGTAGAAGTGTGTGTATGTGTGTTCATGGTTGTGTGTAGAAGTGTGTGTATGTGTGTTCATGGTTGTGTGTAGAAGTGTGTGTATGTGCTGATGGTTGTGTGAATAAAGGTGTGTCCATGTGTTGATGGTTTTAGGCAGAAGGGTGTGTGCATGTGTTGATGGTTTTAGGCAGGAGTGTGTGTGCATGTGTTGATGGTTTTAGGCCGAAGTGTGTGTGCATGTGTTGATGGTTGTGTACTGAAGGGTGTGTGCATGTGTTGATGGTTGTTTGTAGAAGTGTGTATGTATGTGTTGATGATTGTGTGTAGAAAGGTTTATGCATGTGTTGAGCAAGGTTCCAGTAGTGAAATCTGACATTTTGTGAGTGTCTGAAATACTGCTACCAATGATTTGTGTTGCAGAATTAAGAGAGGGATAAAATATTATATTTGCACTGCATAGATGTAAGATCTGTAAGAGGAGTTAAAGACCATGTATGAGATACGTGTCCCCACTCAAACATTGAAGATGATGTCATACTGTGTGATTTTGATGAAGACTTGATTAGAAACTGCATTTTTGTTTTTCTACTTGAAATGGTTACAACAAACAAACAAACAAACACAAGGCCTAAGATTTCCAACAAAGTTTTCAAAAACCCTGTTGCTGATTCTGCTCACTGTAAGATCGCGCACGTCTGCGAAAACATTGCACAATATGCGTTGTCATCCACAAAGGGGTAGTTACACATTTTCTTTGTTTAGAATTTGCAAATAAAGGAAGTTCGTCAACTCTTTTGTGTGAACTAAATTGTGTGTGCTTGTAAATGTGTGTGCGTGACTAATATTAATACACATAACATTTAATAACTGTCAACCTTCATTGATGTAGTTTTAAGTGCAAGCTGCACAAATTTTCAATTTAAAAGTACAAAACAACCGAAACAATCCGTCAACCTCCCCGATGATCAAAGCATCCATTCTCATTTATAAAATCCTCTTTTCCAATCCACTGACCCATTTCATGCTATTGTCTCCATATGAGGGCACATGAGCGCCATTGTCTGTGGCACTGAATGAAAAGGACATGCAGCGATATTAACATGTGATTAGTGAGCCAGCAGTCTCTTACACTACAACACTGAGCGCTGCTGGATGAGTTCCAACAACTTACGAGCAGAGCGGAGCCACAACACACACACACGCATGCACACACACACACACATATTTACTCACATACTCAAACATACACACACACTCTCTCTCTCTGTCTCTCTCACACACACGCATGTACACACACACACACATACTCACATACTCAAACATACACATACTCTTTTTTTCTCTCACACACACATTCTCTCACGTACACACGCACACACACACACACACACACACACACACACATACCTACTCACAGACTCAAACATACACATACTCTCTCTCTCACACACACATACTCACACATACACAGAAACACTCTCTCTCTTTTTCTCTCACACACACACACATATTTACTCACATACTCAAACATACACATACTCTCTTTCTCTCTCACACACACATACTCACGCATACACACATACCTACTCACATACTCAACAGACACATACTCTCTTTCTCTCACACACACACACACACACACACACACACACACACACAGACGAACACATACTCACACATACACACAAACATACACACTCTCTCTCTCTGTCTCTCTCACATACACACACACACACACACACACACACACACAAACTCACGTACTCTCTCACACACAAAGACACACACAGTCCCCTACACTCAATTCAAATGGAGCTCTATTAGCATGAGAAATAGAATAGTGTTGCCAAAGCGGAGTAAGCCTGTTCACAAACACTAAAATTTGAATATATAAACAACACATATTTACCCTGTTACTTACGCATACTTACATATACATAAACAGGCTCATACACCCACTGCACACAGCTCATAGATTATTTTTAATTTGTTTACCCACAATCCTTCAAAGTATGGCAGGATGATAAATTACATTTCTTTATCTATCCGCTCAAAAATGGAAGGGAATTTTGTATGTTGGGATGTAGGGTGACATTTCTCATTTCAAATTGGGGGCCTTTTTTTTACATTGGACTTGTATTCATTTATTTATTTTTAATTTTAAGCAGGATAAAAGGAAGTGCATCTAAACTCAAAATGACTGCACAGTCCTGCTCTCTGGTCAACCAAAAGTATTTTTATGGGCCCTTTTCTGTTTCAAGAGTGTGGTTACTGAGTCTGTATTTTGTTAGGATTTAGACATAATGTATATTGATGAGGTATAAAGTATATTGATAAGGTATAAGGTATATTGATATTGATAGAAGGTATACCACCAATTGAATGCTGCTGTTTACAGGCTGATAGCACACATTTTTAATAATTTTTTTGCCAATTTTAATTTCCAGCGTAGTTTTTTTTTCCAGTTATTGCTTTATTTATTTATTTTATCTTTAGGTAGGTTCTGGGGCTAATTTCGTTTGGTGTGGCTCTTTTCTTTGAATCTTTGAGCCAGTTTGACAGGCGACGTTAACTTGGGAGAGCTGGTCACTCGAAGGGCTCTGTGCTTTTGTGCAATGGTTCTCAAACTCGTTCCTGGGGAGCCCTGTGTATGCTGGTTTCTGTTACAGCTTTATAAGAAGCTCGCTAGTGTAAGGATGCTACACTGGAGAGCTACTATTGCACGTACACAACACATATGCACAAACATACACACAGACACACGCACACACACAGACACACGCACACACACAGACACACGCACACACACAGACACACGCACACACACAGACACACGCACACACACAGACACACGCACACACACATAAACGCATACACATACATGCATACACATACATGCTCAGTCACACACACACACACACATACACGCATACACATACATGCTCAGTCACACACACACACACACACACACACACACTCACACACACGCACACACGCATGTGCAATCTCCCAGTGAGACTGATGCAGATTAGCTAATTCGCTGAATCTGTGGAAATGAGTCAGACATGACCACTGAATCACTGGCTGCGTGGTTTGGTCCGGCCAGCCGAGAACATCCAAAGCCGTGAGTCATCCTCTTCCTTCCCAGAATCCTCCTGTCTCCCCGTGTCTCCCTCAATTCGGCATCCCGTTAGAAAGGCGCAGCGTTGTGGGAAAGCGCTCCTGTGATCTCTCTGTCTAGGGACACGCAAGCACGTTTCAGTTTGCTTACTGATATCTGAACTGAAAACCCAGTTTAGACCTTACCAAAGGTCTCTTTTAATCAAGGGGAAGACATGTTTTCCAACAGCGGTAATGGCTGCTTCCATAACTCAGCTGAGTTGGTTTCCATCGACCTGAGCTCTGGAATTAATATTGGCTGCCGTTGCCGTGGCAACAAAGGTCACTCTAGAGGTCAAAGTTCAGGCCGGAGTTGTCCAGGAATGATTCAGTTAGGCACACTTAAGACATGTTTTACCCTCATCATGGCTCAGCATTATGGCCTCTTTTAAGTGAACAGAAGCACCGGTCTCAAACCATTTTGTTCATTGTTAAAAGGTTTGTTTGTGCATGAGTACTGTGTGTGTATATGTGTTTGAGTGTGTGTGTGAGTTTTATTTTAGTCTCTCTCCCAGGTTTACTAATGCGTAGGTATTAGGATTAGGCGAACTGGTTACAGTCCAGGAGACGAACCACAGCATATAAAATAATGCATCACAAAAGTTTGGTTAACAGAGCCGAACACACCTGTATTTCTCACTTCACCTCCCCACAGTCAGTGTGGGGGCGGCAGTGTAGTATAATGGTTAAGGAACTGGGTTTGTAACCGAAAGGTTGCAGGTTCAATTCCCAGGTCGGACACTGCTGTTGTACCCTTGAGCAAGGCACTTAACCTGAATCGCTTCAGTATATATTCAGCTGTATCAATGGATACTATGTATAAATGCAAAATGCTGTGTAAGTCGCTCTGAATAAGAACGTCTGCTAAATGCCTGTAATGTAATGTAATGAATTCAGCTGTATTGTGTGATCTCCACAGTACAACCTCCTTTTGGCACATGGCAATAAAGACTGGATTAAAACGGCAGAAAATGAAGCGCTCCCATTGGCCACTGGACACAGCACCGGGTGATGATTGGCAGGTCTGAACTCAGTATCTGTGTTTTGGGGTGGCAGGTTGGCTTTGTTTTGGATATACCGCTGCCCTTTCTTTACAAGGGGCTGTTTGACTTTTAATACAGGTCACCCCCATACACACACACACACCCCCATATACACACACACACACACACACACACGCACGCATGCACGCACGCACGCACGCACGCACGCACGCACGCACGCGCACACACACGCACGCACGCACGCACGCACGCACGCACACACACACACACACACACACACACACACACACACACACCTACAGAAAAATGAGCTGATAACCTATGTTCTTCCTGACTGTCATTGCTAACTGTAATTTACACAGAAAAACACAGAATCCATAAGACTTTGTCATCGGCAGATCATGGAACTGAGGCCTGTTCCAGAAAGCAGGATTACTGAGTTAGCTGGATAACTGCACTGTAAAAACCCAAAACAGATCTTTTTACTTAAGTCCATGTTTAAGATTTGGGAGGGTTCCAGGTTTTACTCAGTGAAGTTATCGAGTGAACTCAGTAATCTTGCATTGCAGTTATCCAGCTAACTCAGTAATCCTGCAATGCAGTTATCCAGCTAACTCAGTAACCCTGCTTTCTGGAGCAGGCCCCTTCTCTGAGAGGACCATTTCTGATTACAAAAATTATATGCACCCTAACAGTAATTTGTCATGTTATGGTTAATTTGTGCAAAAACCTTTTTTAGGGACCATGTTAAAATGTAAATTTCATATGCCCAAATAAATATCCTCAATTCTGCATGCAAAAGAGCATGCTTCCAACTAAAACCTGTCCGAAAAATAATATTTTCATGTGCAATGTAAAAATATTGGGCCTTGAAAGTAGTCCATTCTCTATGCCTGACCATAAATACTGAAGGTATCGACCAACAGATCTATCACATATCCGGTCACTTTGTGCTTGAACTTTTTAAGTGTGCAGGGAAATAGTTTTACTGAGAGGCAAAAGCTAGCTTGTACAGAAAGTTGTGCACTAAGAAATGCACCTTTAAGAACTTTGGCACTATTCACAGTGTCCTTGCTCAGTATGTGCAATCACATTCATAACAAAAGAAAAGACAATAATGCTATTCTTCTTCAATGATGGTCTTTCGTTCAGAGTCTCTATCACAAAACACAACAGAGGAAAGAGCGTTTCCATCACAGCTGCCATGCAGGTGGAAATATTTACACTCCGAGCTGAGCTACGCTGGACTGTAGCGGAACCTTTAGGCACTGTAGCCAGAACACAAACAGTGGATTCACTTATCCCATAATTTACATTTTCAGGAATATAGTTACGCAGAATTGACCCCTAACCCTAGTATTCGCACAAGTGCATCTTGCACAGTGCTCCTCATGGCCTTTAGAGCCCTGCCCTGGTGCATTGTGGGTACATGTTATTGTGTTGTGTAGAGTGCCTTCTTTGCTCTTTAACCCTTTGAAGAGTAGGTGTTTTGAACTTTTTTTTTCAAAATTCTAAGTCAGTGTTCTAGAACTCCATTGCTTTCAGTTGCCAGTAGTTTCCAGCATTATAATGGTCAGGTAAGAACATTCTAATCATCATATTCCTGATCTTACATCTTAAAGAGTAAAGGGGATGTGTGGAGTCATTCTATTGGTCAGGGTCACACTGACCCAGGCAATGTGTGCACAGCACACCCTCACCACCGCTATGGGATTGTATCATACCTTGTGCCTGGATCATGGTGAACCACACTGGAAAGGACAGACACAGCGCTGATATGTCTTTATTAAAATCACTGCTGGAATGCAGTGTCAGTGTTTAAGATTCAGGTTTTAACACAAAAAAGAGGAATATTTATTTTTTATTAATGGGGATCAGCTTAACATCAGCTTATTATTATATTTACACATATATGAACCTACACTATAGGCTACTTAAGAACTATGCAAGGTAAAGCGCATAATGTCTAGTCTGTAGGGCATGCCATTATAGTAGCATTAGTAGGTTGCACCACTCTTTAACTGTTTTAATATACAATTTTGCAAATCCATCATTATTCATACCTTTTTCCGATATTAACGCCAAAAGCATTAAAGTGGGGACTCGCAAAATTTTTATTCGGTTTTAAAAATAATGCACATCGTCATAAGATCCTTCAGCGGAGAACACGGAAATGACATTTTAAATCTCACCGCATGTTCTTTTTTTATCACGCCGTTACTCCGTTGGTATTTCTCGTGTTGGATTGAGTCCAGGGATGCAGAACCAGCAAGGCTCTTTCTCAGCGGGGGGCTGCTGTCTGACACACGGATTCCTCTGGTTATTGGATGTGGGTATAGGCTTGGGGCAGGGATGACTCATCCAGATAACTCACATATCAGGTGCGTGGGTGCAGGTTAGTCTCTCGGTGCAGGTGATTCACTAGGTGTAATAGACACATTCACGCAAGTCATTAATTTTTAACTTTTCGAGACTCTAAAGGTGGTAAATATAGCAGTGAAAATATAAAATTTTCAAATGGAAACTTTTTTTCTTTTCTTTTTTTTTACTGAGTGGGAATATTTAAATGTTCCCCCTACCGTTACCATCTAGTGTGTTCAACCTAAGCAATTAGCACTAGCCTACTGTGTCATGTGTACATAACGGTCACTGCAACTGAGTATAAGGAAATGAAACCCAGGGAAAGTATCTGGATGGACATAAACATAACATTGTATAAGATGTATCTGATTTTTATGGATGCTTTGGGTGCGTCCCAATATTGTTCACTCCTCACCTCCTTTCCCATACTCATCCAGTCCCAATATTATTCACTCCTCACTTCCTTTCCTCCACTCCCCCAGTTTAATTGGCTAAAAAATGTTCTCTCCCTCTCCACCTCAGCTGATGTGTGGGGAGCATTCTTGCACAAAATGGCTGCCGTTGCAGGTGGGTGCTGCACATTGGTGGTGGTTGAGGTCAGTTTCCCCCTCATCATTGTAAAGCACTTTGAGTGTGAGAAAGGCGCTATATAAATACCAGGCATTATTATTAATTCATATTATTACCACTCGTCTCCTACCCGGAAGTATGCAAAACTGCCTGAACATTTTGAGTACAAGTAGTTGCATGTACAGTATACGATGTACCTGATATTGTAACGTTCCGCTCCCTTCCTGTCCGTTCTCCATGTTTTCCCTTTCCTCCCGTGTCATGATGGATTCCCTGTGTCCGTGTTTTCCCTGTCGCTACAGGCTGGGCGTGTCCCTTCTGTCTGATTCTCTCTGTTCCCTCACTTTAGGTTCAACCTATCTCCTTTCCCCCTTCCTGCATGCATTCCGCACCAGTCAATTAGTCAATCACCCTCGGTTACATTCCTCATGCTTTTGGTTATTGGTTTCAATTTCACTCCCCTACTTATACCTCTCGCTGGCTGCTATTCGGCACCAGTTCGTTAACGTTGTTCGTGCGTGTCATGGTCTCCTGTATGTTGGTGCTGTTTTAACTAAAACTCTGCTGTGGGTTCCCCCGATCTACCTCCTTGGTTCCTAGACCAGTGTGCCACTTGGATCCAGCCTGTAGCAGTCCAGTCTCCCTGTATGTGTTGCGATACCCCCGCCAAGACTAACGTTGCCTGCGCAGTTGGATTCTCTGCCTCCAGCCCAGTTCCTGTTGGACCCTCCGGTCCAGAGTCCGTTCCTGTGATCCAGTTCCTGTTGGACCTCCCGGTCCAGATCAAGTCCAGTTCCGGTTCGGAACAAAACCTTGTTCCCGTGATCCAGTTCCTGTTGGACCTCCCGGTCCAGATCAAGTCCAGTTCCGGTTCGGAACAAAACCGTCGTTCCCGTGATCCAGTTCCTGTGGGACCTCCCGGTCCAGATCAAGTCCAGTTCCGGTTCGGAACAAAATCTTCGTTCCCGTGATCCAGTTCCTGTTGGACCTCCCGGTCCAGATCAAGTCCAGTTCCGGTTCGGAACCAATCCTTCATTCCCGTGATCCAGTTCCTGTTGGATCTTCCGGTCCAGATCAAGTCCAGTTCCGGTTCGGAACAAACCTTCGTTCCCGTGATCCGGTTCCAGTGTGGGCCTCCTGGCCCAGTACAAGCCCAGCTCCGGTTTGGAGCAGTTCGCTACTTCCTGGACACTCTTTGACTTTTTGTTAAGTTTGTGTTGAGCTTGGGACTACCCCAAAGCCCCTAATAAACACCCATTCCTGTTTCCCTGTCTCTTGGTCGTGCATTTGGGTTCAGCCCGTGTTTGGTTCGTGACAGAACGAACTGGTCTTAAAACATGGACCCAGCCGACCTCGAGCGGATCCGCCACGCCTTCCGCACCCAATCCGCGGTCAGCGACCAACAGGGCCACCGGATGGACGACGTGTTGGAAGTGCTGGGGAGACTTACGGAGCAGGTTGCTCAACTAGCGCCTCACCTGCCTCTTCCTCGGATCCCTGTGGGCCCAACACCCGAACTGTCTCCCGAGGTTCCGGTCCCCTCTCCTGGCCGGGAGCCCAGAGTTCAACACCCCGAATTATACCGCGGGGGGCTGGGGAGGTGCCGTGAATTTTTAATGAAGTGCGACATTGTTTTTCGCATGCAGCCCACTTCCTTCGCCTCCGACCCATGCAGAATCGCCTTTGTCATGAGCAGCCTGGGAGGCAGTGCCCTGGAGTGGGCCACAGCTATTTGGGACAGTCAGGCTCCTACGTGCAACAACTTCGCCCTCTTCACCGCGGAGATGCGGCGCGTCTTTGACCACCCGATCTGCGGTCTAGACGCTACCCAGCGCCTCCTACAGGTCCGGCAGGGCAGCCGCAGCGTAGCGGAGATGGCTATCCAGTTCCGCACCCTCGCTGCTGAGGCGGGATGGAACGACACCTCCCTTCAGGGGGCCTTTCGTCAGGCTCTCAGTGAAGAGCTGAAGGACCAGCTAGCTACTCGGGAGGAGGCTAACTCGCTCAATGGCCTCATCAGTTTGGCTATAGCCATTGATAACCGTCTCAGAACCCGGGCCCGTGAGCGAGAGAAGAATCCCTCCCGTCTTCCGCCCTATGCCCCTTCCCGGGCTCGCCAACCCTCTCCCGTCCAGGGACCGAAAGTCGTCGCTTTGTCTCCCAAGGAGGAGCCCATGCAACTGGGCAAGATCACGGTGGACGCCGAGGAGCGCCAACGCCGTTTCCGCACCCAGTCCTGTTTCTACTGTGGCAAGACAGGCCACCAAATAGCTTCTTGTCCCATCCGCCCAAAGGAAAGGGGCTCGCCAGTAAGACTGGGTGTACTGACGAGCTCCATCATCCCAAACCATGCGGCCCAGAACCGCCTTGAATTCAAGGTCACTCTCCTGTGGAGGGACAACACCGCCTCTACATTTGCCCTAATCGACTCCGGGGCCGATTCCAGTTTCATTGATATCACCTTTGTCAAGAGGTACGGGATCCCCACGGAGGCCTTACCCAACCCCATCACTGCTCACGCCCTGGACGGTAGGAGTCTGGGGTTAGTTACCCACTCCACCGTTCCCCTACAGCTCCTTGTTTCTGGCAATCATCGGGAGACGATCCAACTCCTACTGATTCACTCCAAACAGTCCTCCATGGTCCTGGGACAGACCTGGCTGCGCCTCCACAACCCACACATCGATTGGCTAGCCGGTCGCATCCTGGCATGGAGCGGTCACTGCCTAGCCAACTGTCTCCGCTCTGCTCTACCCCCCCCGGGGGCCACGAACAACAGACCTATCCCTCCTGTACCCGACCTAGCCAATGTTCCCAACCATTATCATGACCTGTCGCAAGTATTTTCCAAGTCACGTGCTCTGTCTTTGCCTCCTCACAGACCCTACGACTGTTGCATCGACCTGCTGGCGGGAGCCAAGCTTCCATCTGGTCGCCTCTACAGCCTGTCGGGGCCGGAGAAGCTGGCCATGGAAACCTACATCCACGAGTCACTTGCGTCAGGCATAATCCGTCCCTCCTCATCCCCGGTTGGTGCAGGGTTCTTCTTCGTTGGGAAGAAGGACGGCTCATTGCGGCCCTGCATCGACTACCGGGGCCTCAATGAGGTTACGGTCCGTAATAAATATCCTCTTCCCCTCATTAACACTGCCTTTGAACCCCTCTCCCAGGCAGTCATCTTCACCAAACTCGACCTCCGTAACGCGTACCACCTGGTGCGTATACGCGAGGGGGACAAGTGGAAGACTGCATTCAACACCCCGTTGGGCCACTACGAGTACCTGGTGGTCCCGTTCGGCCTCACTAATGCCCCAGCAGTCTTCCAGGGGATGGTGAATGATGTCCTGCGTGACCTGTCGGGCAAAAGTGTTTTTGTTTATATAGATGACATCCTCATTTTTTCCAAATCCCCCCAGGAACACGTTCTCCACGTCCGGGAGGTTCTCCAGCGGCTACTGGAGAACCAGCTCTTCGTGAAAGCCGAGAAGTGCTCGTTCCACGTCTCGTCTGTCCCGTTCCTCAGCTTCATTATCGAGAAGGGCAGTATCCGGGCGGACCCTACCAAAGTCAAGGCGGTGACAGAATGGCCCCAACCATCCTCACGTAAGCACCTCCAACAGTTCCTCGGGTTCGCCAATTTTTATCGTCGGTTCATCCGCAATTACAGTGTCATTGCTGCCCCACTTACCAAACTCACCTCCACGTCCATTCCCTATTGCTGGAATCCCGAGGCTCAACGGGCCTTCGAACAACTCAAGGCCCGATTTTCCACTGCCCCCATTCTCTGTCACCCCGACACCACCCGTCAGTTTACTGTGGAGGTTGATGCCTCCGACACCGGGGTGGGGGCCATTCTGTCTCAGCGTGCCGCCTTGGACAGCAAGCTCCATCCCTGTGCCTTCTTCTCCCGGAGACTGTCCTCCGCTGAGCGCAATTATGATGTCGGGGACCGGGAACTCCTAGCGATAAAGCTGGCACTGGAGGAATGGCGTCATTGGCTGGAGGGGGCAGGTAACCCATTTATTGTCCTCACGGACCACCATAATTTAATTTATATTAGGTCCGCCAAGAGGCTTAACGCCCGTCAGGCTAGGTGGTCGCTGTTTTTTGCCCGTTTTAATTTTTCAGTAACCTTCCGCCCTGGCTCTCGTAACACCAAGGCTGATGCCTTGTCCCGCATTTTTTCCCCCCCCTCCAGTCCTGCTGACCCGGAGCCCATTATACCCACTTCCTGTATTGTGGCTGCGGTGTCCTGGGAGATCGAAGAAGTCGTGAAGGCCGCCCAGGCCTCCCAACCGGATCCCCGCAATAACCCTAACCCCTCTCTGTTTGTGCCCGACTCTGTCCGTCCCCAGGTTCTGGAATGGGTTCACGCCTCCCGTCTGGCTTGTCACCCAGGGGTTGCCAGAACCATCGCCCTGGTCAGGAGGAGCTTTTGGTGGCCCACCCTCAAGGGGGATACCCGTGCGTTTGTCCTAGCCTGCCCCGTTTGCGCCAGGAGCAAGGCATCCCACCAGCCTCCCTCCGGGCTTCTCCACCCCCTCCCTGTCCCGGGCCGTCCTTGGAGTCACATTGGGGTAGACTTCGTCACCGGGCTACCATTGTCAGAGGGCAACACCACCATCCTGACTATTGTGGACCGGTTCTCCAAGGCGGTTCACTTCATCCCTCTTCCCAAACTCCCTTCCGCCCTCGAAACAGTGGAGCTCCTGGTGCTGCACGTTGTCAGGCTGCACGGGATCCCATCCGACATCGTATCGGACCGTGGGCCCCAATTCTCCTCCCAGGTGTGGAAGGCGTTCTGTGTGGCCCTGGGTGCGTCGGCTAGTCTGTCGTCGGGGTTCCATCCCCAGACTAACGGCCAGGTGGAGAGGGCGAACCAGGACCTGGGGGCCGCCCTGCGGTGCATTACTGCTCGCAACCCCGCTTCCTGGAGCCGTTTCCTCCCTTGGGTGGAGTATGCGCATAACTCCCTGAAGTGCGCATCCACGGGGATGTCGCCCTTCGAGTGCTCATTGGGGTACCAACCTCCCCTCCTCCCGGCCCAGGAAGCCGAGGTGGCAGTTCCCACCGTCAAGTCCCACTTCCTGAGATGCAAGCGGACGTGGAAACTCACACGCACCGCACTCCTTCGCTCAAACTCCCGTACCCAGCGTCTGGCGGACCTTCACAGGACCGCAGCCCCGCAGTACAGGGCCGGTCAGCAGGTCTGGCTGTCCACAGCCAATATTCCCCTCCCCACGTCATCCAAGAAACTTCAACCCCGGTTTATTGGTCCCTTCCCCATTGTTTGCCTGGTCAACCCCGTTTCTGTTAAACTCTCCCTTCCTGTTTCCCTTAAGGTCCACCCTGTTTTCCACGTGAGCCAAATAAAGCCTGTCGCCTCCAGCCCCCTCAGTGCCCCGGCGGTCACTCCACCCCCGCCCCGGATCATCGACCACGCCCCGGCCTACACGGTGAGTCGGATACTCGACATTCGCCGCAAGGGCCGGGGCTTCCAATACCTGGTCGATTGGGAGGGTTATGGCCCGGAGGAGCGGTCCTGGCTCCACAAGAGCCTCATTCTGGACCACTCTCTCATCTCGGACTTTCACAAGCAGTTCCCGGACAAGACTAGGCCTCCGGATACGCCAGGTGGCGTTCTTTGAGGGGGGAGTACTGTAACGTTCCGCTCCCTTCCTGTCCGTTCTCCATGTTTTCCCTTTCCTCCCGTGTCATGATGGATTCCCTGTGTCCGTGTTTTCCCTGTCGCTACAGGCTGGGCGTGTCCCTTCTGTCTGATTCTCTCTGTTCCCTCACTTTAGGTTCAACCTATCTCCTTTCCCCCTTCCTGCATGCATTCCGCACCAGTCAATTAGTCAATCACCCTCGGTTACATTCCTCATGCTTTTGGTTATTGGTTTCAATTTCACTCCCCTACTTATACCTCTCGCTGGCTGCTATTCGGCACCAGTTCGTTAACGTTGTTCGTGCGTGTCATGGTCTCCTGTATGTTGGTGCTGTTTTAACTAAAACTCTGCTGTGGGTTCCCCCGATCTACCTCCTTGGTTCCTAGACCAGTGTGCCACTTGGATCCAGCCTGTAGCAGTCCAGTCTCCCTGTATGTGTTGCGATACCCCCGCCAAGACTAACGTTGCCTGCGCAGTTGGATTCTCTGCCTCCAGCCCAGTTCCTGTTGGACCCTTCGGTCCAGAGTCCGTTCCTGTGATCCAGTTCCTGTTGGACCTCCCGGTCCAGATCAAGTCCAGTTCCGGTTCGGAACAAAACCTTGTTCCCGTGATCCAGTTCCTGTTGGACCTCCCGGTCCAGATCAAGTCCAGTTCCGGTTCGGAACAAAACCGTCGTTCCCGTGATCCAGTTCCTGTTGGACCTCCCGGTCCAGATCAAGTCCAGTTCCGGTTCGGAACAAAATCTTCGTTCCCGTGATCCAGTTCCTGTTGGACCTCCCGGTCCAGATCAAGTCCAGTTCCGGTTCGGAACCAATCCTTCATTCCCGTGATCCAGTTCCTGTTGGATCTTCCGGTCCAGATCAAGTCCAGTTCCGGTTCGGAACAAACCTTCGTTCCCGTGATCCGGTTCCAGTGTGGGCCTCCTGGCCCAGTACAAGCCCAGCTCCAGTTTGGAGCAGTTCGCTACTTCCTGGACACTCTTTGACTTTTTGTTAAGTTTGTGTTGAGCTTGGGACTACCCCAAAGCCCCTAATAAACACCCATTCCTGTTTCCCTGTCTCTTGGTCGTGCATTTGGGTTCAGCCCGTGTTTGGTTCGTGACAGATATTGCGGTTTGCGTCGAGACTTTAATTAAGTTGTAGCCATTCATATGTAATTAATATGTAATTAGCAACATTAGATTAGGACACAAAGATTGGTTTCCAGGGCACGGAGGAGAGGAGGTGGTAGTGGAGGAAAGGAGGATGCATTTGGGATGAGTATTAGGGCGTATCCCTAATAAAATCTTGGAACTGTGTGTACAGCATTTATTCTATGTCTGAATCAGTGTTGACCTGTAAAGGTTTCTGTTTTGTTAACCCCAATATATTTCACAGAAAAGGCCTGAAATAGAAGATCCAATATAACCGTGCCTATCAAAATAATCTTTCATACTTTGGGCTGTCCCCCCACCCCCCTTTTCATTTTCAACAGGAGCCTTATTACCAACAGCATCAATATTAGTTTCCACATAAAATTGTTCTATTTGTGAAGGCGACTGGAAAAATATTGCAGAAGCAGTTCTTAATGACTGCCTGTTCACACTGCAACAGTGTGAATATTATTATATTTCCCCGAATCAGAGGCGTTCACCCTTCATCCAAAATGGGGGAGACGGGATGGATGACTCCATAATCCCTGGAAGGCAGAAGGTTTTACTGACATTTTTTTACTACATTCTATTTAATTGCTGGCATTCAGCAGACGCGCTTATCCAGAGAGACACAACATTAGCGTTTAGTTTTTCTATGACTTTTATTTTATTATATAAATATAATTAGTTAATTTTATTTAGTATCCATTTATACAGATGGATACTGAAGCAATTCAGGTTATGTACCTTGCGTAAGGGTACAACGGCAGTGTCCTAGTTGGAAATCAAACCTGCAACCATTCAGGTACAGCCATCGTCCTCTAACCGTTATTCTGCGTTGCCGCCCAGAAGGTTCTGTTTAGCGTGTGAGGATGCGCCTGCTGAAGGGTTTGAGCTTTGGCGTGTGGAGTGGAAACTCTCTGATCCACAGCTATCAGTCCTCCCTGATCGGCCTGCGTTTGTTGTCCCATGAAACAGACCAGCAACCTCCGGCCGCTATTTAGCCTAGCACGCCAAACTGAACCTATCTGGCTGAACTTTGAAGCGCGCTAAACATTATGAGTACTAATATTTAGTTTGAAAGGTTTTTTTATATTTTTCTCTGTAGGTGATTGTTTGTGGTCTAAATGTTAAGCACGGAGCGGAGGTCCAGCATCGATCACACCGCAACCCGATAGCACGTGTTAGCACGTTAGCACATCCCTTCCAACAGAAACCCCTATAGGGATCATAGACCACAGAATGTGGAGCTGCTCTACAGTCTTGAGTAATTTACCATAGGGGGGGGGGGGGTGGAGGGTGGGGGTGGGGGGCAAAGTCAAGCCCTTATGAGCTCTTATGAGCTCTTATGAGCTCTTGAGCAGGGCAGCTATATTCGTCGCAAACAGTACAACAGGTGAACCAACTGATTTTTAAAAGGGCTCCAAATGTACTATTTAGAGGAAATAGATGTTTAGGCCTTGTTTATAATACTGGTGTGCAAACCTTGTTTGTAGTATTTGGATATTTTCAAACATTAGATTGTAAGGTCAGAGCAGATTTCATGGCTCTGGTTAATGTCAGTGTATAATGTGACAGTGACAAGCTTGTTCATCAACCAAGTGTGACAGAACAGGTAGTATAAATGAAGTCTGCTGATTGGAAAGGCCGTTCTCCAAGAGACGTTCTGTACTGAAAGTGGTTTACCAATCATTAAGAGGAAATTACAGTCTGTTCTTTTTTTTTTTTTCAAGAGTTTGTCATTTACAAAAAAAAAGATCAAATCTGACATTATTACTTACTGGAAGGGCAGGAAGGCTCACAGAACACTCCCAGAGCCACCATCTTGGCCAATAGAACTGTCCTCTGCGGTCACATCACCCAATAGAAACTCCCTCAGGTGTCACATTAACCAATAGAAACTCCAGCTCCACAGAGACGTGTATGACATGCTGGAGGGGAAGAACGATGACTTTAATCTGATCAAACCTTTTACAGCAAAAATTCAGCACAATGACAGCACAGGTTCATACAGGCATTCAGAGAGGCCCTGCTCGTATTTCGCAGATAGCCTTGGGTGGGCGAATGGAGGTGTTGCTTTTGGATCTCTGGTCCATGAGGAACCATCTTTAGCTGTGGCTAAGGTCCCACTCCCCACACTGCTGGGTGTTTGATCTTGGTTAGACACTGTTCCAGCGTGGGGATGGGTCTCAAAATCTGTTTTTCAACCCAGACCGCCCCAGTGTAGGCAATGGCTGCTAGTCTACAGGAAGCTGCAGAATCAGTTATAGCCTCAGCTGGAGAGGGAAAGATTCAGTCGCTGGGTTGACCATGAACCAGGGATACTCAAATGTGTTCCTCAAGGTCAGTAGTAATCTGGTTTTCTCTTCTGCATGATAGTCCATGCACTAATGCCACTGATTGGTCAGAGATCTACACTCACCTGGTGCTTCAGGTTTAAATCATTCCTTGATTAGAAGGGAGGAATGAACACCAGCAGTACTACTGGCCCCCCGAGGGCCACATTTGAGTATACCTGTCGTGCACTATGGCCCCCTACTGGTCATTAGGGTAACTGAAGTTTACCTGCACAAACAGCACACGTAGCGTCCTCCTCCGACTCGACGTCTGTGTCTAAGCAAAGGTTGTCACAAACACACACGTGAACATAAAAACAGAAAAGTGGCCTTTCAGGCGAAACCTGCAGCTTCTCTGGGATGAAGCGGGCAAACAAATACAATCCAAAAAGATCTGGGTTAAAAAGTTTTAAATTAGTTTAAAAAAGTAAGCAATGACAGGCGAGCCCTTACCGCCAACACGACAAGCAGTCTTCAGGGGGTCCCAGGGGAGAGTATGGAGAGTCGTTAGCGACGGTAAACAGCTACGCTAGCTTTCCTCTGAAGCTGCGTGCTTCTAGGCTGGGCTGTGTCTAACTGTCATGACAGGAATATGCCTTCATAACACAGCACAGAAAGCTCCTTTAGGGAGAGCTGAGTGCATGGAGCAGACAGGCTAATGACAGCGTCGGCTCCAGAACCCTTTCAGCGCGCTCTGAAGTGGCGCAGCGTGCGACCGCATCCCATGCGCTTGTCTACGCATGCGACATCAGCCGCAACCCTCAGGCTGCATCATAAAAAAAACCCACACGAATTTACGTCAAAGATGACGAATCACAGCAGTGCATTTAGGCCAGCGGTCAGCTGGTCAGTCCTGGAGGACCAGCGTATATACAGGTGGTTTCATCCCACCGATTACAATTAGCTCATTAGCTCTGTGCTGTACACCCACAGCGGTTCACTCATAGAACGCAGTAAAATGTTTCATTTAGCGACACAAGAACACAAGTGGTCTTCTGTTGTCATTTATGAGCTTATCAATTATTTATGTAGCTAAAATGTAATACCACAAGAATGATCGGGGAAATTAAATAATTAAGAGCAGAAGTTTGCCTAAAGTCAAATCAAATCAAATTTATTTGTAAAGCGCATTTTACAAACATTTGTCACAATACGCTTTAAAATGGACCCTGGTCTAAACACACCACAAACGCACAAAAAATAAATCAATCTTAACAAGCAATTTAGTTTTATGTTTAGACTTAAAATATTAGTTCTATTACTTTTTTACTAAACAAGACAAAAAGATTGCCAATGGGGTGAGATAGTTTTACTCATTTCAAGATTTGCCAGTGGGGTAAGACATGTCACTTGTCAAGCAAAAAGTAACTTAAAACAAGCTAATATTTTCTACTTGAGAGAATTTTTTTTATTTTAATCTCATTACAAGACTAAAACACTTGTTTAGACAGACCAAGCCCAGGGTGACAGTGGCAAGGAAAAACTCCCTGAGGGGGGCAGAAGATGCCTTGGGAGGAACCAGATTCAAGGGCGGAGCCCATCCTCAGGGTATGGGTTTTACTCACAGTCAATGTTCCCGCTAATTAATTAACAGCAGCTAGGTGGCAGTCATGAGGTGGTAGCTGGGACAGTGGGTGAGGCCGGCCCCCGTTGGGGGGGCGGTCCCAAAGTAGATACGGTTCTCTGTGTCCATCCTGGTTGAGACTGTGTCCAGTGCCTGGTCCAGTTCCTGCCTGGGATACAGCCTTGTGCAAACATGCAAACATCAAAAGAAAAAGAGAGACAAAGGTCAGACAGTGACGCAAGGCATGCCGGTCCGGGGCGTGGCCTGGCAGACTGGCCAATCCGACCTCTCGCTCTGACCGTACCAGTCTGGGCAGCAGGGCACCTGGGATTTACTGGCAAAGGTCAGCACACACACATCCTGCTGAGAAATGGGAAATATTCGGCTGGGAAACAACATAATACACACACGTGCACACGCACGCACGCACACAACGGCGAACGGCGAACGGCAACCCCCCCACACACACATAAACACACAGATACATTTTTTATTTAGGTCCACTTTTATAAAATACATTATAAGGGCCCGAATATATTTCAGTTGCTATTTGATGTAATTCACTTGTGTAGCAGTACGCACACACAAACACACATACACGCGCACACACACACACACACACATACACACATAACCTTCCGTTATTTATTTCGTCATTCATTCATTTATTTATTACATTTCCTGGACTTTGATCATTTTACCACCCAAAAAACAACTGCCAACTGCTGGCTAATGCAAACTATGCCTCATGGGAAATAGAGTTGAAATGACTCTCAGCTCCTTCTCTCCCTCGCTTTATGTCATTAAGCCCCATTCAGCCCTTTCGGCCATTTTGAATGGATTAATTCATAAAACTTTCATATTGCTGTATATCTTCTGTTCCTTTTTTACCATGGCTAAACGTCATGGAGCCCTACACTACACACACACCACACACACACACACTACACACACTACACACACACACCACACACCACACACACACACACACACACACACACTACACACACACACACACACACACACCACACACACACACACACTACACACACTACACACACACCACACACACACACACACACCACACACACCACACACACACCACACACACTACACACACACACACACACACTACACACACACCACACACACACCACACACACTACACACACACACACACACACTACACACACACCACACACACACACACACACACACACCACACACACACACACACACACACACACACACACACACACCACACACACACACACCACACACACACCACACACACACCACACACACACACACACACACACACACCACACACACCACACACACACCACACACACACAACACACACACACACACACACACACACCACACACACCACACACACACCACACACACACCACACACACACACACACACACCACACACACACCACACACACACCACACACACACACCACACACACCACACACACACCACACACACTACACACACACACACACACACTACACACACACCACACACACACCACACACACCACACACACACCACACACACACCACACACACCACACACACACCACACACACACACACACACACACACACACACCACACACACACCACACACACACCACACACACCACACACACACCACACACACACACACACACACACACACCACACACACTACACACCACACACACCACACACACACTCTATTGTCTGTTGTCTACTCCCAACTCACCGCTCCCCTCCCAAGAAATAGTTTTGTCTGACTTGCTATTAGCCCTCTTCCTCTGTAGTATCCTTTGCTTTATGTCTAAGAATATCTTCCTAATACAGAGCTGGGCTCACGGGAGGCAGTCTGTACAAACCTGGCTTGTGTTTTTTAAATGACCGTTTCCTCTCCAGAGAGCTGGTGGCGTTGAGGTTTTCCTGATCGGAGGAAGACATTTCTGACGCGCATTAGCTGGATTTGAGAGCCCGTGTGAACGTCACCAAGTTTCCAATTTTTCCAGTCACAGACGTACCGCAGGAATTCTGAAACACACTGTATACCCGCAGTTTGTTCGCTAAGGGGGAAAAACAGCCATTAAGATGGAAGGTGAGATGTGGTGATACCACTGTAATAGCTCACTCTGCAGGGCCTGGGATCTTTTTACTGTTGGAAAACATCTTGCGTGTATGTGTCACCACTAGGGGGTCAAAGGTCAAATGGAATAAAAGACCTGTTCCAGAACTGTACAACAACAGTTGCTTCACACCCAGAAACACATCATTTACATCATCCATCATATACCCAAAGAGATTTTTATCTTATTTATTTTTAAGGGACTGCAGTGTCGTAACTGTAACTATAAACTGGTTGGTCTACGTTTGATTCTAGTCAGTCTTCAATATATCAAGGTATGACAATGGTCCTCTGAACAGTTTATTTTTTCTATGTTTTTTAAATTTTATTTAAAGAGCAAAGAGAGAACAAATAAACCAAACATGGTTTTGGTCTCTTTGGTGTCTTTTAAAATGGAATTCACTGAAAGATTAAACTAGACAGTAAGTGTTGATATCTTGTTAGGCCTGTAGGCCAGTGTCAAACCTTTATGTTGTTAGCCTTGGGCCTACAAACCCAAAGGACATTTAAACCAAATCTTTCTCAGCCCTAGGCCATTTTATTTAATTTGTCCTCAATGCATCACACCACAACAAACATTAAATTGTAAATTAATTGTTATTATATTAGATATCATAGAGCCCAAATGGTGGCTGAAAGGCTTGCTGTCATTGGACACACATATGCTATCCAATAACTCAACCCACACACATATGCTATCCAATAACTCAACCCACACACATATGCTATCCAATAACTCAACCCACACACATATGCTATCCAATAACTCAACCCATTCCTTCTCACTGCTTACCCGGCTCACAGTTATTTATTTGACCGTGCATTAAGGAATGGCACATTTTAAGTACATTAATCAATTATGCCTAAACCGCATATCTTATTCCTTTTTGTTGCACTATAATGACGACAGTTCATTATTATTATTTTTTTTTTTACAGAAAGCTTGAATAAATAAAAGCTTTTCATAAATGTAGTTTTCTCAACTTGCAGAGATTAATTTCTTGAAACTATGTATATGAGGATTTGTACATTTCAATCCATGCATGCACAAGATCATCATATGGTATAGAATCAGTGCCAATCTCCTGAAAAAGCCTAAATTCAGGACCAATTTTACTGTGTGTCAGAGACATGACTGAATCTCCCAGTGCTCATGCCGTCCAGCAGCAAGCACGCTTACCCACTGCATTATTCAACATATGCTAATTAGACACCACACCTACCCACTGCATTATTCAACATATGCTAATTAGACACCACACCTACCCACTGCATTATTCAACATATGCTAATTAGACACAGCTGCATCACTATTCAATGTGTGCCTCTCTGCTGAGTTTTACAGAGGAAACTACATGCACGCATGCATTATGTAATGCATTTTTATTAAACATAACTCGTGAGCAGTAGGTTGTACATAATATCCGATATGCATCACTACTCCATCGTGATTGACACAATGACTTTCCAATATCCACGCATTAATTCTTAAATTTTGTGTAAAAATGTGTACTCACCTGACAAACTTTACCTGACAAATACTGAACAGTGGAGATGCCTCCGCTGACAGGTAAAGGTTAATAAATCACTTGAATCAGCGGACAGAAGGACGGACAAATCCTGGAGCTCACCTGGAACGTGGAGCCAAATCCACGTTGTAGAGGATCTGGATCTCCACTCCCCCACTACCACTCCTCTCCTACCCGGAAGTATGCAAAACGCGGGGAAAGTATCTAGATGAACATAAACATAAACTTGTATATGGTCCATCTGCTTTTTATGAATGCTTTGGGTGCGTCCCAATATTCTTCACTCCTCACCTCCTTTCCTCCACTCGTCTCCTACAAGGAAGTATGCAAAACTGCCTGAATGCTTCGAGTACAAGAATTTGCATGTACAGTATACAATGTACCTGACATTGTGGTTTGCGTCGAGATGTTAATTAATATGTAACCATTAATATGTAATTAAGATGTAATCAGCAACATTAGATTAAAACACAAAGATCTGTTTCCGGGGCACGGAGAAGAGGAGATGGTAGTGGAGAAAAGGAGGGTGCATTTTTTGAGTATTGGGACGCACCCCTGAAAAACTCACCCCAGACTATCAGCAGTCCCACACGTGACCTTTGATCTTTGAAAAATATCATAGAATCAGAGCCCTGTCTCCTGTATGCAGTGCACTGGCAGAAGTGTGCTGTTCAATGTGCACCGTTAGGTACGCAAAACATATCCTCCATACTATTTTCCAACCATACTGTGGAAGTGTTGTAAGACGTCCCACACTTGCACGACCATGTCACATGTTGCTTTTGTTGTTATTGAAAGAAAATGTGAACGAAACTGCGCCTCATTGTTTAAAACGAGGCGGCACATCATATATACAGTGGTTTTAAATATACTACAAACATTTAGAGAAACCTTTGCCTACTTAATGACGTTCTCATCCTGTTTACTCAACAAGTCTACTTAATAGTATGGAATATCATAGTCTCTCTGACAGTTTAAGGTTGTAGATAAGGATTAGCGACTATAAGGGTGTTGGGCGTGTGGGGGGTTTTCCTGTCAGTGAAGCCACACCTGGTTCTATACATTCCTGCTATAGTCAGGTATAGCTCAAATGTAGATGCACATGACTGGTTTTTATGATATTATATACTCATGTAGTCTGAAACACTGACTGGCTGGTCTTAACTTATTTAAGTAGCCTTTATTCTGACTTATTCAAGCCTATTTTTTACTGGTACTGCATGTGTATATTATACAATATATAATGTGTATATACATTCATTCAAAGGCAGGGACGTGGCACTGTAATGGCGACATGTAGTCCAGCTGTCTCTCGTGTTCGTGTTTGTTAATTTGAATGTGTTTTATTGTGTTGAGCTTTTGTCTTTGTTTTTTTCATGCGCCGTGTGTCTGTAGTGGGACGGGGAAGCGGGCTGGAGATTTTTCAGGGCACTCCTGCTGCTCGTTTTGATAAGATTGACGAATTGTCTAGAATTGTCTAACACCGGAGTTGAAGCTGTCGGGACTGATCCGGGATCAAAAGGCAACCAGGGAATAAGAACATAATGCGTGTGAGGAGACGACTGGAAAAATTGACGCAGTTCGGTGCTCTGTTTCGGCGGTGTACAGAGACCGCGGCGCTGCGTGTATGGAGGAGAGTCGTGGAGGCAGAGTTTGTGTGTTGGACTGCTTGGTGACACTGGACATCTCGGGACAGCGGGAGCTATTTTTAATCATGGCTGTATTGCACTTTAATTCACTTAATTCACTTGATTGATGCAATGATTCTATTGAATGACTTTGTTTGATATGTATGTTTGTGTGTTGTGGGTCTGCCCCACTGTCTATGTATTTTTTTGTTGTTGCTGGGGCTACAACTGAAGTTCCCTAAAAAGAAATAAAAGTAATTCTATTCTATTCAGTTTTGTTAAGTATTTAATGACCCATTTAACAAGTAACATTTTTAGAAACATTTTTGATAAGGAATGATGTTTTTGACTTTTGATGTTTCTGTCATACAATAACTTACACATTTGGCACAGTCAAAAAGGTTACTTTAGAACTAACATTTGAACAGCCAACAGTATCTATACCTACAATGTGGTATTTGATGGCTTTTAGTGGGTCGGGTATTTCCAGTGACATCACTGCAGGGGGGCGTGGCCACTGTAAATCAAACCGAAGCTTCAGTCCAAACGACAAGGTCACGTGGAACCTGTTGAACGAACATTTGTGAATTTAAAAAGTCGCCAAGTTTCAACAAGCCAGGTAGTAAAAAAATGAGCTGTAATCAATTGTGGATCAAGTGGAATGACTTTATAAGATTTAATGCTTTTTTTATTAGATCTTCTGAGAACCTTAACATGAAATGTAAAACATTATACTTAACTTAATAGAGTACAAAATGTATGCACCAAACTCCCAAACATGAGATATGTTAAAGTAAAACAATTTATATACTATGAAAGAAGAAGCAACTTTGTTATAATCCAATAATGAAATAATTATAAATATTGTACTCTACTGCCATCTAGTGGTGTCATGCAGATACTCAAAACGTCAGGAAGCAACTTGATAAGTAGCACCATTATGTGGTCTGTGGTCATACATTTTTGCCCTTGCTTAGTCTACTTATTTTGTGAGTTTGTTTATTAAATGAAAACTGTTATTACTGTTTCTGAATGTAGTAATTGTAGATTGACATCAGTCGGCCACTGAGTGAAACAGGGACAGAAGTGCAGCACAAAAATGTTTCACAAAACCTGCAAAGCAAAGCACAACTAATACAACTAACCAACACACCTATTCACACTTTCACATTTTGAAGGTTTCTATTAGGTTCAGAAAACTGTATGGATTTATTTACTGTGTTACAGTAAAAATGTAATGAATTTATCATTACATTATATTGCATCGCAGGCATTTTCGAAGACGCTCTTATCCAGAGTGACTTATATAACTCTCAGCATTTTTACATTGTATACATTTTTACAGCTGGATATATACTTTAAATTGAACAACATTTCACAAGCAATATCCGCCCATGATTGAAAAGTGAGACAAAACTGAGGTGAACTTCCTCTGAACTGATTAAAACTTTTAAAAGGCAACACATTGAGACAACTACACAGCTCAAAGAAATGAAGGGAACACTTAATCAACACAGTATAACACCAAGTCAATTCAACTTCTGGGATATCGATCTGTCCAGGTAGGAAGCGTAAACGATTGTGAATCAATTTCACCTGCTTTGGTGCAAATGAAAGTGACAACAGATGGACAGGAGAGGCAACAGCAAGACAACCCCCAAAAAGTAAATGGTTTTGCAGGTGGTGGCCACATGTTATTTTCTCTAGTTTTGCATTTTGCTAGTGCCCTTGTCACTACTGGTAGCATGAGGCAGTACCTGCAGCACATTCAGGTTGCACAGGTAGTCCAGCTCCTCCAGGATGGCACAACCATACGTGCCGTCGCAAGGAGGTTTGCTGTGTCGGAGGAGAAGAGCGTGGAGGAGATACCGGGAGACGGGCCATTACACGAGGAGAGCTGGACAGGGCCGTAGAAGGGCAACAACCCAGCCTCCTTTGTGCGAGGAGGAACAGGAGGAGCACTGCCAGAGCCCTACAAATTGACCTCCAAACTGTCAGAAACAGACTCCATGAGGGTGGCACGAGGGCCCGACGTCCTGTAGTGGGACCTGTGCTCACAGCCCAGCACCATGCAGCTCGATTGGCATTTGCCAGAGAACACCAGAATTGGCAGGTTCGCCAGTGGCGCCTCGTTCTCTTCACAAATGAGAGCAGGTTCACGCTGAGCACATGTGACAGACGTGAAAGAGTCTGGAGACGCCGTGACGAATGTTATGCTGCCTGCAACATCATCCAGCATGACCTGTTTGGTTTAATTGACCTGATGTTATACTGTGATGATTAAGTGTTCCCTTAATTTTTTTGAGCAGTGTATGTAACATGCACAGCAGCCACTACTCAGAGAAACATCTGTTCAGTCTGAGAATATAAAAAAGACCAAGCAACAGTGGACGCTATTTGATTCAGCTGAGTTAGCTAATATGCTCACTTAAGATAAAAGCCACTGCCATCACATAACAAAGATGGAGGCAGTGGCTTGCACCTATAAAAAAAGGCCTAAAAATGCATTAATATTCAAGACACTTGTGTTATTGAAATTGTACTGAAATTTCTTGAGAAAAAAAAAAGATTTGAGGACTAGAATTTGCTGGTGTTTGTTTCAGTTTCCTCTCTGATAAGTAACCTCCACAGGGGTTTGTTTTTCAGGTTATGAAGATTGTGTCCCCTCAAGCACTGACCCAGAATCAGTTTGACCCCCCCACAAAATTGCTACAGTTAATGTTAGAGTTAACTGATCCTGGATTGTTTTTAGTAAATCGGAAAGTGCCTAACACTGACCTCTAGTGGTCATTGATATTTTAGGTCCCCACATAGGATGTCAATCGTAATGCTTGCACCTTTGTTTATAAACAATAGGGATTCTTGTATTAATCTACAATAAGGCACATCCATTATTAGTATCTAATTGGGTAGATTAAGACCGCCACAGGCGGGTCACGACTTCAGACTCCGCCCACCGCAATAATTATTGTATTTCTGGATCCATTCCTAAAAGCCTATGGATTTTACATCACTTTAATTAAAAGATTAAAGTTAAAAAAACTCCTGCACACACTTGTATCTGTGCAATTTCACTTATTTACTGTCACACTACAAGAATATTGATTTGGCAATAAATAACTGAAACTTACAAAATTACAGTTTGCGGGATTTATTTATATTTATATTTCAATATTACTCTCCTCATGTACCTGTCGATTAATATTTTAGGGTTTTTTGGCTTGTTTCCATCCGGGAACCCATTTTAGTTATTTATGGAACTCTCTGTGGTACATACAGTGTATTTTTACAATATACTACTATTCTACACAGACTGTATAAGAGCAGATTTTTTCAATAGAAAAATGACACATTGGACAGATACTGACACAAGCCCAATGTGTATCGTGTCAGAATTTGTATCGTATCGCGACTCTTGTTTCAGAATACGCATCGTATCGTGAGTTACCTGCCAATACCCAGCCGTACCGCACACCCGATCCAGACCTCTCCGTTCAGCCTCCTCCAGCCTCCCGGCCGTCCCATCTCTTCCAGGCAGGGATCCTCTCTTCCCAAACCCGGCTCCTCTCTGCCCTCGTCCCTCCAGGGTGGAACGACCTTACCTCCGATCAATCAGGGAGACCGCATTCACGGGGTGTCTTCCGCAAAGGTCACAAAACTCACCTTTTCAAAGGACACCTCAATACATCTATTTAACTCAATGCTTCCATCTTTAATAAAAACCCTTCTCTCCCTTTAGATTACATGTATAAGACATGGTACCCGGATGGTGGCTTTTATATGACTGTAACTGTATACAGGGACTTAGACTGTAACGGTGTACAGGGACTTAGACTGTAAGGGACTTAGACTGTAACTGTATACAGGGATGTAGACTGTAAGGGACTTAGAATGTAACTGTATACAGGGACTTAGACTGTGTGAGTTGTACTTTTGTAAGTCGTTTTGGCTAAAAGTGTCAACTAAAGAACTAAATTATGAATTATATGTAAATTATAACTTGTACTTGATTTTTCAAGAGTCTTGCCCCCCCCCGCCCCTGTTGTGTGTTCCCAATTTATTTTCCTCATTAAAGACATGTTAAATAAATATCATTAGACGCAACCGCGGCTCAAACAGCAATGTCTTTGAGCAAGGGCCACAACACAGCTTTTTTTTAATCCAAAATGTATAGAAGTA
The DNA here is from genome assembly GCA_022702515.1 of Ilyophis sp. 1 JC-2022. Taxonomy (NCBI): domain Eukaryota; kingdom Metazoa; phylum Chordata; class Actinopteri; order Anguilliformes; family Synaphobranchidae; genus Ilyophis; species Ilyophis sp. 1 JC-2022. The sequence goes on along the minus strand of CM040394.1, from coordinate 5,577,055 downwards.
ACTATAGAATTATTGCCATTTCGACTCAGGAATACATCCATCTTGCCTTTACAACTAGAGATGTGTGTTGTTGTAAAATTGAACACGATTTCAGATGACAAGGTTAAGATGTCGCTTTGCTTTTCACTCCCAGAAGAACCACAACTGGCAGCACTGGGGCTTGCATAAATTCATATATAACTGATATGTATTCAAATGGCAACTTTTCCAAAAATTTAAAATTTTAATTTGCTTGAGAAAGGTTTGCCTTATTTAATAAGTCTCCTTTTTTTTAGCATAGCTGACCAATCGATAAGACAAGCCTTTTAGAAACTGCATGCAAAAAGGAACCTGGCAAATATTAATGATATAAACCTTGTGATATAAAGCCTATTAATGTAATGCATTGTGTGTGTATGAAGGGACACACAGAACTTCGAAGGCTGGGATCGGAGCGAAACGAGTTAACCAATTGATACATTGTTTTTCACGCAAGGGCTCTTTTCCATTTCTGATTCTGACAGGCCCTTTCATCTTAATCTAGAGATAAACGTGAAAAAACCGCAGGGAAAAAAATGAGCCGCATCAACGACAAATATGAGCCTCGCACAAAAAAAGATTTAACTTAGGGTGTAAGATCCTTTAAGGTGTAAGATCACACATATGTGATAACAATGTTCTTAACTGAACATTCTAATGGTGATGTAACAATCACTACTGGTCATTGAACCTACTCTTCAAAGGGTTAAAGTAATGAGAGTAATATCAGAAAAATATGAACCATCACTCCATAGAAGACGCGCACTCTTACTCAGCTATAAAATGAAGTAAGCTATAGCATACAGTGTATTATGCTAGCTTTGGTATGAAAAATTGGATTTATTACTTATAATGACTGAGTGGGTCGTACTGTAGTGTATTGCATTAATTAAATCTGGAATTTGATGTTATAACTTTGAATGGAATGTTCCAGAATGTTCTACACAACATATGCTCTCTCGTGGCAGTGCCAAATTGTAATACTTTATTATGGTTTGGAAGAACGGAAGTGTTACAGGCACATCAGCCTAGCCTAGTCACAGTGGCCCTAGGGTTTTGGTGGTCCTGAACAAGAATAGTGTTGTGGCCCCAAAGTGCAAAAAAAAATAAACAAACTTGAATTGCGTGGCCCAGGGATTGTGACCCTAAAGGACTGCATGTGTATATTCCAGCCACCGGCTCTGAGTCTAGTTGTCAATACAATTAAATTCAGTTAATTATAGCGGATGTATTTTTTCCAGTTCAAGTCATTTTGACCTGTTATTTTGTGAAGCTGAAGAGTATCCAAGCGTTTTTTTAATCAGCACTAGTCTGCAAGAATCCTACAGTCCATCGTCGTAAAAATTAAATTGCAAGAAGAAAATAACATCAATTGTACAACAGAAACAATTAAGCTCAACTCCCGTTAAGATTACTCTGTATGAATACCACGCCTCTACCGATGCAGCTAACCGTTTGTCCAGAAAATAGTCTTCTCAGTCATTCGCCAAGTGCTCTGCAAATGCTAGCCCTGGCAAAACGCGAGCGGCTGCACGTGTGTGAGGAATTTTAAAAGGTGATCACATCCAGGGCGCACGCAATAGCACATATCACAATCCTCCCGGCTGCGTGTGTGTGAGGAATTTAAAAAGGTGATCACATCCAGGGCGCACGCAATAGCACATATCACAATTTACCCAGTTTACTGTGAACTGCATTCAATGTTCATTACTAGGGATAGCTGCTACTTTATGGGAAGGATGTGCTTTATCTTATCTGTTCTGTAGTTGCTTCGATGACGTTTCTGTATGCACTTACTGTATGTCGCTTTGAATAAAAGTGTCTGCTAAATGACTGTAATGTAATGTAATATAGTACTTGGTAAAGACTAGATGAGGGTTAATTATATATCTAGTGTTAGTACTTGGTAAAGACTAGATGAGGGTTAATTATATATCTAGTGTTAGTACTTGGTAAAGACTAGATGAGGGTTAGATATATCTAGTGTTAGTACTTGGTAAGGACTAGAGGAGGGTTAGTTATATATCTAGTGTTAGTACTTGGTAAAGACTAGATGAGGGTTAGTTATATATCAAGTGTTAGTACTTGGTAAAGACTAGAGGAGGGTTAGTTATATATCTAGTGTTAGTACTTGGTAAAGACTAGATGAGGGTTAGTTATATATCTTGTGTTAGTACTTGGTAAAGACTAGATGAGGGTTAGTTATATATCTAGTGTTAGTACTTGGTAAAGACTAGATGAGGGTTAGTTATATATCTAGTGTTAGTACTTGGTAAGGACTAGATGAGGGTTAGTTATATATCTAGTGTTAGTACTTGGTAAGGACTAGAGGAGGGTTAGTTATATATCTAGTGTTAGTACTTGGTAAAGACTAGAGGAGGGTTAGTTATATATCTAGTGTTAGTACTTGGTAAATACTAGATGAGGGTTAGTTATATATCTAGTGTTAGTACTTGGTAAAGACTAGAGGAGGGTTAGTTATATATCTAGTGTTAGTACTTGGTAAGGACTAGATGAGGGTTAGTTATATATCTAGTGTTAGTACTTGGTAAAGACTAGATGAGGGTTAGTTATATATCTAGTGTTAGTACTTGGTAAAGACTAGATGAGGGTTAGTTATATATCTAGTGTTAGTACTTGGTAAAGACTAGATGAGGGTTAGTTATATATCTAGTGTTAGTACTTGGTAAAGACTAGAGGAGGGTGAGTTATATATCTAGTGTTAGTACTTGGTAAGGACTAGATGAGGGTTAGTTATATATCTAGTGTTAGTACTTGGTAAGGACTAGATGAGGGTTAGTTATATATCTAGTGTTAGTACTTGGTAAAGACTAGATGAGGGTTAGTTATATATCTAGTGTTAGTACTTGGTAAGGACTAGATGAGGGTTAGTTATATATCTAGTGTTAGTACTTGGTAAAGACTAGATGAGGGTTAGTTATATATCTAGTGTTAGTACTTGGTAAGGACTAGATGAGGGTTAGTTATATATCTAGTGTTAGTACTTGGTAAAGACTAGATGAGGGTTAGTTATATATCTAGTGTTAGTACTTGGTAAGGACTAGATGAGGGTTAGTTATATATCTAGTGTTAGTACTTGGTAAAGACTAGATGAGGGTTAGTTATATATCTAGTGTTAATACTTGGTAAAGACTAGATGAGGGTTAGTTATATATCTAGTGTTAGTACTTGGTAAAGACTAGATGAGGGTTAGTTATATATCTAGTGTTAGTACTTGGTAAAGACTAGATGAGGGTTAGTTATATATCTAGTGTTAGTACTTGGTAAAGACTAGATGAGGGTTAGTTATATATCTAGTGTTAGTACTTGGTAAAGACTAGATGAGGGTTAGTTATATATCTAGTGTTAGTACTTGGTAAGGACTAGATGAGGGTTAGTTATATATCTAGTGTTAGTACTTGGTAAAGACTAGATGAGGGTTAGTTATATATCTAGTGTTAGTACTTGGTAAAGACTAGATGAGGGTTAGTTATATATCTAGTGTTAGTACTTGGTAAAGACTAGATGAGGGTTAGTTATATATCTAGTGTTAGTACTTGGTAAGGACTAGATGAGGGTTAGTTATATATCTAGTGTTAGTACTTGGTAAAGACTAGATGAGGGTTAGTTATATATCTAGTGTTAGTACTTGGTAAAGACTAGATGAGGGTTAGTTATATATCTAGTGTTAGTACTTGGTAAAGACTAGATGAGGGTTAGTTATATATCTAGTGTTAGTACTTGGTAAGGACTAGATGAGGGTTAGTTATATATCTAGTGTTAGTACTTGGTAAAGACTAGATGAGGGTTAGTTATATATCTAGTGTTAGTACTTGGTAAAGACTAGATGAGGGTTAGTTATATATCTAGTGTTAGTACTTGGTAAAGACTAGATGAGGGTTAGTTATATATCTAGTGTTAGTACTTGGTAAAGACTAGATGAGGGTTAGTTATATATCTAGTGTTAGTACTTGGTAAGGACTAGATGAGGGTTAGTTATATATCTAGTGTTAGTACTTGGTAAAGACTAGATGAGGGTTAGTTATATATCTAGTGTTAGTACTTGGTAAAGACTAGATGAGGGTTAGTTATATATCTAGTGTTAGTACTTGGTAAAGACTAGATGAGGGTTAGTTATATATCTAGTGTTAGTACTTGGTAAAGACTAGAGGAGGGTTAGTTATATATCTAGTGTTAGTACTTGGTAAAGACTAGAGGAGGGTTAGTTATATATCTAGTGTTAGTACTTGGTAAAGACTAGAGGAGGGTTAGTTATATATCTAGTGTTAGTACTTGGTAAAGACTAGAGGAGGGTGAGTTATATATCTAGTGTTAGTACTTGGTAAAGACTAGATGAGGGTTAGTTATATATCTAGTGTTAGTACTTGGTAAAGACTAGATGAGGGTTAGTTATATATCTAGTGTTAGTACTTGGTAAAGACTAGAGGAGGGTTAGTTATATATCTAGTGTTAGTACTTGGTAAAGACTAGAGGAGGGTGAGTTATATATCTAGTGTTAGTACTTGGTAAAGACTAGATGAGGGTTAGTTATATATCTAGTGTTAGTACTTGGTAAAGACTAGAGGAGGGTGAGTTATATATCTAGTGTTAGTACTTGGTAAGGACTAGATGAGGGTTAGTTATATATCTAGTGTTAGTACTTGGTAAAGACTAGATGAGGGTTAGTTATATATCTAGTGTTAGTACTTGGTAAAGACTAGATGAGGGTTAGTTATATATCTAGTGTTAGTACTTGGTAAAGACTAGATGAGGGTTAGTTATATATCTAGTGTTAGTACTTGGTAAAGACTAGAGGAGGGTTAGTTATATATCTAGTGTTAGTACTTGGTAAAGACTAGAGGAGGGTGAGTTATATATCTAGTGTTAGTACTTGGTAAAGACTAGATGAGGGTTAGTTATATATCTAGTGTTAGTACTTGGTAAGGACTAGATGAGGGTTAGTTATATATCTAGTGTTAGTACTTGGTAAAGACTAGATGAGGGTTAGTTATATATCTAGTGTTAGTACTTGGTAAAGACTAGATGAGGGTTAGTTATATATCTAGTGTTAGTACTTGGTAAAGACTAGAGGAGGGTTAGTTATATATCTAGTGTTAGTACTTGGTAAAGACTAGATGAGGGTTAGTTATATATCTAGTGTTAGTACTTGGTAAAGACTAGATGAGGGTTAGTTATATATCTAGTGTTAGTACTTGGTAAAGACTAGATGAGGGTTAGTTATATATCTAGTGTTAGTACTTGGTAAGGACTAGATGAGGGTTAGTTATATATCTAGTGTTAGTACTTGGTAAAGACTAGATGAGGGTTAGTTATATATCTAGTGTTAGTACTTGGTAAAGACTAGATGAGGGTTAGTTATATATCTTGTGTTAGTACTTGGTAAGGACTAGATGAGGGTTAGTTATATATCTAGTGTTAGTACTTGGTAAGGACTAGATGAGGGTTAGTTATATATCTAGTGTTAGTACTTGGTAAGGACTAGATGAGGGTTAGTTATATATCTAGTGTTAGTACTTGGTAAGGACTAGATGAGGGTTAGTTATATATCTAGTGTTAGTACTTGGTAAAGACTAGATGAGGGTTAGTTATATATCTAGTGTTAGTACTTGGTAAAGACTAGATGAGGGTTAGTTATATATCTAGTGTTAGTACTTGGTAAGGACTAGATGAGGGTTAGTTATATATCTAGTGTTAGTACTTGGTAAAGACTAGATGAGGGTTAGTTATATATCTAGTGTTAGTACTTGGTAAAGACTAGATGAGGGTTAGTTATATATCTAGTGTTAGTACTTGGTAAAGACTAGATGAGGGTTAGTTATATATCTAGTGTTAGTACTTGGTAAAGACTAGATGAGGGTTAGTTATATATCTAGTGTTAGTACTTGGTAAAGACTAGATGAGGGTTAGTTATATATCTAGTGTTAGTACTTGGTAAAGACTAGATGAGGGTTAGTTATATATCTAGTGTTAGTACTTGGTAAAGACTAGAGGAGGGTTAGTTATATATCTAGTGTTAGTACTTGGTAAGGACTAGATGAGGGTTAGTTATATATCTAGTGTTAGTACTTGGTAAAGACTAGATGAGGGTTAGTTATATATCTAGTGTTAGTACTTGGTAAGGACTAGATGAGGGTTAGTTATATATCTAGTGTTAGTACTTGGTAAAGACTAGATGAGGGTTAGTTATATATCTAGTGTTAGTACTTGGTAAGGACTAGATGAGGGTTAGTTATATATCTAGTGTTAGTACTTGGTAAAGACTAGATGAGGGTTAGTTATATATCTAGTGTTAGTACTTGGTAAAGACTAGATGAGGGTTAGTTATATATCTAGTGTTAGTACTTGGTAAAGACTAGATGAGGGTTAGTTATATATCTAGTGTTAGTACTTGGTAAAGACTAGATGAGGGTTAGTTATATATCTAGTGTTAGTACTTGGTAAAGACTAGATGAGGGTTAGTTATATATCTAGTGTTAGTACTTGGTAAAGACTAGATGAGGGTTAGTTATATATCTAGTGTTAGTACTTGGTAAGGACTAGATGAGGGTTAGTTATATATCTAGTGTTAGTACTTGGTAAAGACTAGATGAGGGTTAGTTATATATCTAGTGTTAGTACTTGGTAAGGACTAGATGAGGGTTAGTTATATATCTAGTGTTAGTACTTGGTAAAGACTAGATGAGGGTTAGTTATATATCTAGTGTTAGTACTTGGTAAGGACTAGATGAGGGTTAGTTATATATCTAGTGTTAGTACTTGGTAAAGACTAGATGAGGGTTAGTTATATATCTAGTGTTAGTACTTGGTAAAGACTAGATGAGGGTTAGTTATATATCTAGTGTTAGTACTTGGTAAGGACTAGATGAGGGTTAGTTATATATCTAGTGTTAGTACTTGGTAAAGACTAGATGAGGGTTAGTTATATATCTAGTGTTAGTACTTGGTAAAGACTAGATGAGGGTTAGTTATATATCTAGTGTTAGTACTTGGTAAGGACTAGATGAGGGTTAGTTATATATCTAGTGTTAGTACTTGGTAAAGACTAGATGAGGGTTAGTTATATATCTAGTGTTAGTACTTGGTAAAGACTAGAGGAGGGTTAGTTATATATCTAGTGTTAGTACTTGGTAAGGACTAGATGAGGGTTAGTTATATATCTAGTGTTAGTACTTGGTAAAGACTAGATGAGGGTTAGTTATATATCTAGTGTTAGTACTTGGTAAGGACTAGATGAGGGTTAGTTATATATCTAGTGTTAGTACTTGGTAAAGACTAGATGAGGGTTAGTTATATATCTAGTGTTAGTACTTGGTAAGGACTAGATGAGGGTTAGTTATATATCTAGTGTTAGTACTTGGTAAAGACTAGATGAGGGTTAGTTATATATCTAGTGTTAGTACTTGGTAAAGACTAGATGAGGGTTAGTTATATATCTAGTGTTAGTACTTGGTAAGGACTAGATGAGGGTTAGTTATATATCTAGTGTTAGTACTTGGTAAGGACTAGAGGAGGGTTAGTTATATATCTAGTGTTAGTACTTGGTAAAGACTAGATGAGGGTTAGTTATATATCTAGTGTTAGTACTTGGTAAAGACTAGATGAGGGTTAGTTATATATCTAGTGTTAGTACTTGGTAAGGACTAGATGAGGGTTAGTTATATATCTAGTGTTAGTACTTGGTAAAGACTAGATGAGGGTTAGTTATATATCTAGTGTTAGTACTTGGTAAGGACTAGATGAGGGTTAGTTATATATCTAGTGTTAGTACTTGGTAAAGACTAGATGAGGGTTAGTTATATATCTAGTGTTAGTACTTGGTAAAGACTAGATGAGGGTTAGTTATATATCTAGTGTTAGTACTTGGTAAAGACTAGATGAGGGTTAGTTATATATCTAGTGTTAGTACTTGGTAAAGACTAGATGAGGGTTAGTTATATATCTAGTGTTAGTACTTGGTAAGGACTAGATGAGGGTTAGTTATATATCTAGTGTTAGTACTTGGTAAAGACTAGATGAGGGTTAGTTATATATCTAGTGTTAGTACTTGGTAAAGACTAGAGGAGGGTGAGTTATATATCTAGTGTTAGTACTTGGTAAGGACTAGATGAGGGTTAGTTATATATCTAGTGTTAGTACTTGGTAAAGACTAGATGAGGGTTAGTTATATATCTAGTGTTAGTACTTGGTAAAGACTAGATGAGGGTTAGTTATATATCTAGTGTTAGTACTTGGTAAAGACTAGATGAGGGTTAGTTATATATCTAGTGTTAGTACTTGGTAAAGACTAGATGAGGGTTAGTTATATATCTAGTGTTAGTACTTGGTAAGGACTAGATGAGGGTTAGTTATATATCTAGTGTTAGTACTTGGTAAAGACTAGATGAGGGTTAGTTATATATCTAGTGTTAGTACTTGGTAAAGACTAGATGAGGGTTAGTTATATATCTAGTGTTAGTACTTGGTAAAGACTAGATGAGGGTTAGTTATATATCTAGTGTTAGTACTTGGTAAAGACTAGATGAGGGTTAATTATATATCTAGTGTTAGTACTTGGTAAGGACTAGATGAGGGTTAGTTATATATCTAGTGTTAGTACTTGGTAAAGACTAGATGAGGGTTAGTTATATATCTAGTGTTAGTACTTGGTAAAGACTAGATGAGGGTTAGTTATATATCTAGTGTTAGTACTTGGTAAAGACTAGATGAGGGTTAGTTATATATCTAGTGTTAGTACTTGGTAAAGACTAGATGAGGGTTAGTTATATATCTAGTGTTAGTACTTGGTAAAGACTAGATGAGGGTTAGTTATATATCTAGTGTTAGTACTTGGTAAAGACTAGATGAGGGTTAGTTATATATCTAGTGTTAGTACTTGGTAAAGACTAGATGAGGGTTAGTTATATATCTAGTGTTAGTACTTGGTAAAGACTAGATGAGGGTTAGTTATATCCTAACGTGTAAAACCACAAAATTGAAAGAGGGTTTACTTCGTATGTTGTAATTTTCCTTTAGACACCCTGGTTGACAAGGTGTCTCAGTCAGTTCAGGCTCCGATATTTCACAAGGACACAAAATAATAAAATAATGAGACAAAGTTTTTCACCGTCAGTCAGGACATTTACTGTGTGATCCATGCGGTTCACCTTAAATCATAACGCTTTCATCTTTAAACTCACATCAGACAAGCGCTCGTGGGGAACAAACACGCGGAAACATTTTATTCTTCAGTCTCTAATACAGTGAATGTTTTTCTGCTTCCCAACGCAGGTGGTGGTTTACTACAAATCTTAAAAATGCTCTACATTTTTGAATCCAGCAGTAATCACCATGTATTGCAATGTTGCGTACCTATGATTACTCTATTAGTCTTTTTACAAAGTGAACGGGTTGCACTGAACAGGTTAGCCTGGTGCCCAGATGCTTAGCTAAATGGCTAGCGAGCTAGCAATCACTAAAAGGTCTAGCATTGCTCTTTTGAGCTGGTTGATTGATTTGTTGCATCAGCAATGCTATTGGGCTATAACGCTGATTGGATTACCCCTTTGCACGACCGCCCAATCATGTTTCTTGTTAGTGAGAGGTCTGGCCCACACAAGAAAGAAAAAAAAATAGCAGTAGGTACTTTGTTATCCTAATGTAACAGGTCTGGCTTGCATGGCTAATCATGTATCGTACTGAGGAGGTTTTTTTTTGTTGTTGTTACCAGGTCGTAACAACCTCTGACCACACTTTAAAGCTATTTAGTATCTATTCATAGAGGAACCCGCTTAGCCCCGTATTACTTACAGTATAAGCTAATGCCACTTATGCTCAACTATCGTACTGAAAATTATTCAGAAACAAGAGATGCAAATGGCTAAAGAGCAAAGGGCGCAAACAGCTCGGCTCCATTTCAAGCCTTTCGGAAATCCCAGCCACACAAACGGTTCATTTGTTACGGCAACAGACTGCTGGTATTATCACTGTCTTGTAAGCACTCTGGGTCACACTTTAAACAAAGTCTCCACATAACGGCTTTGTACAGCACATATAAAGCCTTCATAAACGTGACATAATGGCTTCATAAATCATACATAAGTAAATGTCATGCTTCATAAGGGTCACGTAACACCTTATGCAACATGTTATGCCAAATGCGTCACAGTTAGCATGGCATCCTACATAAGCATGTTTTATGTCACCCTGTATAATGTTTAGCCATTAGCCAGGTGACATTGTTGGTTATGTCACATTTGGCATAACATGTTTCATAAGAAGGTGTCATGATGCTTTATAATGCATGACATTTGCTTATGTATGATTTATGAAGCCATTATGTCACATTTATAAAGGCTTTATATATGCTATATACTGTATATGGAAACTTCGTTTAAAATGTGACTGCATTCTGTTATGGTATTATATATGGTTTTATTATACTGTTTCATAGGTTTGTTGTGGTCTATTCGCAACCGTCTTGTAGACTACCTCATATCCTCCTGAGACCTGGCAATACATTTCTGTCCCCTGCAGTGGACACAAGTCTCTGGTCTTAAGAAGAACAAGAACCATATACTAGGCCGAAACCTACATCACAAGGGACAGTCAATAAAAATAACACAGTCAGGGGAAAAAACGTACAAAAAGTGCCTGGAAATGTACACATGCTTGTCACTGGGATGGTCCCCTACAGGTGCATAAAATCGGACCCCTAGCCAGCAATTGGTAATTTACTTCTACCTTTTTTGCTTGTAAAAGGTACTTATTTGTTGTACATTTTGAAAACTTGTTTCTTAAAGAAGAAAAATGTACCTCCACTTTACCTTTATTTTTGAGAGTGTATAATATTTTTGAAAATATTTTCACTGCAACATGTTTTTGTCATCCAAGACACTTGTATTATTTTTTTTAAAAACGTACTTTTTTTCATCCGGGTTTCAGAAGGATATAACCACTGCGAGTCTTTATGACTGTTCTCAATGTGTTAGTCAGCAAAAGCCACAGCGATGCCGGTGTGGGAGCAGGGAATACGAACCAGGTGATCAGCGATGCCGGTGTGGGAGCAGGGAATACGAACCAGGTGATCAGCGATGCTGGTGTGGGAGCAAGGAATACGAACCAGGTGATCAGCGATGCCGGTGTGTGAGCAGGGAATACGAGCCAGGTGATCAGCGATGCCGGTGTGGGAGCAAGGAATACGAACCAGGTGATCAGCGATGCTGGTGTGTGAGCAGGGAATACGAGCCAGGTGATCAGCGATGCCGGTGTGGGAGCAAGGAATACGAACCAGGTGATCAGCGATGCCGGTGTGTGAGCAGGGAATACGAGCCAGGTGATCAGCGATGCCGGTGTGGGAGCAAGGAATACGAACCAGGTGATCAGCGATGCTGGTGTGTGAGCAGGGAATACGAGCCAGGTGATCAGCGATGCCGGTGTGGGAGCAAGGAATACGAACCAGGTGATCAGCGATGCTGGTGTGTGAGCAGGGAATACGAGTCAGGTGATCAGCGATGCCGGTGTGGGAGCAGGGAATACGAACCAGGTGATCAGCGATGCTGGTGTGTGAGCAGGGAATACGAGCCAGGTGATCAGCGATGCCGGTGTGGGAGCAAGGAATACGAACCAGGTGATCAGCGATGCTGGTGTGTGAGCAGGGAATACGAGCCAGGTGATCAGCGATGCCGGTGTGGGAGCAAGGAATACGAACCAGGTGATCAGCGATGCCGGTGTGTGAGCAGGGAATACGAGCCAGGTGATCAGCGATGCCGGTGTGGGAGCAGGGAATACGAGCCAGGTGATCAGCGATGCTGGTGTGGGAGCAAGGAATACGAACCAGGTGATCAGCGATGCCGGTGTGTGAGCAGGGAATACGAGCCAGGTGATCAGCGATGCTGGTGTGTGAGCAGGGAATACGAGCCAGGCGATCAGCGATGCCGGTGTGTGAGCAGGGAATACGAGTCAGGTGATCAGCGATGCTGGTGTGTGAGCAGGGAATACGAGCCAGGTGATCAGCGATGCCGGTGTGGGAGCAAGGAATACGAACCAGGTGATCAGCGATGCCGGTGTGTGAGCAGGGAATACGAACCAGGTGATCAGCGATGCCGGTGTGTGAGCAGGGAATACGAGCCAGGTGATCAGCGATGCTGGTGTGTGAGCAGGGAATACGAGTCAGGTGATCAGCGATGCCGGTGTGTGAGCAGGGAATACGAGTCAGGTGATCAGCGATGCTGGTGTGTGAGCAGGGAATACGAACCAGGCGATCAGCGATGCCGGTGTGTGAGCAGGGAATACGAACCAGGTGATCAGCGATGCCGGTGTGTGAGCAGGGAATACGAGCCAGGTGATCAGCGATGCTGGTGTGTGAGCAGGGAATACGAGCCAGGTGATCAGCGATGCTGGTGTGTGAGCAGGGAATACGAGTCAGGTGATCAGCGATGCCGGTGTGTGAGCAGGGAATACGAGCCAGGTGATCAGCGATGCCGGTGTGGGAGCAAGGAATACGAACCAGGTGATCAGCGATGCTGGTGTGTGAGCAGGGAATACGAACCAGGCGATCAGCGATGCCGGTGTGTGAGCAGGGAATACGAACCAGGTGATCAGCGATGCCGGTGTGTGAGCAGGGAATACGAGCCAGGTGATCAGCGATGCTGGTGTGTGAGCAGGGAATACGAGCCAGGTGATCAGCGATGCCGGTGTGTGAGCAGGGAATACGAGCCAGGTGATCAGCGATGCTGGTGTGTGAGCAGGGAATACGAGTCAGGTGATCAGCGATGCCGGTGTGTGAGCAGGGAATACGAACCAGGTGATCAGCGATGCTGGTGTGTGAGCAGGGAATACGAACCAGGTGATCAGCGATGCCGGTGTGTGAGCAGGGAATACGAACCAGGTGATCAGCGATGCTGGTGTGGGAGCAGGGAATACGAGCCAGGCGATCAGCGATGCCGGTGTGGGAGCAGGGAATACGAGCCAGGTGATCAGCGATGCCGGTGTGTGAGCAGGGAATACGAACCAGGTGATCAGCGATGCTGGTGTGTGAGCAGGGAATACGAGCCAGGCGATCAGCGATGCTGGTGTGTGAGCAGGGAATACGAGCCAGGCGATCAGCGATGCTGGTGTGTGAGCAGGGAATACGAACCAGGTGATCAGCGATGCTGGTGTGGGAGCAGGGAATACGAACCAGGCGATCAGCGATGCTGGTGTGGGAGCAAGGAATACGAACCAGGTGATCAGCGATGCCGGTGTGGGAGCAGGGAATACGAGCCAGGTGATCAGCGATGCTGGTGTGTTAGCAGGGAATACGAGTCAGGTGATCAGCGATGCTGGTGTGTGAGCAGGGAATACGAGCCAGGCGATCAGCGATGCCGGTGTGGGAGCAGGGAATACGAGCCAGGTGATCAGCGATGCTGGTGTGTGAGCAGGGAATACGAGCCAGGCGATCAGCGATGCCGGTGTGGGAGCAGGGAATACGAGCCAGGTGATCAGCGATGCTGGTGTGTGAGCAGGGATTACGAGCCAGGCGATCAGCGATGCCGGTGTGTGAGCAGGGAATACGAGCCAGGCGATCATTAAAGGCTGACCTCAAACTAGGAGTGATTAACTTGACAAAAGGGAAATAAGGTACAGATCCTGTAATCATTTATGAAGATGTGAACATATAATCCAGATTATAAACCACGCCAAAATACACTGCACATCTTTCTCAATGATTTATTTTATGTGTTTATTTTTGCATATTTCACAGTATACTATCACGAGTTTCTACAATGCATGTAGAATTGCAAATGTGAAAGTAGCAATAATTGATATGCATCATATTGTGATGTCATTATGTACATCTCAGTGCATGACTAAGCAGAATTCTATGAATACTGCAATTTGATTGGCTGTGAGAGTGGGTGGAATGCACCTATGAGAAGGCCAGGTTTCTGTATAGCACACCATGAATTTGCAGTGGTAGTCAATACATTCAACTTGAAGAAGAAAATAAAATACAGGCACACGCACACACTCACACTCTCACTCTCTGACTCTCACACACACACACTCTCTGACTCTCACACACACTCTCACACACACACACACACACACTCTCATACGTTGTTTTGAGTGTAATTATTTTTGATCTCCCGCTAAAGAAAGAAGAGGATGAAAACAACACCAACAATCCAGGTGTGTCAGAAATACAAAAATCAAAAATCCATAATGAAAAATGCATAAGCCTGTTGTATAACCTTCATTTTGGCACAAACACACTGTAAAAAAAACTACATGAGTTGAGGAGGTATTGCAGTAGGATATATAGGATCCATATATCCGTTTTTACAGTTGAGGAGTGCAGAAGACACATTCTTTGAAGAGGAATATAATTACTGATAAAAAATGTAAACAAAAAAAAACCACTTATGATATAGTTTCACAGGGCTGAGAGGTAAATTACATTCTTTAAAATGTAGACCTGGCAACCTGTTGCGGGAGGGGGGGGTGGGATTGTTCACATCATGGAGACACATGCACTGTTGAGATGACGTACCTACTGTAAACATGGCTATAAGGACCCTCATGGAAATGTCAGTGACAGACAGACAGACAGACGGGAGGACGGAAGCAGCACTGTTGGATTCTGCAGGGACAGAGGGTAGTGACTCGTTCCTGATCTGGCCAGTGACCCAAGGGCATGTGTGCAGGGCGGAGAATGAGGCCGGCAAAGAAGAGAAATGGCCGCTAGTTAAGAGGCCGGCAGACCCAACGCAGCTACGTGCAATCCTCCCGCCTCCACAACACGACGTCCCCAATGCGAGCGGTCTGCCCAGTCAGGAGGCCCACCTGCAATACCCTGATTATCCATGTGGCTCCGCTAGAGAGGTGTGCTGATTCTCCGTTGGAGACACTAGGGAGACCCGGTGCAGGTTTTGTACGGTCAGTGTGCAACGAGCTGTGACCCGCAGCTATCCGAACCGGGAGGGGACTAAAATCACGACAATGCGTTTGTTACCCGCGCGTCTCTCGTATGCGTCGTGTCGCAGCCCACGCCTGTCGATCTCGCCGCGTGGCTCTTTCTGAGTTTTTTACGCGGGCGCTTGTTGTGAGGATGCATGCTGCCACGCCCCAGCGAGCCTTTAGCGCTCATGGCGCCGCAGTTTGTACGCAGGTGTCCTACGGCTGCGCAGGTTTGCGCTAGAGTGTGAGGTATCAGGTGATCAGGTGAGTGAGATCTACCCTGTAAGGGCGGGGCGGGGCCCCCAGAGAGACTGCCCCCCAGAGAAGTGTCCAAGAGACCGCCCCCAGAAAGACGGCCCCCACAGGGGCGTCTGAGAGACCGCCCCCAGAGAGACGGCCCCCACAGGGGCGTCTGAGAGACCGCCCCCAGAGAGACGGCCCCCACAGGGGCGTCTGAGAGACCGCCCCCAGAGAGACGGCCCCCACAGGGGCGTCTGAGAGACCGTCCCCAGAGAAGTGTCCGAGAGACCGCTGCCAGATACTCGTGTAAACAAAATCCAGCGTGAGACTGTGGCAGCGGCCTTGACAGCAGGAGGGCAGACAGTTGTGGGTTTGGCGGGTTTGTGGGGCCGGACAGGTGTGGGTGGGGCCGGACAGGTGTGGGTGGGGCTGGACAGGTGTGGGTGGGTTTGGACAGGTGTTAGGGTGTAGTGGAGAGTGAGAGTAGGCGGGGGGCGTTACGCTAGGGTGTAGTGGGGAGTGAGAGTAGGCGGGGGGCGTTACGCTAGGGTGTAGAGGGGAGTGGGAGTAGGCGGGGGGCGTTACGCTAGGGTGTAGTGGGGAGTGGGAGTAGGCGGGGGTGTTACGCTAGGGTGTAGAGGGGAGTGGGAGTAGGCGGGAGGCGTTACGCTAGGGTGTAGTGGGGAGTGAGAGTAGGCGGGGGGCGTTACGCTAGGGTGTAGAGGGGAGTGGGAGTAGGCGGGGGGCATTACGCTAGGGTGTTGTCAAACTGGCCCTTCTCCAGGCCGTCCAGCCCGTCCCCCCAGGTGGACGTAGGCATACTGCGATAGGGGTCCAGCAGGATCCGGAAGCATCGCACGATCAGGAAGCCCAGGAAGATGAAGAGGAAGATGACGAAGGCGAAGGTGGTCTTCTGGTCGAGCGTCATGCCGAAGTCGGGCGCAGGGGCGCCTCTTGTCTGCAGTAGTGGAGAGGTGAAGGACTCCCCTTCCATGTCCCAGGGGAAGTGCGGAGGGTAGTCCCACAGGGGGCGCTCTCGCATCCTCACTCGGCCCCGGCCAAGCTCCCCCAGGTGCGCCTCATCGTCTGCGGAGAGAGAGGAGAGGAGAGGGGAGGAGAGGGGAGGGGAGGGGAGAGAGAGAAGGGAGGAGGAGAGGAGAGAGGAGGGGAGGGGGCGTGAGCAGGCGCTCTTGAACCATCTGTGCGGCTTGTCCATCAGCTTATCAACCAGACTTACGACCACAAACCCCCCCCCCGTCGTTACCTCCTAACACACCCCTGTGACGCACCCCAGGGGTACAGATTCCCGAAAATATCAGCCTTAACTCCCCTCTGTATTTCTATGTTTTTGCCAGCGCAGGAACCTCTGTGTGGCAGTTTGAACGGGTTCAGTCGCGTAGCGGAGAGTCACCCCAGTAGTCTGCCACTCTGAGAGATCTCCAGAAACGCCAGCGTGCCCCCCCCGCTCCCCCGGTAGACCAGAGGGAGTGGGGGTGTAATGAATGGCGGCCGCTCCGTGCCCGCCGGCCCTTCGGCCCATTATTCAGGAAGCAGAGAGTAGCTTAAAAATCACTTAATGAACAGATTGATTGGCTCTCTGTAACGGGGGCAGAGAAAGTGAGAGAAAGAGAGACGGGATACGGGCATATCAGGGCTCAGAGACATAACAACATAATGACAGTAATAACATCACTGGAGCCAAACGAAAAAAGACAACCCCGCCCACCCACCTCCCTCATTCAATCAGGCCCGCCTCGTCTGGAGAAAGAAAACAGGAGCCCAAACATTAAATTCCCTTCCGTATCATTTCAAACATGGAGAACAGGATGGGACCGGTGTTGGAACAGGATACACACACGTTATACTTTGCTAGACGTAACGTCTGAGAATTGAGCTTTAGTTTCTCGGAAACACAACACCAGAAGTTAACCTCCCCAACTTCTCGTCAGACAGTAATGAATCTCTCGGCTGATTAAGTCAACCTCACAGCACAGAACGTGACTCTTCAGCCGTTTCAAAGCTTAATTATATTAGACCGTCGAGCAGCTGCATGCAGGTACAACCGTTAGGCAGCAATTTAACGGAATATTCCACGTTCATCCATTTTAATCTTTTAATGTGTAGCAGTGTAATATGTTGATGGACACATTGGGAAAGATACGTGTACATTCAAATTCCTTCAGCATACATGTTGAAATTGTACAAACATTGCGCAAAAGAACAGCGTGTTGTACGAGACGCCATGAATAAAATCCAATCATAATTTGGGGGACAGTAATACATTATTCAATTCTAAGATATGCAATAACGCTTAAATCTGAGGAATTAAACCTTCTTCTCTGTCATTTACCACTGAGTTACTGAAACAAAATGCTGTCCATTTGAGAGACATGGCTCTTATGTGTCAAGTGCTTGGTATCCGCTGGGACGTGAGGATGCTTATTTTGGCGATGTCAGGCATGCCTCTGCCAGTGATCAGGGATTTTCAGCTTTGCCAAGAAATAGGGGATTAGCTGAACAGGAGCTGTGCTCAGAACTGAGTCAGATAGCAGAGCTTCTTCAGAAGAGCTGTGCTGAAGTGGTGCATACAGCTCACACTATTTTAATATCCATATACAATAATCTATAAAACACAGCTTTCGGCACAGCTGCAGATTACAGCAGCACTTAGGCAGGGTGTGTATGTGTGTGTGTGTGTGTGTGTGTGTGTGTGTGCGTGTGTGTGTGTGTGTGCGTGTGCGTGCGTGTGTGCGTGTGTGTCTGTGTGTGTCTGTGTGTGTTCAAACCATGCAGTTAATGCACCAGGTTTGGCCAATAAGATCCCGCAGATGGGTTTATACATTCTACGCTCTCCATGTTTCTGTAGGGTGTCGGATGAGATGGCCCGTTTACAATTTCCTTCGACATATTCAGTGTTCTGTCCTGAAGTTTGTCTCAAGGCTGGTGCACAAATCCCAAACTTGAGAAATCTATACTGATCTCATCTCAAATACATGAGCAATTGTGCTTGATTTCCATCACCAAAAAAAAACCCAAAATGGTATCTCACACTATACAAAGGGTATACACAGGGTTTTCTACTTTCCCCGATAAGCTGTTACAATTAACGTGAAAATCCACATGCAAAATCCCGCTTTTCTATTGGCTGACAGCTTCCATTTTAGTCTCTGTGTCTGAGCTTATGTTTCATAACCTTAAAGACTCTGAGTCTGATCAGGTAGATACTCTGGGGTGAATGGAGTGGAATTAATTGTAATCTTGGTGCTGGGGCATCAACTGGAGATGGAATTAATGGAACGGGTCTATGCTTGGAACTTTCTGGAAGCCAGTCTCACACACTGTACCGCACCTGGAATCTGAGTTTTTCAATGGCTAACCAACACAGTCGCTGCCAAAACTGATGCAGAAACATCAAACCTGTTGCGAGCTAATATCTGCAAAATGCAACCATTTTTTAGGTAAATTAAGGTAATTATGTATAATATATCATTTTTAAATATTGCTTTAATTACTTTTAGAAAAGCAATTTCAGTGTTTTACATAAATTTCTCTCTAATTGTTTGAAAAAGTGACATTTTAAAATAGTACGGTGCATTTTTTAAATATTTGCTAAACATGCAAAAATTTTGCAGGATTACAGGACACGCAACATTTTACGAACGGCTCCCCATAAACTTTCTCACATTAGAAAACTAAAATGAAAACTGCTTACTACAACTGAAAATTACCCGGACACGCCCACTGCTTTGCCTCAATGAGGCCACTAGAGGCCACTCTTCTGCAATGAACACAAACTCAAGCGTTGCTGTTTCCTGTATTGTAGTTCTTTGAGACAAAATAAAGAAGGCAATAAAATATTCAAGTTTACCGAGTAAAATAGCAGTCCGTTTTGAATATTCTTTTTTTTTTTTTTTTGGTGTTGCTGTTTCCATTATATACATTATAATTTTATTCTCTTGAGGATTTTTTTTATAAGTCCACTTTTATAAGCCAGAAATCTTCAAGCAAGCTGCGGAGGAGAATATAAGCTGGGTAACAGAAACAAAATAATTATTTTTGTGAAAAATGTAAATGCTGAAAAGGACACCCCCCTGTCACACACACACACACACACACACACACACACACACACACTCAAATGAACCTTCACCCATTCGTCTTCATGTAGGCTATTCTGCTTGGTCAGAACACAAGAAGATGAATGGGCAAAGTGCCTCCCTAATATTTGTATTATAGTTGTTGCCATCATTCATTTTCATCAATTAATTTAGGTAAAATGCATTCTGTGGAAAACTGGGTGTAGGTTGGTGTGACCATTTTCTCAATTTGATCACCTGGCTGTTAAAAAGGGTCTCTGCACAGCCCTGTTTCTGGCCCATTTCAATGGGGATTCATTCCTGAAGTCCAAGCGTAGCCCCTGCCATTAAAATCACAGTCTGTACTCCCGCACAGTTTGTACCTATAAACATAAATGGTGTTTTAATGAGGGGGGGGAGGGGGGTAATCGTAATGTCTATAAGGACACAAGGCAGAGCTCGTCTGTTACCTTCCTTGTATGCACTGACAGAAGAGGTCATTTTAAAATGATGTGAAGACGAGGACGGCCTGCTAAAAAATGATTTATTGAGATTTTTTCCAAGCTAAAAATTAAGAGCTGAATGGAGAGGGAGAGCCCCCCCCCCCCCTCGTTCGTCCTCCAGAGAGGCAGAGTCAGCGATCTCGCTCAGGCGGCTCCCCGCCCCGCCCCGCCCCGCCCTCCCCTTCACAAACCCGGGACACGGTGACCCGTCTGTCTCCCCACGAGCGCTGGCATCAGACGCCCTCCCCCAGAACCCCCTCATGCGTATGACAGCCCAGGAGGATAGGGGGCGCTGGTGAGCAGAATGCAGAAGGCAGTCTGCACTGTGAAAGCTTGCTTCTACGGACTCCAGAACAATCTTTTTTGTGTTTTTTTTGTTTTTTTTTGGGAGGGGGGGGTCAGGACCTGGACACACAGCACCTGTCCAGTCAAGAACAGACTCATCTTCACATACTAAGTAGGCACCAGCTGACTGAGCAAAGACAAACTTTTAAAGATAATTATCCAGATTAATTTTTGGAGGGGAGGATGGGGGGTTGTGGTTCTTATAAAAACAAAATGGATTTCCTATCCAAGAAATAATTAATTTGCAATCAATTGTACTGAGAGCGGTCTAAAGGGATGAATCACAGCAGTTCACCCACACCATGGCCATTAGAAAGCAGTCCGGACTCCAGCTCACCCACACTCTCTCTCTCTCTCTCTCTCTCCTTGTAGCTGCCCTGCCCTTCAGCAGTCATGGGGCAGTTTCTCCATAACCTTACTAGTTTTGAATTAGGTTGACGGTGTGTGTGTGTGTGTGTGTGTGTGTGTGTGTGTGTGTGTGTGTGTGTGTGTGTGCATGTTTTTGTGTTTGTGTGAGAGAAAGTGAGTAGGGGAATGTGTGTGCAAGTGAGAAAATGATAGAGTGAGCGTGGGTGCATGTGTGTGTGTGTGTGAGCATTGTGTGTGTGTGTGTGTGTGTGTGAGCATTCGCTCGGGTGTGTGTGTGTGTACAAACTCTGTGATTCCCTGCTTTAGTGACTTAGGCCATGGCTAATAAACAGCCGCTTGGGAGTTAAACTCCGGTGGAATAAGAGGAGAATGCAATTACTGTCCAGTGTAACGGCTGTCACACCGGGCCTCTCTCCCCGAAACCGTGGTGCTTCAGCCAGGTCTAATGTCCCCTATCCCTGGGGCTTAGAGGGACCAACACGGACCCTTTAGCACCTGCGGGGTACCGCCCCAAATGGGACCATTCTCTCAGCCAACACTGAATTACATACATACACCGGTCAGGGCATTCAAATGCATTTACCCCAAAAGAAGCTTGAGGGAGTTATTTCAAATTCTTTCTACAGGTAGGATATATATATATATACATAAAATTACACCATAATTCATTGGACAGTGACACATTTTTTGTTATTTCAGTACTCTAGCACTTTGAGTTTGAAAGTTGATATGGATGGATCACTTTAAGGGTTGTTTCTCCTGACACATTTTCCTATTGAAGTCAGGATAAGAAACCCTTCAAGTTATCCATCCCTATCTACTGCATATCTGGTAGCAGAGTGATGGTTTAAAGCTCGTTTGATACCTCAGACCCATGATGACTTAAAGCCATTTAGCCAACCATGTGTTCCATACTGTTCCAGTGTAATTTACAGCTAAATCTAGTCCCACCCCCCAATTCCCATAAAGATACATTCAAATGCAGAGACATTATAGTATCGCTTGTAGGAGTACCAGAAAATAAGATATCAAGAGGCTTTATATATTGTTGGGTCACAGACATCAGGAAGTCATGGCATGCAAAGGATATGCGACCAAATATTAAAAATCATTACTAGTTAATAAATGATTACTTTATTCTACATTATGTTAAACTGTCCAATTGTTTTTTGATGCAAAAAAATGGGGGGGGGTCCTAAGTCCAAATAAAATCTAAACAGTAAATTCGTTCATTCGATTGTGATATGTCTCAATTAAGCTGACAGTCTGCACATCAACCTCATTGATATTGTATCTTTTCAAACTCAAAGTGCTAGAGTACAGAACCAAAATAACAAAAAATGTGTCACTGTCCAATGAATTATGGTGCTCACTGTATATGGATATGGATATATAGTATACAGATAGATAGCCAGAGAAAACAACCGAACAGAGGGATGAGTAACGGAGCGCGATATAAGTCTTTAGATATTAACGTTTATAATAGTTTTTAATACATTGGAATATGAATTGCTGGGAAATGAAGCAGACTTCAATTTAAGGCATGGAAACATAAAACAGGCAGATTATAAAACTCAATTAAAACATTAAAGGCAGGTGCTCTGATCTCTTCCTTGTTGTTTTTTTAAGGAGAGATTAGATTAGGGGGTCGCTGGCATTTGAGCCTGAAGAAAAACTACAGACATGTGTGATGCAGAAAATGCCCGTCCAATCCTATAACCCAGCCATTAGCTAAACTAACCTAATATTTCCCTGGCCTTTGAAACAATGTTAGCGAGATTATAAGACAAGTCTATTTTTGACTGATATGTAATATTTAATGTCATGTACTTGCTCATTCTTTTTAGAGGTTCAGCCTAAACATTAATCAGAAAGACAGAATAATACCCATAATATGCTTGTGTGGTGGGATTTGCCGGTATTTCTCTAATATTATTATTGTGTGATTAATTCTCCTGTCTGCATGTGAGTATACACTGTGTCATAGTGACATTAGTGAGCCATTATTTATCGAGAGGGCACAATAAATTAACGTGGGAAATTGTTATGGGAACCATTATGTGAATTTTCTGACCTTGGCTAATAGGGTACTGCTCATACCTAATTGTGTTCATATTTTATAGTTTGTGATGTGTCAGCATGTCATTTCATCTCCGTCCAGTCTGGCTTTAATTAAAGAGCACACTGAGAATTCTCATAGAAAATTGAGTCTGTAAACCTGTCAGGCAGTCGGGACATTTTTAAAAAGCTTAATGTGGAAATAGCTTCATGAGGCACAAACACCTTTAACCCTTGAGTTCTGTTGGCTTATTAGCATCTCTGAGAACCTGTTAGCCTGGGTCAAATGTACCCAGGACATTATTGAGATTTTAAAGCAATACAGAAATAAAATATATGCCAAAACACTCAATATATCTTGTCCATATCCTCATTCCAAACAATATAAGCATATACAGTACATATATACAGAACATATATACAGTACATATATGGTTAATGGTTGGTTGCCATTTCCCTCTGCTAGATCACATTCAACCATGAAAGTGTCATTCATCTTTTGCGATTTATATAAATGTGATTTATATAAATCCACTATAATGAAGGCACGGGGGCATAAATCATGTTTATCCGTGAAATATTTAAATGAAACAAGGTTTTCATGCAGCAGATTATTTATATTTATTGTTTTCAACTGACATTTTCAATTATGATTCATCTTTATTTATTCAAATAAACCATAAAGGCAAAATGGCGTAAACCAAATCCAGCTGGTGAACAACAGAGCAACAGAAGATAGAAACATAAAACAAGACCCAAATTTACGCCGGTTTAGTCACAGGTTATGAAATACATCTCTCAAGAGTGTCATTCTCCTTCTACTAAAAGTTTAAAATGGTTAAATGTGACCCAAATCAAATAAGGTATAATTTTGATGGGGGGAAAAAATAATAATTAGTTTTGTGTAGTGCACCCTAGTGAAATGAAAAAAGAAACGATGCAACGATATGCATTTCTGGAAGGAATTAACATAGTGGAAGAGGAGGCTTAATGTGGCTCAATGGCCAAAAAGAGCGATGGAATGATCTAGAATCCATTTCAGTTATTTTAAAGTCCATTGTAGTACTTAGAGAAGGATATTTCCTAGTAAGGCCTCAGGGTAGAGATTGCATAGAGATGTTTTATTTTATTTATTTATGCCAATTTATTTTGCTAATGCGTCCAGAAGGATTTAAAATTTCAGTTTATCAGACAGATTATTAAAATACCAGCCATATCTACTGTCAATGTTTGCACAATAGGCAGGTGTGTTTAATGATTATGCGCAAACATAACAATTGAATCTTTAATTTAAAAAAAACTTATTTTTTTGGTTTTACATTGTAGATTCGCTTCAGCTGAGCAACCTTCTTCTGCGTGGTTTTGATCCAATAGAAATCAGTGCTTGGTGTCTACAGGGCCTACCAGCCTGCTGGAAGGTGATTTGGGCTGTGTGTGTGTGTGTGCGTGCGTGTGTGTGTGTGTTTGTGTGTGTGCGTGTGTGTGCCTGTGTGTGTTTGTGTGTGTGTGTGTGTGTGTGTGTGTGCGTGTGTGCGTGTGTGTGCCTGTGTGTGTTTGTGTGTGTGTGATTTGGGCTGAGAACAACAATGCTGTGTTTTTGAGACAAAATAAGTGAAAAGCACATTTGAAATTGTAAAAGCCGTTATTTATTTCTTTATTCATTCATTTATTTATTACATTTCCTGGACTTTGATCATTTTACCACCAAAAAACAACTGGCAACTGCTGGCTAATGCAAACTATGCCTCATGGGAAATAGAGTTGAAATGACTCTCAGCTCATTCTCTCCCTCGCTTTATGTCATTAAGCCCCATTCCGCCCTTTCGGCCATTTTGACTGGATTCATTCATAAAACTTTCATATTGTTGGATATCTTCTGTTCCTTTTTAACTATGGCTAAACATCATGGAGCCCTCCACTACACACACACACACACACACACACACACACGCACACACTACACACACACACACACACACTACACACACACACACGCACACACACACCACACACACACACACACGCACACACTACACACACACACACACCCACATACTCACACACGCTCACACATACACACACACACACACACACACACACACACACGCACACACACACACACACACACCACACACACACGCACACACACACACACACACTCACATGCACACACATGCACACACACACACGCTCACACACACACACTCACGTGCACATGCACACTCAGACATGCACAACAAATGTGTTTTTAAATAAGTGTTGTGCATCATTATATTTAGTAATCTAAATGACTTGAGCAAAAACAAGTTAAATACACGGCTTAAATCAATTAAAATCATAAATTACTTTTCAGGCAATTGAAATTCAGATATCAGCGAGGACACTATAAACCTTTATGATTAGCTTTGAATCACAGTTATCCAAAAGAGTTCATTTATTCACAAAATGGTTTGGCAAGTTCAGCAATTACTTAAATGAATTAAAGTAAAGAAATTGTGTTTATATTGAAAAACAGTAGATTGCATTTAACTGAGATAGTTAATGGCAAAAGTTCATTAAATTTAGTTAATCAACCCATCAGCCTTTAAAGTCCTGAGAACAACTGCTTCAGCCTTTAAATGCTGTACTCAGATATTAACCGGTTCCACCTATTAAAAAAGTGCCCCACCCTCCCTCTCGACCGCCGTACCGCCATGATTAAACTCAATGACCCCCTAAGCTCTACGACATGTCTTGGTCGCCCTCCAACACCATCTCATCTCGTCTCGCCAAAGACCGGACACCTGATTACTCAATTACCCCCCTGTCGTGATTTACACAGTCAATCTGCATGCCTGAGGGATAGAGCGCATTTCCCGCCATTTTTCAACGTCCGTTCATTCAATCAGTGTGACTAATAGGATTTGCTTTATGGTTATTGGTCCCTCTGGGTAAGAGTATAGGCAGCATAGCCAGAGGGGCAGTGCCCTGACGTGTGGGGGGGGTGATTACCACACAACAGGTTGTCGGTATTAATGTGAGCCATAACTGACTGCATAAACAAATAATACCGTAATCTATCTAAACAGCTGACCTTCACACTTCTGCCCCGAATATTTCTCCGAGCCATGATTGCATTTCGGAAGCACGCTGCAATTTTAAGCTACTTAAGAGGCGTAATGATTCACGTTAATGCGCGCTACTTTGTCCTTGGACTGCGTGATTTGATTTGTTTAGAGTTTACTTTTGCCATCAGCATTTTCACCACTGCGGAAATGGGTAAAAACTTTGAGCGGATTAAGAGTTTGCTGGAGATTCGCTAAGAATAACGATGGAATCGTCAGGCAGAACACGGCTCTTTTAGTCGACCCTATTATAACAATAACAGCTGTTCAAGGGGCATTGGATACACCTGCAAAGATATAAAATAAGTGGCATGTATAAAAAAAACACTACATTACTTCCTTGACTACACATATAAAGCATTTAACCTCTGTCTCTATCTGTCTCTATCTGTCTCTATCTGTCTCTATCTGTCTCTATCTGTCTCTATCTCTGTGTTACCGAGGGCTGTCCACGCTTCCCAGGTGCAGCGACTCTCTCTCGACGTCTGCTGTCTTTTTTGGGTTTTTTTTTTCTTTACCCTGGCCAGGGCTGGGTTCTGTCAGTCCCATTAAACAGGATTACCCAGGCTGGGTTCTGTCAGTCCCATTAAACAGGATTACCCAGGCTGGGTTCTGTCAGTCCCATTAAACAGGATTACCCAGGCTGGGTTCTGTCAGTCCCATTAAACAGGATTACCCAGGCTGGGTTCTGTCAGTCCCATTAAACAGGATTACCCAGGCTGGGTTCTGTCAGTCCCATTAAACAGGATTACCCAGGCTGGGTTCTGTCAGTCCCATTAAACAGGATTACCCAGGCTGGGTTCTGTCAGTCCCATTAAACAGGATTACCCAGGCTGGGTTCTGTCAGTCCCATTAAACAGGATTACCCAGGCCAGCATAGGAAGATCTGTGTTAGAATTTAGTGGGAGAAAGAAGCATCCAAACAGCATCATTTAAGTGCTTTACTTTTTTCTTTACTGTGTTACTACTAGAAATACTACAAAACACTAGAAAAGGCACATACCCTTCTCTAACTGCCCAAATGCAACTGTCAGTAGCTCTTGCCGTGTTGGATCCGAACAATTGTATTTTTTCCAGCCTGTGAGCCCCCCCCTGTCTCCCCCGGCCCTGGATCCAGTCAGAAGCGGGCTAGCCCTCAATGTGGAAGTTTGCCTTCAGTCTTTAAAACGACTGAAACATGGACACTGAATGAGATGGAAATGATTATGCTGTTGCAACGTCATTTACAGGATGTTACCAAGAGTTCGCATAAGGCATTATACTGCAGTAAAGAGTTCTCATAAGGCATTATAACTGCATTAAAAAGTTCTCATAAGGCATTATAACTGATAACTAACATTATAACTTTATAACATTATAAGTCTGTTGTTTGGTTCTCTGAAAACATTATGAAGCTTTAAAGCCAAATGCAGAGGCACTGCTTAATTACAGGAAGCATGGATATGATTTGTTTAATAATTTAAAAAGGCAGTTTCTTCCTGGCCATCGTTAGCCACAGAGGAGCACCACAAGGCTGGGTGACTCAGCAGAGCCTGGCCTTGCCAGGAGAGGAGCAGCCCATACAGGTAAAGCCTTTCCAGGAGAGGAGCAGCACAGACAGGTAAAGCCTTTCCAGGAGAGGAGCAGCACAGACAGGTAAAGCCTTGCCAGGAGAGGAGCAGCACAGACAGGTAAAGCCTTGCCAGGAGAGGAGCAGCACAGACAGGTAAAGCCTTTCCAGGAGAGGAGCAGCACAGACAGGTAAAGCCTTTCCAGGAGAGGAGCAGCACAGACAGGTAAAGCCTTGCCAGGAGAGGAGCAGCACAGACAGGTAAAGCCTTTCCAGGAGAGGAGCAGCACAGACAGGTAAAGCCTTGCCAGGAGAGGAGCAGCACAGACAGGTAAAGCCTTGCCAGGAGAGGAGCAGCACATACAGGTAAAGCCTTGCCAGGAGAGGAGCAGCACAGACAGGTAAAGCCTTTCCAGGAGAGGAGCAGCACAGACAGGTAAAGCCTTGCCAGGAGAGGAGCAGCACAGACAGGTAAAGCCTTGCCAGGAGAGGAGCAGCACAGACAGGTAAAGCCTTGCCAGGAGCAGAGCAGCACAGACAGGTAAAGCCTTTCCAGGAGAGGAGCAGCACAGACAGGTAAAGCCTTTCCAGGAGAGGAGCAGCACAGACAGGTAAAGCCTTGCCAGGAGAGGAGCAGCACAGACAGGTAAAGCCTTTCCAGGAGAGGAGCAGCACAGACAGGTAAAGCCTTTCCAGGAGAGGAGCAGCACAGACAGGTAAAGCCTTGCCAGGAGAGGAGCAGCACAGACAGGTAAAGCCTTTCCAGGAGAGGAGCAGCACAGACAGGTAAAGTGAATGCAAAGGTGATTCCAGCCACATTTGGGCGTGGCAGAAACAGAGCTAACATAACATAACCTAAATAAGCTAAAAGGAAACGTACAGTCCTACTGTAATGAGTGATGTTTGCCTGTGTGGGAATGTAGGCTACAGCACGTGTTACATCTGCATTTTTATTAGCATTTTCAATGGTCATTCAAGCCTCCATTTTGACCTGCAAGCTAACGGCATACCCAGTTCTTCCAATACGGCCAACCAATCTTTCAAGCTTGTCTGGCTTAACAACCTCCTTTCTGCACACACCTGATGTCTGCTAATCATTCTTCTGGGAAATAGCTGCCCCGGTGGGGGGTACACCCCCCCCACAAAATGGTGCTGTGAGGAAGGTGTTATAAAAGTGCATTATTATACTTCTTCTTATTATTACTATTGATATTGCTATTGTTATTATTATTGTTTTTACTATTATTATAATGACAATGCCTTTCATTTATATAGTAGCGCCTCAAAGAGCTTTACAATGATGAGGGGGAAACTCGCCTCAACCACCACCAATGTGTAGCACCCACCTGGGTGATCGTCATCGTCATCTTTATTCTTCTTCTTCTTCTAATTATAATTATTAGTATTATTATTGTGGGACTCGTCCACATCTCTTCTCTACTACAGCACCACTGGGCACATAATTCTACTTTTTTTGGTTGCTCCAAACACGGCAGAAGCGTGACATTACACAAGATGAGAACGTATGCCCCCGTCAAAAGACGTGAGTGTGCGTTATTAGCCTAGCGCATGTTCGCCGTGCAGACAGACGGCAAAGAGAGTCCCCGCGCAGAAAACGCTGAGAGACAAATATCAATCGCGCGTGAATAAACTCTCCCGACCGTGAAGCCGTGAAATAGAATGACTGAGACGCCGGTGATTATGAGTTGGCTCCGCTTCGGGGGCAGGTGTTCGAACGGTGCTACGGGGATATTGTGGCATATTTACAACGCCGCTCATGAAATTCACTAGTGGATAGGGCTGAGCAGGAGGGTGAGCCGCAGTCTAAAATGCATAACTTTTTTGTTTTACTTGCCTGGTTAGTTTCAACCTGGCACCCAGCCTCGTTATGAATCTACAGTAACACACAGCCTTGTTATGAATCAACAGTAACACACATCCTCTTTATAAATCTACAGTAGAACCCAGCCTCATTATAAATAAATCTACAGTAGCACACAGCCTCGTTATAAATCTACAGTAAAACACAGCCTCATTATAAATCTACAGTAGCACACAGCCTCATTATAAATCTACAGTGGCACACAGCCTCGTTATAAATCTACAGTAGCACACAGCCTTGTTATAAATATACATTAGCACACAGCCTCCTTATAAATCTACAGTAACACACATTCTCACTATAAATCTACAGTAACACACAGCCTCATTATAAATATACAGTAACACCCAGCCTCCTTATATATATACAGTAACAAACAGCCTCATTATAAATCTATAGTAGCACACAGCCTCGTTATAAATCTACAGTAGCACACAGCCTCATTTTAAATCTACAGTAACACACAGCCTAATTATAAATCTACAGTAACACACAGCCTCCTTATAAATCTACAGTAGCACACAGCCTTGTTATAAATCTACAGTAGCACACAGCCTCATTATAAATCTACAGTAACACACAGCCTCCTTATAAATCTACAGTAGCACACAGCCTTGTTATAAATCTACAGTAGCACACAGCCTCATTATAAATCTAGAGTAACACACAGCCTCGTTATAAATCTACAGTAGCACACAGCCTCGTTATAAACCTACATTAGCACACAGCCTTGTTAGAAACCTACAGTAGCACACAGCCTAATTATAAATCTACAGTAGCACACAGCCTCATTATAAATCTACAGTAGCACACAACCTTGTTATAAATCTACAGTAACACACAGCCTCATTATAAATCCACAGTAACACAACCTCGTTATAAATCTACAGTAGCACACAGCCTCGTTATAAATCTACAGTAGTACACAGCCTCATTATAAATCTACAGTAGCACACAGCCTGGTTATTAGCCTACATTAGCACACAGCCTGGTTATTAGCCTACATTAGCACACAGCCTCGTTATAAACCTACATTAGCACACAGCCTGGTTATTAGCCTACATTAGCACACAGCCTCGTTATAAATCTACATTAGCACACAGCCTTCTTATGCACCTGGATTTTATGCCAAAGGTGAGGCATTCATAAAATATCTTGGTGAGCAATAAAATTGCTCTGCTGTGGTGATGTGCTCGCTACCTTTTAGAAAGGTCAGCATGATCTCTCTGACTCTTGCCTCATTCTTTTGTCAACTTGTGTCCACACACACACACACACACACACAAACACGCACGTACACTCACATGCATGCACTCACACACACACACACACACATACTCACGCACAAACACGCGCGCACACACACACACACACACACAAACACGCGCGCACACTCACATGCATGCACTCACACACACATACTCACGCACACACACAAACACACACACACACACGCACTCACACACACACATGCACACACACACACACACACACTCACCTGCAGATACATACACACAGACACATACACGCACACCCACTCACAGACAAACACACACACACACACACACACACATATCATGATCCAATGTCCAGAACCTTCTGTAAGGCTAGCTTAGGGAAACTCAAAAGTCTGTGGCTAACTCAACATTACTGTTAGCGCAAGCTACACCTATCCAGGGGACACAGCTTCAGGCATGTACATGTTTGACATTATTTGAGATCGCAGATGGGATGTCCCAGGTGCAGATACACTTGTCCCAGGTGCCTGATGACCAACACCGCTCCATGCTAATCACCTGCTAGCAGTCTGAGTTCTCTTCCCAAATGCATTAATTTGGGAGCACTCCTGCCTGTGTATGATTACCTCAAGCCTGTCTCGGTCACAATCTGCATTCCCGCTCACCTGTTCTGTTCTAGTGCCACGCCCTTTTTCGCCCACAGCCCTCAGTCCAATTAAATTAAATTTTATTTGAAACCAGGCTTGAACCCCCAACCAGCAAAATTATTAAATTATTAAAACTCCCAGGTGGGAAGAAAAAACACTCAACAGTGGCGAGAAAAAACTCCCCAATGGGAAGAAATCTCGGAAGGAACCTGGCTAGAGAGGAGGGGCCCATCCTTCACTGGCCGGCCCGGTTTAAACTAAGGGTGGAATGGATGGTAATGGACTGTAATGAGAGAACCTGGCTAGAGAGGGTGTGCTTGTCCTTCACTGCCATCTCATCTGCACGCTACTCCTCTATGCGAGAGACTATTAGTTAATCCGCCGAACCTTTGGCACGAACGCAGTCTGATTTTGCAGTGGATTACTGTGCCATTGATTATACAGACACAAATTGTAGAAACCCTGCCCATCTTCCTACGCAGAGTGAAGACTCACTTCTTCAGATTTCACCATGTCTCCCCTGAACCCCTCTTTTTCTATTTCTTTCTCTCTTTCCTTTTGGAATAATGTTATAGCTGTGTAAGATGTTATAGCTGTGTAAGATGTTATAGCTGTGTGAGATGTTATAGCTGTGTAAGATCTTATAGCTGTGTAAGATCTTATAGCTGTGTAAGATCTTATAGCTGTGTAAGATGTTATAGCTGTGTAAGATGGTATAGCTGTGTAAGATGTTATAGCTGTGTACGATGGTATAGCTGTGTAAGATCTTATAGCTGTGTAAGATGTTATAGCTGTGTAAGATGTCATAGCTGTGTAAGATGTTATAGCTGTGTAAGATGTTATAGCTGTGTTAGATGTTATAGCTGTGTAAGATGTCATAGCTGTGTAAGATGTCATAGCTGTGTAAGATGTTATAGCTGTGTTAGATGTTATAGCTGTGTAAGATGTCATAGCTGTGTAAGATGTCATAGCTGTATAAGGTTATCTGTCCAGTCGTTCCTTCTCTTGTTACAGCTCAAATTGTTTGTAGTTAGGTTGACATTATTAAACGTATTGATTTGAAATGGGCCTCTGTGCCATCTTGGTGATACTACACCTCTGTATTATTGAGAGTAACGATTACTGATGTTCTCCACTACTGTACGTCGTTCTGGATAACAGCGTCTGCTAAGTGATTGACTGCTGATAAGTGAGAATCGGAATGTTAAACTAATAGAGGTGACATACATTAGCTTCAAAGGAAAAGAGTTGTTATTATTTTGGCTGAAAGGCAAGGTCTCTGGAGCACTAAACATAACAGGAATAGAACTGAATACAGATAACAGAAAATATGTTACGAAGCAAAACAGCATTTCCATATTTGATGGCTTTGATAGGTTGTGTGCAAACTGCTATATAAAGCGTGAGACACTTGTAAGATATTGTGTGTGTGGGGGGGGGCTCACATTAATTTTGCATTATAATGGAATTTGCCTTCAAAAATATTTTTTGTTTATGAGCCAAGCTGTGAAATTGAGAGAACTTGCAAATGAGCTCATCACTCGATCCCTTCTGTTCTGTTCTTCATTTATTCATTTTAGGGGGTGTTTCTTGGTAAGATAATTTGATCTCTGTTTCACCCCTGCTCGACTCCAAACACACACACACACACATACAAACACACGCATGCATGTATTCAAGGCACAAACAGACACATGCACATATGCACACACATGCACAAAAATCATGATTTCTTTATTTTCCATCACTGTAACCTATTTGCCGGGCAGCCTTTCATAACTATCCAGAAGAGTCTACACCACTCTGAGCCCAACCCAATAGCATTCTGTGTAAAGAGAACTATTGAGGGGTCACTAATCCCCCCAAACGACACAGCTATCTAACCTGTGAATCAAGCAGAACTGAAAATGAGTTAATGGACAATGTGACCACTGGAGATTTTTTTCTCGATTGAACACTTGGGCTTGAACTGCCTCTCTACATGTTTTCACCATCATTGCAGGGTATCATTCAGTTCATACTGTAGAGTCTTTAATTAATGCCCTGTCCAAGAGAGCCCCGGCTTTAAACAAAATAGCACTAATTACTCAATTACAATTAAAGTAATTGTATTACATTACATAGCATATATATATATATAATGCTATTTAATGATATTTAGAAATGGGCTTTATATACTTAAATTTGTCATGTTTAAAAAAAGGGGAAAAGATGCTAAAACGGCTGCAGAATAGGCAAGCCCGCCGCGCACCGACAAAACACAGCGGAGTCCTTTCCGTCTAAAATGATTTCCAGAAGATCCCAGTTTTCCCAAGCTACGGTCCAGGTGATAGTGGACACTGAGGGGGGTGCGGTGGTTCAGGGTCATAATAATCACACATGAAAGGACAGATACAATGTTAAGGTAAAGAACAACATGTACAAAAGCCTGGACATAAAAAAAACTCATTGGCCTTTTACTAAAATTATGAAAATTAATTAACTGCACAATTGTATAAACGCAGCTAATGAGATGATTCATTAAACGATTTTGCGCCAGTCGAGTATGTTATTTCTGGCACGAGAGAATATTTTGTCGCTACAGGTTGCCCAAATGGCACAGTTCTGTCATAAAAAATAGCCATGACTAATAAACTGCATGACATATCACGCAGAGGAAACATGGGTGTGCGTAAAAATATGATAGTCTTGTATCTTAGCTATAAAATGCAATAAAACGCAGTGTGATGTCACTCAAAATGTAGATGAATGTGGACGTAGCCTATAGTTTAACACATCTCATACAGGCTATATATAATTTTCTGAAGTACGATGCCAAAATTGTCGCACAGGACTGTACATAGTCTTTATTTTCTCAAACAACGCAGCTATAACGAAATCAGTCATGCCTCCGCTTCATTTATCGTACAAGTTTAATTCAGTAGCCTATTGAATTAAGATGCATTCGAGTAAAAAAGGCTATGCAAAATAAGGCAATTTTACGTAGCACAGACACCGTAAACACAAGGTAATTCCTATATGTTCGTTCAACAAGTGCAATAACGCCGGGCACCGCGGGCAGCCGGTACACACTCAACAGTCACATGAAATGTTTTCGGTCAAGGGACGTCTATTCTGCCCCTACATAATAGCGCAACAGATACCAAAAAGGATGCCTGGAACATTTGGGAAAAAAGTGAAATTAATGGCATATACCTTTGTCTCCCCGCGAGAACGTTGAATCCATTTCCAGAGTTACAGGATAAAACTGAGGGTTTCGCCCATTCTAGCTTTTCTATGCCGCTGCAACAGCAGACTACAAACACAGCCAGGGCGAAAAGAGGAATAAATGCAGGGCAAAATGATGCCCTCGCCCTTATTTTTGGGATTTTAAGTCACTGTAACAATTTGTACTTTGCCCCAAATAAAATAAAATAACATAATGCAAGTGGTGCGCGAGAGAGTCCCGGAGCTCCGCGCCCACAGTTGCGCCTCGCGCCTCTTTTGCGTGTGTGTGCGCGTGTGTGTATGTGTGTGAGAAAGAGGGTGTGTGTGTGTGTGTGTGTGTGAGTGCGCGCGCGTGGGGACGGACACTGCTGTGTGAAAAAAAGAGAGTCGCCGCACGAACA
Organism: Ilyophis sp. 1 JC-2022; assembly: GCA_022702515.1. Classification (NCBI taxonomy): domain Eukaryota; kingdom Metazoa; phylum Chordata; class Actinopteri; order Anguilliformes; family Synaphobranchidae; genus Ilyophis; species Ilyophis sp. 1 JC-2022. Next base: position 5,542,481 of record CM040394.1, on the reverse strand, counting down.
ACGTCAGCGTCAGGATTCTATAATAGTAGTTGGAATGCCGGGCATCCCCTTCCTCTGGCGCCTATATCTTGCACGCGGCAATCGAAGCACCCCTCCCGCATAACTGCCAGATTTCTGATTTCTCTGGCAATAAACCGCCCATTGATCAAATGGCAGGGGCATTCATGTCAGTGGGACAGCGCGGTCAAATGTCTTCAATGGAGCGTTTGGGTCTAAAAATAGAATAATCTTCTCCCGTGGATGTATTGCTTGCAGTGGTGGCTCCGTCTGTACGGCTATCGTGTTTACAATCCCAATCTCTGCCAATATCGTTTGGGGATTAAAAATGTTACTAATTAGTACGATTGTTCAATCATTCAATGCCTGTCATTAGGACGAGAGATTTTAGGTTTATACAAAATCATCTACGAGACACTTTCAAATGAAGGTAGAAGGTAAGCAAACAGTTAATGCGATATGTGGATTTAACTGCATATATGTGCTATAGACTACTATACTGTATTTTAACAACAAGCAAAGAGGCAGAGATTGTCATTAGAACGCACATTTGTGATCTGCAAATTTTCACCTGGCTGCACCATTTTAGCCCATAATAAAATACCTATTTTTTTCTTCTCATCTATAAATATCTTAAATGTTAAAATATATATATATTTTAAAGAATACTGTATTCCCAAATTAATTACAAAAACAATATATGTTATGGACACCACTAACAGACGGTTAATCAAATATGTTTTACAATATCTGTACGCAAAGAAGCACTTCAAATGACACAGCCGACTCCTTTTTTTCATGAGAGATAGCAATTCCACCACTTCAGAGCCTTCTTCACAGAAGACGAAACAAACCTAAAGCGTAGTTATATTGATTGTTAAATTGAGTCGTTTGTGCGCTGCCACTTATATTGACGTCTCTGGAGTTCGCTTCCCTGAATCAGAATGCTTGTTTTTTTAAATACAGCAATCACACCGAGAGAAGGCAGTACGGACACCACTAGAGGGACTAGTCTAACCAGGGAGTGACAGGACGTGGCATCCTGCGGGTCTCTGGTGCCACGCCCCGGTTGGATTCTTCCAGGCACGATCCTCCGTTACCGCGGGCCGGGGAGAGAGAGCGGCAGGTGTTCCATACATGCTGCAGTTAAAGGACTGGTTTCGCGTTCGCCCCTCGGCCGGATAATCTGTCACAGCAGGCAGATGGTATTCGCTCTTTCACACGAGCGCAGGTGGCAGGCATTTATGGGCATTAAAGCCGTGTGTTTGTTTTAGCTTTTTTTGTTGTTGTTGTTGTTTCATTTTCAATTTCCCAAAACACAGTGAATGAACATTAAGTGGAGCTTTGGGATATGAACACAGGCGACACTGTGACGGTAGAATGGAGATGGGTTTCGTTTGTCTGTGGTTCTAGGGCCCAGCCTGGCACAGCAAGGCAACGGCTATCCCCTCTGACAAGCAGTGTCACAGTAAAGGCTTTAAAATGTTACCCCCGTTGCAGCTCTACATGTCCTTAGGTAATAAAAACAGATGAAAGTACAACACGCATGATGGTGGATGGGGCGAGCATCAGTTGAAATGGGTCTGTGGTAAAATCTTCATCACAGCTGTCAGTCTGCCTAATATCTCTCTCCAACCCTAACGATGCTCCCACACAAATATCTATCTGTACACACGTACAGACTGCATGCTTTTACATGCAGCATGCACACACTTAAACTCTTTACACGTACATGTTCGTACACACAGACATATATACAGTATACACGCACAAACGTACACGGATTCATACATGCTTGCATACAAATACAAGTCCATCACACATACACACACACATGCACACAGACATACACAAACACACGCACCTATACTCGCACATGCATGCACACACACACATACACACAGCTTGTGCGCTTTAATAAATGTAAAAGCAGAAAGCGCTTTCTCCAGGTAGACCAGTTTTGACAAACAATCTGAAGCTTGAGGTCACCGCTGTTGCATCATGGGACATTCCAAACTCTCGCTCTTTTCCACACAGCGCCCTCTGCTGCCCACAGGCGTGTCGTGTAGCGCGGGACCCGCCCGGGTGTGAAACCTCACCTTAATCAATCCCAGAAGGGAATCGCCTGGGTGCCGCTGCGGAGAAGAACGTTCTGGTCATTTATTAAGGATGGTTTGCCGCTCCGCAATAGTGTGGCTTTCCGCTGAAATGATCGGGAAGCACGTCAGTTAGAAAGCAGTAGACACCCCTCGTGCGAGACCCCCCCCCCCGTCTGACACTTCCATCTTCGGTTTGTCAGCCTACAGCAGACCACACTAGGGTCATAAGCACACGCTTTCTCAGAATCTCAGAATTACGATTTTAACGATTGGGAGATTCTACAACTCAAAAGAAATGCAAAGGTAGAAGATCCAGGAATATGGAGAGATTCTTCTGCCTGCTAGCACACAGGCTCAGGGATTTTCTCACCTTGTCATGTTGTTAAAAATAAATATGAACTCAGAAGCTGAGGCAGAGGGTTTCACTGCTACACTGCCACTTCTCAACCAGGCAGAGGCTGTCGAATTTGCAACGGGATGTGGTGGGTGAGGTGCAGGGGGAGGTGTGTGTGTGTGTGTGTGTGTGTATGTGTGTGTGTGTGTTTGGGTGGTGAAAACACTCCATACCCTACAAAAATTAGTTTGGAGAGAGAATTTCATTCCCCAATGCTGTTTACAACCTGACATATTAGATCTGGGAGAAATCTATTTGACTGGGGTAGAGGCTCTGGGGTAAAGGCTCTGGGGTAGAGGCTCTGGGGTAGAGGCTCTGGGGTAGAGGCTCTGGGGTAAAGGCTCTGGGGTAGAGGCTCTGGGGTAGAGGCTCTGGGGTAGAGGCTCTGGGGTAGAGGCTCTGGGGTAGAGGCTCTGGAGTAGAGGCTCTGGAGTAGAGGCTCTGGGGTAGAGGCTCTGGGGTAGAGGCTCTGGGGTAGAGGCTCTGGGGTAGAGGCTCTGGAGTAGAAGCTCTGGAGTAGAAGCTCTGGGTTAGAGGCTCTGGGGTAGAGGCTCTGGAGTAGAGGCTCTGGAGTAGAGGCTCTGGAGTAGAGGCTCTGGAGTAGAGGCTCTAGGGTAGAGGCTCTGGAGTAGAGGCTCTGGGGTAGAGGCTCTGGAGTAAAGGCTCTGGGGTAGAGGCTCTGGGGTAGAGGCTCTGGGGTAAAGGCTCTGGAGTAGAAGTTCTGGGGTAAAGGCTCTGGAGTAGAGGCTCTGGGGTAAAGGCTCTGGGGTAGAGGCTCTGGGGTAGAGGCTCTGGGGTAGAGGCTCTGGGGTAGAGGCTCTGGCCTCGCGGAGTCTGTCAGGAGGATTCAGAGAGTTCTCATGCTAACGGGCTCCTCGTCCCGGAGGCTCACTTTCTGTCACTTTTCGTTTTCAGCAGTGCGGTGAACCTCGCAGCGCTCTTTAGGGACGGTGCACAGCTGTAGGAGCATGAGAATGCCGCACGAACGGGACCTGCCTCTCCTCCTTCTCCTCCTCCTCCTCCTCCTGCAGGCCGTGGCTGCTCTATTATTGATACCTGCGTCTCTCGCGCAGGACCCAGAAATGTCATTCCCCTCTGACAAGCAGTGTCACAGTAAAGGCTTTAAAAATGTTACCCCCGTTGCAGCTCTACATGTCCTTAGGTAATAAAAACAGATGAAAGTACAGTACGCATGATGGTGGATGGGGCGAGCATCAGTTGAAATGGGTCTGTGGTAAAATCTTCATCACAGCACGTGAATAAACCTTCCGGAAATTTTGCATTCTACCTCATGCCGCTGCATAGGCGCTCTTTTTAAAAAGATATACTGTATTTTGGAGTAGCTAGGCAACATTTCTTTAATGTTGAGCAGGGGGGAGGCAGGCATTGATCGTTGGCTTTTTGAGCGATCTGTGTTTGTTTGGTCCTCTCCTATATCACCACGGAATAGGGGTAGGCTACTCTTCCAGATGCCAGGCCCTGAGATCTGAAGGCAGCCTCCCTTCCGCGCGCACCACTCCCGCGATCCGCGATGCCTGTTACCGCGCGCGGGCTTCACAGCCCTATCAGATTCACTGAGGTTCAACAACTGAAGATAAAAGACCAGTCAAAGCCTGATTCACACACTCTCTCTCTCTCACACACACACACACACACACACACACACACACCCCAACAGTGGGTAGAAACTACGGGTAGTACATATTAAACACTGATAATTAATTATTCAAGTGGATATAGAACAGCAGATCCCACTGCATTAACAGCAAAATGACACCCCCCCCGCCCCACCCCACCCCATACTTAAAATGTAAATAATGCTGTGATTAGCAGTTCTGCTACTGCATAGAGGGATTTAACTGGCATAGCATATCACGTAACACGACATGATTCCAAAAAACGTGAATTTTAATTCATTATTCTTGAGGAGGGGCCTCAAATTATTTGCAATATGCTTCGCATCCACTAAGAGGCCTAGTGTTTATTCTTTCAGGGGGCCCAGCATCTCAGAAATGTTTTATTTTTTTGGCTTGTCTCCATAAGAAAACAACTTTTAGTTCTTTTTGGAACCCTCTATGGTTGGTGTGAAAAATGTGAAGTGACCAGATTGAACCATTTTTCCAGACAATTGACCTTTAGATAGGGTTCTTCTATGGAGACACAGAGCTTTCTTCTGAGAGTGTAGTTCCCTGGATACACAGCATCCTTCTTTTTGGACTACAGCCCCCCCCCCCCCCCTCCTCCTGTCTCACGACTAACTGCCGAAGTTCAGCAGGCTGAAGGTTTGGTTGGTCACTGTAAGACAGACCTCCTAGTAAAACTAAATAGCTGCTGGAAGAGAGGTGTTTCTGGGCTAATAGGGGCCAACATTCTGTGTAGTTTTAAAAGAGAATCAGTGCCCCGAGCACAGTGAGGGCGACATTGTGTGCTTTAGAGGGGGCTGTTCTGTGGATGAGACATTAATGTGAGGTGAGGGGGGGGGGGTTTAAAAGAGCAGTGTTAACCCTGGCGTCCTGGCCAGATTCCCACAAAAACCATCTCGCTATGCCTGGCCCTCTAATCAGTCCTTGTATCTGATTGGTCACAACTGATCACCCTCTATATCTGATTGACTGTGTATTTTCTTGCATTCCTACCCACAATCCCATGCATTCCTACCCACTTTGATTCCGCAGGTTGTCACTGAATTCTCAGGTGACCTACCTGGTTAAATTAAAAAAACATTTGTGCATATTGCATACATAGTACATACAGGATTATCTGATTCAAATTAATAAGCCATTTTTGTATATACAGTACATGAGGGTCCCATAACTACTCAAGTGGAGTTGACAATTATCATTTTCAATCCTGATTTTGTGAGAATAAACTTTCCAAGAACAAAAAAAAACACGAGAGCTTCAGAACCTCACCCACAAAGGCAGTGCAGGAAGTTTAACAAGCGGAGACAACTCAAACCAAATTATACACGCCCGTTTGAACTCTGTTTTCAAACGGCACTTCTCTGCTCTTTGTTATGCGTCCAAGTGCACATCTGGCTCGGTTCCTCTCTACAGTCTGACACATCCTATTGCATGGTCTGACGGACCGAGAGGACGCGGCACAAAGCTTCATGTTCATATTTTATTTCTTGTACTTGTCTCCGCTCGATCGCCATAGCACTGGATATTGCAAAAAAAATGCTTGGAAATAATGTAATTTTTCAGCTTTTTTACAGGTATATATACATTCTAAAATGCATGAAAAGGCTTTTATCCGTTCCAAATGATGAGGAGTGATTGGATAGCCATTTCTGGGACAATATGGCTTAAGAAGATAAATAATCCCTCTAAACATTAAAAACATGAACAGCTTGTTAAAATTCTGGGATTGCAATTGTGGTTGGAACAAAAATCACTACACACAAGGGGTCCCCAGAACCGAGTCTGAGAACCACTGACCTACAGCACCTTGTTTTTTTAAATGGGATAAATGATAGTGTATAAAAGTACAATTTCTAAGTAGTGCTTCTCTGGAGATGCCTGATTTTGGTGTGGTGAAAGAGGAATATTTTGGCAGGGTTTTCACCTCAAACAAACTGTAGGCTGTTCTGGTTCGGTCGGTCGGGCTCCTCCAATCGCCTCACGCCCATGGAGACACCTGGGAGTACTTGGGTGTAACAACCGTGGCAATCGAGCCGGTGGACTGCGGCTGCCAGCGCGCGTTTTAGAAGATGCGTAAAATGTCACACGCTCCTCCCAAAATCGCTGGACCATGTCATAGAACTCAGTTGCCGTGGAGATTGGGGAATTCCAGAAAATAACGGGGGCAAGAACCTAACGTTACACACGTAACCAAGGGGATAACGTTTTGGCCAGCGCACAGAGCCATTCCATTTTAGCACTAGCTGCACAAAGCATCTGAATCAATCATTGTAGCCTATAGTCCTATAGTGGGCTGCATTTGTGGCCTGAATTGTCCTATAGGACACAGGTTGTTAAGCAAATGACTGTAATTAATTAAGCAACTATTAATTCAACACTCCATTATTTTACACAAATATTTATTGATATCTGATTGTTATGCTAAAATCTGTTTTGCGCACTAAAAATTGTTTATACACACATACATACAGACATACACACATATAGATGGGCCATGTAATTAGTGCATTTCTGATGAAAATAGGAGAGATGGTGAGTGGAGGTGGGGTGAGTTTGAGGGGGGTTCACTGAATGGGACAGTGGAAAGGGCGTGGCATTCCAGCATCCTGCATTAGAGCCAGCATTGGAGTCTCTGTTGGAGAATCCGATTAGTGTTTACTTTTGGTCTGGAGGAGTGAATCTTATCTGCAGTGATGGGTGTGACCTTGGGTCTCCTAACGTGCCTGTTACACACAAGTTCAAAGAACCAGAGACAGCAGAGATAAACGGTATCTCTCTCTCGCTCTTTCTCCATTTTTCTTTTCCTCCCCCTCTCTCCCTCACTCCCTCTCTATCCCTCTCTATCCCTTCCTCCCTCTCTCCTTCACTCCCTCCCTCCTTTCCCCTCCCTCACCCTATTGTTCTACTGCTCTTTCTCCCTCTCTCCCTTTCTCCCTCTCCCTCACTCCCTCCCTCTCCTTCTCTCCTTCACTCCCTCCCTCCTTTCCCCTCCCTCACCCTATTGTTCTACTGCTCTTTCTCCCTTTCTCCCTTTCTCCCTCTCCCTCACTCCCTCCCTCTCCTTCTCTCCTTCACTCCCTCCCTCACTCCCTCCCTCTCCTTCTCTCCTTCTCTCCCTCCCTCCCTTTTCTCAGTAGTTCTTGTAAAGGAGAACACACACTGTTGGAGATGTAACCCAGCACTGTGTGTGTTTATTCTAGGCCCTGTCCTCCAGAGAGTGGTTTAAAAACTCCAGGGCTTAATTACACTGTACACAGCTTTCTCAGAATCATTGTAATTGCCTGCTTAAGGGTGACTTGTCTGCTATTAACATATTAAGAAATGTCAGTGGGGGTGTTTTTAATAATGGATGTCATCTTTGCTTTATCAATATGCCTTTTGGTCCATTTCATTATTATTATTATTTTTTAAACAAAAGACAAACCCGCAAGGGGAAAAACCAAAGGACTCTAATAAGATGTTATCTTGGAGGACATATTTCAGAAGATATTTAACTCCAAGCACTCATCTCAAATGGGAAGGCAGACATTGACCTGGCCTGTATTTCACAAAACAGGTTTCCTGAGTTAGCTGGATAACTGCACTGAGTAAGAGAAGCAGGGTTACTGAGTTAGCTGGATAACTGCACTGAGTAAAACCCGGAACCCTCCTAAATCTGGAACATGGACCGAAGTAAAAAGAGCTGTTCCGGGTCTTACTTATCCAGCTAACTCAGTAATCCTGCTTTGTGAAACACCCCCCAGATGTCACTAACGATATAAATATCTTCTCATATCTGGGCTTGTGCTACTTCTGAAACCCAGCAGTTCAGTTTTTGAGCACGTTGATCATTATTTATTTACATCGGAAGAACACAAGACTGGTTAAAGCACAATATACATAAAACATGCCCTCTTTTCCATTGTTAGAATTAGAGTCTTATACAACTGAAAATGATCTCTATCCTACTAAAAGGACAAGACTGGTTAGCCAATAACACCAATCACCAATGTCCCAAAACTTTATAACTATATATATACGGTGAAACCACCCTTGGTGGTCATCTATAAATACATATGATTGGACAGCAAAAATGATACTTAAAAATAGAGTATGTTACTTATTAGACCAGCATTATGTGTAGATTGCTGCATGTAGAATATGGCGTGTGTGTATGTGTGCGTGTGTGTGTGTGTATGTGTGCACATGCAGTGCTTTCCAATTAAGTTATCATAACTGTTGAAGGTACAGTTTAAGGATGTAGAGGTGGTGAAGGTGGCGGGTTGGTGAAGGTGGTGGGGGTAGGCCAAATTTGGAGGCCAAGGCACCCTCTATAAAACACTCGTTGCACACATGTGGGTACATCTGCATTTGCCCCGCCCAAGGTGGCCGCTGGCCTACTCGGGAACCAGGCCATTATTATTTCCATGCAAAGTGCATTTAATCCTCCTTAATCCACTTATTTGTAAAGGGAAGTGCACTTTGTGAAGGGGGCTAGTTTAGTTATGCTCCACGGGTTACACGCTGTCAGGCCCTCTGTCTCTAACAGACTACACTCTGTTAGGCGCTCTGTCTCTAACAGGCTACACGCTGTCAGGCGCTCTGTCTCTAACGGGCTGCACGCTGTCAGGCGCTCTGTCTCTAACAGGCTGCACGCTGTCAGGCGCTCTGTCTCTAACAGACTACACGCTGTCAGGCGCTCTGTCTCTAACAGGCTGCACGCTGTCAGGCGCTCTGTCTCTAACAGGCTACATGCTGTCAGGCGCTCTGTCTCTAACAGGCTACACGCTGTCAGGCGCTCTGTCTCTAACAGACTACACTCTGTCAGGCGCTCTGTCTCTAACAGGCTACACGCTGTCAGGCGCTCTGTCTCTAACAGGCTACATGCTGTCAGGCGCTCTTACACGCTGTCAGGCGCTCTGTCTCTAACAGACTACACGCTGTCAGGCGCTCTGTCTCTAACAAGCTGCACGCTGTCAGGCGCTCTGTCTCTAACAGACTACACGCTGTCAGGCGCTCTGTCTCTAACAGGCTACATGCTGTCAGGCGCTCTGTCTCTAACAGGCTATATGCTGTCAGGCGCTCTGTCTCTAACAGGCTACACGCTGTCAGGCGCTCTGTCTCTAACAGGCTACATGCTGTCAGGCGCTCTGTCTCTAACAGGCTGCACGCTGTCAGGCGCTCTGTCTCTAACAGGCTGCACGCTGTCAGGCGCTCTGTCTCTAACAGGCTACATGCTGTCAGGCGCTCTGTCTCTAACAGGCTACACGCTGTCAGGCGCTCTGTCTCTAACAGGCTGCACGCTGTCAGGCGCTCTGTCTCTAACAGGCTACATGCTGTCAGGCGCTCTGTCTCTAACAGGCTACATGCTGTCAGGCGCTCTGTCTCTAACAGGCTGCACGCTGTCAGGTGCTCTGTCTCTAACGGGCTGCACGCTGTCAGGCGCTCTGTCTCTAACAGGCTACATGCTGTCAGGCGCTCTGTCTCTAACAGACTACACGCTGTCAGGCGCTCTGTCTCTAACAGGCTACACGCTGTCAGGCGCTCTGTGTCTAACAGGCTACATGCTGTCAGGCGCTCTGTGTCTAACAGGCTACATGCTGTCAGGCGCTCTGTCTCTAACAGGCTACACGCTGTCAGGCGCTCTGTCTCTAACAGGCTACATGCTGTCAGGCGCTCTGTCTCTAACAGGCTACACGCTGTCAGGCGCTCTGTCTCTAACAGGCTGCACGCTGTCAGGCGCTCTGTCTCTAACAGGCTACATGCTGTCAGGCGCTCTGTCTCTAACAGGCTACACGCTGTCAGGCGCTCTGTCTCTAACAGGCTGCACGCTGTCAGGCGCTCTGTCTCTAACAGGCTACACGCTGTCAGGCGCTCTGTCTCTAACAGGCTACACGCTGTCAGGCGCTCTGTCTCTAACAGACTACACGCTGTCAGGCGCTCTGTCTCTAACAGGCTGCACGCTGTCAGGCGCTCTGTCTCTAACAGGCTACATGCTGTCAGGCGCTCTGTCTCTAACAGGCTACACGCTGTCAGGCGCTCTGTCTCTAACAGGCTGCACGCTGTCAGGCGCTCTGTCTCTAACAGGCTACACGCTGTCAGGCGCTCTGTCTCTAACAGGCTACATGCTGTCAGGCGCTCTGTCTCTAACAGGCTACATGCTGTCAGGCGCTCTGTCTCTAACAGGCTACATGCTGTCAGGCGCTCTGTCTCTAACAGGCTACATGCTGTCAGGCGCTCTGTCTCTAACAGGCTACATGCTGTCAGGCGCTCTGTCTCTAACAGGCTACACGCTGTCAGGCGCTCTGTCTCTAACAGGCTACACGCTGTCAGGCGCTCTGTCTCTAACAGGCTACACGCTGTCAGGCGCTCTGTCTCTAACAGGCTACACGCTGTCAGGCGCTCTGTCTCTAACAGGCTACACGCTGTCAGGCGCTCTGTCTCTAACAGGCTGCACGCTGTCAGGCGCTCTGTCTCTAACAGGCTACACGCTGTCAGGCGCTCTGTCTCTAACAGACTACACGCTGTCAGGCGCTCTGTCTCTAACAGGCTATATGCTGTCAGGCGCTCTGTCTCTAACAGGCTACATGCTGTCAGGCGCTCTGTCTCTAACAGACTACACGCTGTCAGGCGCTCTGTCTCTAACAGGCTGCACGCTGTCAGGCGCTCTGTCTCTAACAGGCTACACGCTGTCAGGCGCTCTGTCTCTAACAGGCTGCACGCTGTCAGGCGCTCTGTCTCTAACAGGCTGCACGCTGTCAGGCGCTCTGTCTCTAACAGGCTATATGCTGTCAGGCGCTCTGTCTCTAACAGGCTACACGCTGTCAGGCGCTCTGTCTCTAATAGGCTACATGCTGTCAGGCGCTCTGTCTCTAACAGGCTACACGCTGTCAGGCGCTCTGTCTCTAACGGGCTGCATGCTGTCAGGCGCTCTGTCTCTAAAGGCGGCGCAGCTACGCGAACGCGGACAGCGATGAGGAGCACACTAAGAACTGAGCCACAGCAGCACCCATCACTCCCTCTCTCTCTCTCTCTCTCTCTTTCTCTCTCACACACACACATACACACACTGAGACTGAGCCACAGCCCGGCAAGCTCAGCAGCACCCCTCACTCTCTCTCTCTCTTTCTCTCTTTCTCTCTCTCACACACACACACACACACACACACACACTGAGACTGAGCCACAGCCCGGCAAGGTCAGCTTATGAGCAGCACCCCTCTCTCTCTCTCTCTCTCACATTCTCTCTGTGTCTCTCTCTATCACTCTCTTTCTCACATTCTCTCTGTGTGTCTCTCTATCACTCTCTTTCTCTCTCTCTCTCTCTCACACACACACACACACACGTTCATATACAGACGTATACACACACTCACTTAATTACACACAAACACATACACACAAGCTCTCTCTCTCACACACACACACACACGTTCATATACAGACGTATACACACACTCACTTAATTACACACAAACACATACACACAAGCTCTCACTCTCTCTCTCTCTCACACACACACAAACACACACTCATATGAAGACGTATGCACACACACACACACACTCACACCGACCTACACACATTTTCTCACACTCTTACACACACACTCATTTACTTATATACACACACACACACACACACACACACATCAGCCTCTAATCTCCCTGATCCATCTATTAATGCAGGCCATGAATCAAAACATAACAGAAAACCCCATTGTTTTCAGAGTTAGATTAAAATCACAGAGCATGAATTACCCGAGGCAGGCGTAAGATGTACACACACGTACAGGGCGGCTTACGACAGGAGGACAGAATGTACGCCGGAGCTGATCCGTCCGCCAAGAGTTCCTCCTCTTTCGCCTGTATCAGCAAAGTAGCGGTAATATAACAGCGCCGTAGTAATTAATTTATTACCTCAGCGAGGATTTAGCGCAAGGCAGATCCGCCACTGTGCAGAGACTCTTCGGGGAACATAGAAAATGTCCACGTTATTTATTTATCCACGTTATTTAATGGGTGCGCTTCTCAACTACATTTTTTCTCTCTCGATGTAATAAACCGCCACAGAACTAACACTACCCTCAGACCATGGCCGCTGTTATTAAACATAGCAATGGCACTGACACTACTTTTAACCACAAGAACCATCACATAAAGTCTACTGCTTTTCCAAACAAAATGTGGCCTAATTTAAAAAGAATCCTCTTGTACGAATGCATCCTTTCAATGAGAAATGTATGAAATAATTACGTGCAGAGGAGCGTGTCTGTGACAGCATGTTAAAGCTACATGCCAAAGAGCTAATGCTGGTACATTTCCCCCTTTCATTTAAAGTAAGAGGATGATTAATTAATACCAGTCATTACTTATTGAGGGCCAGAGTATATTTTGACAGCTGTATATGTCTGTTCCGTTTACACGCGATGGGATGATGGAGGTGAGTAACCAAGGCAACCACAGCAGTGTTCTCTTGGGGTGTGTGTGTGTGGGGGTGGGGGGTGGGGGGGTTGAATGATTGGCAGCTACAGGGTGTTAGCCAACCTTGCCCAAGACTACATCTATGGTCAAATGCAGGGCAGACAAAATGTCAACCCCATGAGGAGACATTATTGGGGGGGTTGCGCAAAAGCTCAATAAATTCAATGATATTACAATGACCCCCTCTTTGAAAAACAAACTGATACTGAAGGAGGAGTTAAGTATGGAAGCACAGGGCAGCAGGGCCTTTTTACATTTTTCTAAATCTTGATTTTTGAAGGTGACGGAACAAAAGCCCTCTCTAGAAAATGACTCTGCCCTGCTGCTAGGATTTATTCCTGCCCTTTCAAACTTTTTTGGTAGAAAAAAATATTTTCAATGCTGATGAGAGCTTCAGTAATGCTCCAAATATAGCACGACTGAAGTTTGAGGGTGATATTTTCGAAAATGGACTGTCAAAATTTTTTAAACTGCTTCCTAAAGCTTGTGATTAATTTCCTTCAAGCATGGGGGTGGGATTATGGGGGTGTAAGAGATTAGTGTTGATTCATCCATTTTAAAAAGGCTCTTCATATTGCAGTGTACATGTTTGTTTGTATATTTTAGGAGCTTGGAGACATACAGGGATCTTCCGTCTGTCAGAACCGAGAGCAAGCAAAAATAGTGGTTTAGTCCGTGGACTCATATAAACATTTGTGTGTGGATTGCAGATTCATACTCCACATGTCATGTTTGGAACATTGTTGTGCGTTGATTTTCTCCAAGCTCTGTGTTCAGCAGTGAAATGATCCCTATCTGAAATGAGCAAAAGGTGACCTACGACCTCCACTAATTCGTTTCGCCAACCCCTAAATAAACAAACACGTATCTAAAGCCACTGGTTAATAAAAAGGAAAATGCACTATTAAAAATGTGGAATCTATTAACATATAAATTCATACATAAGCTCTAAATCCTGATAAATCAGAGCACAGTACTTGCATTTTTATATTAAAAAGTAGGTTATTTTCAGTTAATAACAATCAAAGGCATCTATGCAACATTCCAAACATCCTCATTTGGTAGAGATTGTATAAAGATTGTTACGTATCAGGACAGATACAGCAAATGTGTGGCTTTCCTTTTACATTTGGAACATACTTACCTATCAGAAATGGAGTACATGAACACGCATATAATTTCTAAAATTCTAAAATATACAGCACTATGCAGTCATGCATGTAAACATTGCGATTGGGGAAAATTCAAACTTCAGAAAAATACATTTGCGATATCGAATCCTTGTCCTCCAAAACATATGCGGAAGGACAAACTCACAGAAAAGCATCAATTTGTTTCGTTTTTCAATTTTGGTCTATTTGAGCATAATGTGTTTTCAAGTGAAATGCTCTTAAACCAGACAGCCATGGTGACACCTTCTGATAACACAAGACAGGTATACAGCATACAGGTACACTTATAGATATGACATGTTGTCAGATCAAAACAATTCGGAAAACAAATTCCTTTGAAGGTTATTCTACAAATATATATTTTTCTTTTTACTTCTGGCTTTTATGGATGTGTAACTACAAAAGTAGATTTATAAATAGAATAATTTGATCGTATCCTTTGCACATCTGGCTGAATGATTTTGGAGGTAGGTTTGATTTCCCAGACAAGCCAGGTGCTGTGGCAGAGAAAGGCACATCACATATTTTACCCCCTGCTGTAATCTCCCCAGGACAGAATGGTTCACACCTTCATGTCACTGTTAATCCGTCAACTCTCAGCTCCTCGCCGTTTTAGTTTAAAGCAGAACCACGTGAAATTGCACTCATTTCACACACTGTAGCAGACCTACACGGTACGGCGGCCTCCTGAGATTTAACTTAATTATTTAACGTACAGATATAATTATATATTAATAACCACAAAGAGTAAAATTGTGTTGTTTCTCAATAGCACAGGAAAGACAAACAAAAGTAAAAATGTATTCAAACTGGAAACTGCCCCACCTCCTCATTTTCTTTCAATCTCCGACGAGTGAATTTTTCTTAGATCTTCTCTTTTTAGGTGAGCTCTGAGCTGTGGCCTGTAAGAAAATGAGCCGTCGTAGACCCACAGGTAATAAAAAAAGCCAGCTGTTGCATTTAGCTTTTGTAAGGATTAAGTGTTGCCTGCATGCCTTTAAATATTGCACAAGACACATCTTTTCTTTTTTTGTTTCCCCCCCCCCCCCCCCCCCCCCCCCCCCCACCAAAGCTCCCCAGATTCCCTTCGGCTGTCTCGAGAGACGACGCTCTCTTTCTGCTCTGTTTCTTCTGTTTCCATTTTGTTTTTTTTTTTTTCTCCTCAGCTCAGCAAACATCCAGCTCTGAGTGAAATACTAATATTTAAATACTACACATCTTTACATTTAAAATTTTTGTACCTTGGCCAACACACATTACATAAATATACACATACAGAAAGAAAGAAATTTCAATGAAATTTATATTATTAACACATTATACAAGCCTAAAAAATTGAAAACAATTAAAAAAAAAAAAAAAAAAAAAAAAAAAAAAAAAAAAAAAAAAAGAAAAAAAAGAAAAAAAAAAAAAGAAAAAGAAAAGGCCAATTCTTTCACGTATCTAACTGTATTATAGATTCATGGGATACCTATTACACCTGCTTTAATCCAAGGTAATATTAAGTCAAACGATATTCAGGATTTAACATACAATGTTAGTGGAAATGCAATTGCATTCTGCTTCAGAAAGACCAACGCTCCTTTCCTAGCTCATGTATGCAGTCCTCATTCCTAATCGATCAGGCCTAGTCAGGAAGCGTGGGCTTATTAACACACAACCTGTACTCCACCCATTCATATTACTAACATGTCATCACCCTTACAGGCCTTGACTATTAAGAGCGGATATCCATAATATATTTACCTACTTTTACTACTATTACAATATTCACCTGAGGTGAGAAAGGTAAAGCTCTTTTGCTATTATATTTACAAGCTAGGGACGTGATTCGAGTCATTTGTGTCATAAACAAAAAATTACCTCATGCATTTATATAGCTGATTTACGGCCTTGCATACCTAATATCCAGAGCCAGAGAACTCGCAAAACATGCCGTTATGATTGGAAGGGGGGGGGGAAGGGGGCGGGTTGGGGTTGGTTTCATAATTTCAATTACCCCTCTCCTGCAGAAATGCATCAATCCAACAGCAATATTCCTCTGCAGCCTGTATACCCACTGTTCCCTATCCACAGCAACTGTTCTGTCTAATCGTGGGTCTAGCTTCCCCCGTCACACTCACTCGCTGAAAACAGTAAGCAGAGCAGGGATTTCCTTGAAAGAACTGAATAGAGTTGGCATTTAAACTGTCCATTTTAGGCAAGCTTGGTCCCCTGTCTACCTTAGTCTGTTCTTCTACAGATTGCCCTCCCTTCCTGACGGGATGTTTTCAGCTGCAGAAGACTCGCTCTTGTTAAACTGGGAGTCTAAAACAAACTTTTCATTTATTCTCATCGCTCCTGGCTCCTCGCAGATCTCATTAAGCGGCAGGGATGGTTTTTTTCCCCCCTTAAATCGGTTTATTAATTTACAGACCACGTACGAGAGAGCGACTGCCGCGGGGACCGTCAGCATTTATGCGCTTTTAATTATTGGTCGCGGGCGCTCTCCTTAGACCCAAATACGTGTGCAAGAATGGTTCCATCTACACAAGGGATGAGGCCTAACCAGAGTGCTTGTGAGTTTGCAGAAAGAGTAGGCTGACATTAAAAAAGAAACAAAGGGTGCGTCCCAATACTCAAAAATGTGCCCTCCTTTCCTCCACTCACTACCACCTCCTCTTCTCCGTGCCCCGGAAACGGATCTTTATGTTTTAATCTAATGTTGCTGATTTCATCTTAATCACGTATAAATGGTTACATATTAATTAATGCCGAAATGTCAGGCACACTGTATACTATACGTGCAAATACTTGTACTACAAACGTTGAGGCAGTTTCCAGGTAGGAGAGGAGCGGTAGTGGGGGAGTGGAGGAAGGGAGGTGGGGAGTGAAAAATATTGGGGCACACCCAAAGAATGAGTACATCAAACTCAGGGTTGGGCAAAGAGGGCCGTATCCGTTTCTGGATTATATACCAACTTCTGCTGTTAATTGCATCTTATTGTGGTCTAATCTACGGTTAAACCAGTATAAGTGAATATGGTAATTAGCTAATTGGCCCGTGTAATTGGTGACAACGAAAACCTGCATACACACTAGCCCTGCAGGAATGGAAGTGCCCACACCTGGGCAAACCCCCCCCCCCCCCCAGCTGTGGGGTCTTAGGACCAGTCCAGTGTTCAGGCCACAAAGGGCTAGGCTTCTGTCTAATATGTACAAATGTCATCATTTTAGGATGTGGGGAGAAAAACATTAAATGAGTGAATGTGTGTAGGGTACAAAGAGCCTCAAATGCCCCAATAGTGAATGTGTGCAGGGTACAAACAGCCTGAAATGCCCCAATAGTGAATGTGTGCAGGGTACAAACAGCCTGAAATGCCCCAATAGTGAATGTGTGCAGGGTACAAACAGCCTCAAATGCCCCAATAGTGAATGTGTGCAGGGTACAAACAGCCTCAAATGCCCCAATAGTGAATGTGTGCAGGGTACAAACAGCCTGAAATGCCCCAATAGTGAATGTGTGCAGGGTACAAACAGCCTCAAATGCCCCAATAGTGAATGTGTGCAGGGTACAAACAGCCTCAAATGCCCCAATAGTGAATGTGTGCAGGGTACAGGCTTTCTGAAAGAGCGTGGCGCACGGCCAAACAAACAACAAAGTCAGCATTCGCTGTCATGGAATGAAAAACTCCTCCAAACTGTACCGATTCACATTTCTGTGCAGCAATAATATAAGAAACTTCAGCGCAGTTTAATGTGCTCAGAAACCTGACCATTGCCTGCTCGGCCGTCCTCAATCTGTCGGCTAACGTGAGAATTTACCAGCCTTTTTCATCTTCCCTTGAATAAAAGGCGGAGACAGTGTAGTATGATGTTAGAAAATTGGGTTCATAACTCAACGATTATAGGTTAGATTTCCAGGAGGGATTCTGCTCTTGTACCTTTAAGCAAGCTACTTAGAATTGCTTCAGTAAATATCCATCTGTACAAATGGATTGACATTATATAAATAACATAATTTGCACAAAAACCTCTGCAAAATACCTACAATGTAACCTGGAAACTCCATGAACGGCTCCCGTTTTGTTTGACCCACAATGCATAGCATTTATTTGTTTCAAATTCCAGAGCATGCTGTATAACTGTTTGGTGAGGTTTTGATTTAAATAAGAATAAAGAAAGCACAAACAAACGGCAGTGAAGTGGCTTGTGTGTGTTCAGAAAATTAAAAAAAATTATACATAAATTAATTTATTAATTTAAAAAAAAAGAAGCACTAGCCTAATTTTTTCACAGGTATCTCAGGCAATTACAAGATGGCAGTGATTACAAAAGATGACAAAGACACACTTGGATAAATGGTAGCAAAAGTGATTTTTTTTTACTCTCCTGATGGGAAAAGGCACATTGAAGAGGACAGAAAGGGAGAATATAATCAGAGAGGGACACAATGATCAGCAGTAAGTATCCAGCATACAGTCACTCCTCCATCCGGTACAGTTGAAATGCCATTCAGTTCAGTTGGAGCCTTTCTACAAATGGCCTCTTACTTTCGAACCGCTTTAACTGTCATTTTGGAACTCCCGATATGTACTGTGCTCTCACGCCATTTGAATTCTTCAGAAAACCTTTGCCTGGTGGCTAATTAGCACAAGGCGTACTGCAGGAGAGCTAGCGCTGGCTCTCGCGATTACAGCTGGTAAACTGTAGGCACATGGTGAGCAGCGAGGGGGCGGTGTTGCAATAGCAACCCAAGGCCCTCTGGCCAGCTGATTCCAGGCTGTGTTCAGATCCAGTTTAACACATTCCCTCTTCCCTTGCTCTCTTCCCTCGAGGGAGCTATCTCGTGACGAAGTTTGCAACACGCAGCAAGCAGACTTAACAGGTGCTCTGCAAGAGAGGATTGAGGAGAAACAAACAAAAAACGGAACCGAACAGCCAACAGAGGAAGTGTAACCCTACAGTGTTGAAAACGTGACCGCCCACTTTTTACGTGTGGAGCATTGCATTGTGGGATTCCCTTCTTGCATTTTATACCCTTGGTGGAAGGGAGGATAAACGAGGGAGTGAGGGAATATTACGCCCTCACCTTTCTTAAATTGGAACTAAATCCCATTTGGTGTTGCTGCCATATTTCACCGTAGCATTTTTGGGATTCCCCCTTGAAGCAAGAGAAGGGAACGACAGGAAGAACGCATACATTACAGATCAGAACACAGCCCCACACTACACCTGCAGAACGAAGCAAAACACGTGACCTCTTACTGCTGTTAACTCAACCCCTGAAGAAAACATACACCCCCCCCCCCCACCCCCCCCACACGGCTTCATTTAACCCAGGGGTGCACAACAAGGACCGATCCATTACAGGATTTTGTGCCTAACTTCCTGCTCTTAATTATTTAATTAGCTCAATTATATCTTGATATGTATTACATTTGTATAAACACCAGCTACAGCCACAGACTGCAAGAGTATCCTAAAGATTTTTACTGTGCTCATGTACAGGAGTGAACCAGCGTAGTTTAAAATAGAACTGTCAGAAAACTAAAACTAAGGTAATTGGTTGGAGCAAAAACCCACACGTAGACCCGCCCAACAGGACTGGAGTTTGCACTCCTGATTTAAGTGCCCAACCATGAGGTCATTCACAGTGTGTCCTGATCATTAACATTTTGCTGTAATCACTCATTATTTTAAATCATTAAATCATTATTTTAAAATGGCGGAGGTCATTAACATGGAGTGTGCACGCATAGTTTAAAAAAAACATGATGCCAAGAGGCATTCCTTCCAGGGAATTATTAATACACAAATTCTCACAAAATTACATCTGAAAATGAATCTCATCAATTTAAATGGGAAAAAAAAAAGCGATTCTAAATACACTGTAAGACCAGGAGGCAGTGTGTGCTGTATGAGGGATGACTAATCCTGTTCCTAAAATGCTCCGGCCCAGGTTTTCTTTTTCTCTCTTAAACCACATCAGCGGTTATTATACAATAATTATACATTTCAACCAATCAAACCCTCTGTTCAGCTCTGAGACAGTCCAATCAATCCCTCTGTTCAGCTCTGAGACAGTCCAATCAATCCCTCTGTTCAGCTCTGAGACAGTCAGCCAATCAATCCCTCTGTTCAGCTCTGAGACAGTCCAATCAATCCCTCTGTTCAGCTCTGAGACAGTCCAATCAATCCCTCTGTTCAGCTCTGAGACAGTCAGCCAATCAATCCCTCTGTTCAGCTCTGAGACAGTCCAATCAATCCCTCTGTTCAGCTCTGAGACAGTCCAATCAATCCCTCTGTTCAGCTCTGAGACAGTCCAATCAATCCCTCTGTTCAGCTCTGAGACAGTCCAATCAATCCCTCTGTTCAGCTCTGAGACAGTCCAATCAATCCCTCTGTTCAGCTCTGAGACAGTCAGTGATTTAACGGCAGCTGGAAACCTGCTGAACTCTGGCATACAGACACCGAGGGATCGACAGCCTCAGACACCGTTTTAATGACCATCGAATGAGTCAACACATCGCTTTCAGTCAGGGATGGGCAAGTCCGTTTCGGGATTTCACGTCAACTTCTGGTTTTAATTATTTAGCCAAATCCTTGAGCTAAACTCAGAACATGGTGCGGATTTGGGTTTCTGCTGTCTTCATGGAGACGTCTCCCATCTTCTAACCTGACGGACAGCGTGTCATGCGGTGGTATAGGCGAAACCCAGGCGATAATTTGCTGACGACCGAAAAATTCAATGCATTTTTTTTTATGTCAGACTCCAATTCATAATCTGTACTTGGGAGACAGAAATGCTCGTCAGAAAAGGGAACGTGTGCAAATAGCCTTAAAATATGAAATATGTCTTTTTCTAAAGCCTCTCCAATAGACACCAAGATGTACGATCCAAAATTACAACTCAAATCAGGGCAATTCAACTTTTTTTAAAAACTTTTTTTTCCCTAGAATTGCAATGAAAAATAGATTATCGGCTGACATATAGTCAAGCCGGAAAGTCTGAACACCCCTTTCACCTTCTCCACGTTTTATTACATTACAGAAATATTCTACAATAGATTGAGTTCCTTTTTTGTCTCAAAATTCTACACAAAATAGCCCATGATGACAAAGTGAAAACATGTTTTTAGAAATTTTTGCAAATGTATTAAAAATCGAAAACTGAAATCTTTCATTTACATAAGTATTCATACCCTTTGCTTTAACATATTTTTAAAGTATCATATTATCATATACCAATCAACATCAAAAGACTCTCAATATCTTATTTCCAGGTACTGTTACAAGCGATACTATAAGCTCTCTGCATTTGAATGGATCTCTATAGGAATTGGGGGGTGAGACTAGATTCAGCTGTAAATTACACTGGTACAGTATGGAACACAGCAAAGTAACAGCATGCAAAGGATATGCGACCAAATATTAAATATGATACTTTAAAAATATGTTAAAGCAAAGGGTATAAATACTTATGTAAATGAGATTTCAGTTTTTGATTTTTAATACATTTAATACAAAAATTTCTAAAAACATGTTTTCACTTTGTCATTATGGGCTATTTTGTGTAGAATTTTGAGACAAAAAATGAACTCAATCTATTGTAGAATATGTCTGTAATGTAATAAAACGTGGAGAAGGTGAAAGGGGTGTTCAGACTGCTATAAAACGTGGAGAAGGTGAAAGTGGTGGGCAGACTGCTATAAAACGTGGAAAAGGTGAAAGGGGTGGGCAGACTTTCCGGCTTGACTGTACATACAGATATTTCTCATAAGCGTTAAAGTACAGAGTAAATTAAGAGAACGCTGTTTTTGGCAGTATCATACAGCATCTGTCATTTCATATGCAAAAGTCCGGAAACGAGGACCTTAAACCAGACAACGCACGCTTTTCACCGTATTCAATTAGTCATTCTTAAAAATCAATTCTCTAATGAAAGCGGAATTTACGGAAGATCCCACAGTGCCATTCCTGGAGCTGCTCCAGAGAAAGCTCGGTTGGGTTTGGGAAATGACCTCTGTCTTCCCTCTCAAGACGTGAAGCCATATTCCACACACTAAAGAAAAGCATTTTCTCACTCGAGTTGACACCCCCCAACACACAGCTGGAATGCTTTATATTCCAGAAAATGAATTTACCTCCAAAAAAATGCAAAAAAAAAAAAAAGGCTAAAAAATAAATGTGCATGTGGTTTGCCCTCAGGGGATGGGATAGGCAGTCTGAGGGATAGGCAGTTCCACCTCTCTACTCTCACATCAGACATTGACCCTTGACCCCACGCAAAAAACAAAACAAAACAACAGAAAAATAATCCCCCCCCCCGTTAGACAGTCCTGGGGGGCAGCCGCTGTTTGTACAATCCTGCCAGGGCCTTCGCCGCGCTGAAGATCATCTGTCGACGGGACATCCCGGTGAAGGCCAGGTGCCAGTCAGTCCGGCTCACCTGTGGAAAGTTCCGCTCCAGCACCTCGCCCACGGTCACCATCAGGCCTGACCAGCGCAGGCTGTAGTCAGGAGGGGTCAGAGACTGGGCCTGAGGGGGGGGGGGGGGGGGAGAGAGAACCAGAGCATGGTTTCACAAAGTACACGCCGCAAACGCTTCAAGTACAGACTCCCAGCAACATACCGTGGAAGTGTCGTAAGACGGTCATGTCACGTGTTGTTTTTGTTGTCAACGAAGCTACGCGTCACATTTATGCGACCAATATTACTTACGTACTTCTTGAAAAGTATACTCCCGAACATACAGCGAAACCCAGGAAATAAATATATCATCCGGGTGTTTTCATTACACCACATTGAGAGAACATTTAGCCTACTTAACTACTTACTTGTCCTGTCTACTCAACAAGTACACTCAATAGTATGGAAGGGTGCTGATTCGGAGACAGCCCTTGGCTCTACAGTCACACTCCCCTGCTCTACACAGACTAGACAGGACAAAGTAAATATGGCTGAAATCACACCTGGCCAATCATCAGTCCCTTCAGCAGTCAATGGCCAATCATCAGTCCCTTCAGCAGTCAATGGCCAATCATCAGTCACTTCAGCAGTCAATGGCCAATCATCAGTCACTTCAGCAGTCAATGGCCAATCATCAGTCACTTCAGCAGTCAATGGCCAATCATCAGTCACTTCAGATCAGTGAAAAATGACAAAAAAAGGAGGGGTGGAGGACGGAGGCATTTGCACAGATGCAAGTCGAAAAAGAGTCCCGATCGCTACTGCACGTTACGCAAGGTGAGATTGGGCAGGTCATAAATCTTAAATTAGTTAAAGGTGTGTCAAGTGGGTGCATGGACGCTTTCCAAATTCCCAATAAATAAGCAGGAATAAGCAGGTACGCCAACGTCATAATGCACCGTTATTCTGCACTTATCACAGCTACAGTAGCAGCAACAGTAAGCCTCCGACAATATATGTACATAATAATGTGTGACTATCTAGTATGCAATATATTACCCTGTGCATTTTTCTGCCGAATAATTCACAATTACAGATAAAGGTAGTTCACTGATATTTCATTCAAAATACACACAGGATTTAAATTATGCTGTTATATGGGGCCATGGCTAATTTATGGGGGGGGAAAAAAACATAAATTGTAAACTTCAAAAGCAAATTTCATGGGTGTGTGTTTGAATTCAATGGACCTCATTCACAAATCACTCAACAAACCAATTTGTTCTTAAGACTTTATTTAAAACATTTTTTTTAATATTTCGGGATTAAGTGATGTTTGCGTTCTGAGCTTCTGTTCTACCCAAGAAAAAATCCCAAATAAAAAAACATTGGCAAATGCCACTGTTCGTAAAAACGTTTTTTTTAATGTCTTAAGAACAAATTTGTTTGTAGAATGGTTGGTGAACGAGGCTCAATGTTGTTAAAATGTGTTTGTTCTTTGCCACCAGCTCTAGCAGTTCCTTATTAAGGAAAAGAGTCACAGAAGTGTATCAGAAACCAATTTCTAGCATTCCAAGCATTTCAGCAACCATAATAATGAGAGATATGTTGGATATGCAGGCAGGCCATTTTGTGAACAATTTTCTTAGTATGATCTATTATTTAACCTCAATTTCAGCATTCAATTTCAGAGTACCTGCTTCACACTATGCAGAATATTACAGTGAAATACACTGTAATTAATAGCGGCTCTACTCCGAGGTCCTCCCGGATGGCTGAGCTCCTCACCCTGTCCAGGAGAGTAAGCCCTGCTACCCTACAGAGAAACCCATTTCAGTTGTATTCGCAATCTCACTCTTTCGGACACTACCCACAGCTCAAGTCAAGAAAAGTCAAGCTACCATGTAAGTGCATGTCCAGTCAATTTATTATTATACTTATGGCACCATGCCTACTTTAATTTCAGCCACACCTTTTGATGGCATGAAGCCTTAATGTTGAGTGAAGTGGCTCGAAATTATATGCAAACTGCAGGTAGGATTTTCTCTATGTTTTAACAAAATTACCAACATCGATCAATACAATCGCCACTTCATACATGGAGACTAGGAACATCGATCAATACAATCATCACTCCATACATGGAGAGTAGGATACCAACATCGACTAATACAATTGCCACTGCATACAGAGAGAGTAGGGTACCAACATCGATCAATACAATCACCACTGCATGCATGGAGAGTAGGGTACCAACATCGAACAATACAATTGCCACTTCCTACATGGAGAGTAGGGTACCGACATTGATCAATACAATCACCACTTCATAAATGGAGAGTAGAGTACCAACATCGATCAATACAATCACCACTTTGTACATGAAGAGTAGGGTACCAACATCGATCAATACAATCACCACTTCATACATGGAGAGTAGGGTTTCCTCTGGTTGTTATTGCCGTTTCCTTTTATGATTTTAAACTCATTGCTATGGCATTACATATTTAAATTTATTTTTAAATAAACCAATTTAATTGCTATGAAATCCTTGCAAAACTAGCACACCCACTTTTATTCAAAAGTTAATTTGTGCTCGTCAAATCAGTCCTTTGGGATTCTTCCAAAACTGCATCTTTAAATCTTATAAATGTGCCTGGTTGGAAGCAGCCAAACCGACAGACTCCTCTGGAGAGAGATCCCTCAAACAACTTCATTAAAATCACAAACCGACAGACTCCTCTGGAGAGAGATCCCTCAAACAGCTTCATTAAAATCACAAACCGACAGATTCCTCTGGACAGAGATCCTCAAACAGCTTCATTAAAATCACAAACAGACAGACTCCTCTGGAGAGAGATCCCTCAAACAGCTTCATTAAAATCACAAACAGACAGACTCCTCTGGAGAGAGATCCCTCAAACAGCTTCATTAAAATCACAAACCGACAGACTCCTCTGGAGAGAGATCCCTCAAACAGCTTCATTAAAATCACAAACCGACAGATTCCTCTGGACAGAGATCCCTCAAACAGCTTCATTAAAATCACAAACCGACAGACTCATCTGGAGAGAGATCCCTCAAACAGCTTCATTAAAATCACAAACCGACAGACTCCTCTGGAGAGAGATCCTCAAACAGCTTCATTAAAATCACAAACCGACAGACTCCTCTGGAGAGAGATCCCTCAAACAGCTTCATTAAAATCACAAACCGACAGACTCCTCCGGGAGAGAGATCCCTCAAACAACTTCATTTCCAGAAAAAGCCGAAGTTCGGGGATATTTTTAAACGCGAAGACAGTGTGGCGGCCTAACAGATGAAGCTCTTCAGAATTTAAATGAAGCATGTGAAGCAGGTCTGTGCGCACGGCATTTGAAAAACCTTGCACCATCAAAGATGATTTTCTAATTATTTTGGGGCCTGGAATGTGCGCCACACCTTCTCTCTCACTTGCTTCTTGTAAAAACTAAACTTGTTCCTTTAAACTCCTCGAGATAAACTGCTGTTAATTCTATTGGAGGAAACGGATGGAAACAGAGACGCTTCACGCAGTGTGAGAACGGCGTTAGCTGGACTTAGTGTTCATGTTCTCGGATGCTGGGAAGTGTTGGAGAGTAAAGAAAAAAGCTGTGATATATGACAGCCCTAATAGCTTTAAATACTGGTGATTGGTATTGCACAGGAAAACAAGGCCCCTAACAGTATAGCTGGGTTGTGACTGCGTGTGGTGACTCAGATGTTCTAGGTTTTGGCCGGCAGCGTGCCATTAACAGCATTCGGTGTGGTTTGGTGTTTTGGTCGATGTTGCTCGTGGTGTGGTGTTTAGGTAACGTTGCTTGGTGACGGATGTCAGTGTGGTGTTTAGGTAACGTCGCTTGGTGACGGATGTCAGTGTGGTGTTTAGGTAACGTTGCTTGGTGACGGATGTCAGTGTGGTGTTTAGGTAACGTCGCTTGGTGACGGATGTCAGTGTGGTGTTTAGGTAACGTCGCTTGGTGACGGATGTCAGTGTGGTGTTTAGGTAACGTCGCTTGGTGACGGATGTCAGTGTGGTGTTTAGGTAACGTCGCTTGGTGACGGATGTCAGTGTGGTGTTTAGGTAACGTCGCTTGGTGACGGATGTCAGTGTGGTGTTTAGGTAACGTCGCTTGGTGACGGATGTCAGTGTGGTGTTTAGGTAACGTTGCTTGGTGACGGATGTCAGTGTGGTGTTTAGGTAACGTTGCTTGGTGACGGATGTCAGTGTGGTGTTTAGGTAACGTCGCTTGGTGACGGATGTCAGTGTGGTGTTTAGGTAACGTTGCTTGGTGACGGATGTCAGTGTGGTGTTTAGGAAACGTTGCTTGGTGACGGATGTCAGTGTGGTGTTTAGGAAACGTTGCTTGGTGACGGATGTCAGTGTGGTGTTTAGGTAACGTTGCTTGGTGACGGATGTCAGTGTGGTGTTTAGGTAACGTCGCTTGGTGACGGATGTCAGTGTGGTGTTTAGGTAACGTTGCTTGGTGACGGATGTCAGTGTGGTGTTTAGGTAACGTCGCTTGGTGACGGATGTCAGTGTGGTGTTTAGGTAACGTTGCTTGGTGACGGATGTCAGTGTGGTGTTTAGGTAACGTTGCTTGGTGACGGATGTCAGTGTGGTGTTTAGGAAACGTTGCTTGGTGACGGATGTCAGTGTGGTGTTTAGGAAACGTTGCTTGGTGACGGATGTCAGTGTGGTGTTTAGGTAACGTTGCTTGGTGACGGATGTCAGTGTGGTGTTTAGGTAACGTCGCTTGGTGACGGATGTCAGTGTGGTGTTTAGGTAACGTTGCTTGGTGACGGATGTCAGTGTGGTGTTTAGGTAACGTCGCTTGGTGACGGATGTCAGTGTGGTGTTTCGGTGACTGAGCTTGTGTGTTGTTTTGATGACATTGTCCGGTGACGTTTCAGTGATGTTTTTGGCGATGGGGTTTTAGGGTGTTGGTGGCTGGCTGACCTGCTGGACGTGCTCTAGGGCCACGGGCGTGGCTTGAGTGAAGGTCTCGATGCGGATTCCACTCCCAGGATCCTCCAGGATTAAGCAGCCTATGTCAAACCACCTGCCGGGAGAGAGGGGGAGAGAAAGAGAAAGAGATGCCTTAGCCAAGAGGGAACAGCCCGTACGCACAACTCTAACAGGTTAACAGAGAGGAAGTCGATGCACACATCTCACTGCAGTGGCTCTCAATGCACTATTTGCACTTCAGCTCATGTGGACCTGTCAATCAACTGGTCGCCACAGCAACGGCAACGGAAGGTCTGGAGCAGGAGCGAATGGGGACACATTTAGGCCTTTTTTGCGAAAGCACCAGTCCAAGACGCCAGACTAGTCAAAACAGGCACTATAAACCCCAAGGCTGCCAGATTGGACGTCAAATACAAAACAACAAGGCACTCTTTTTAAACATGTCTGGCCGCTATGTCTGTGTAAAAAAACACGAATGACGACATATAAATAAAAACTGAGGTTATCATGTGAAAGTAAACCTACAGTGAGAGCCCAACTACGGCGGCTGGACACACCCACACATCACAGGGCCAGTCTATGTGTTACCGCAGAGCGCTAGGCTAGGCTAGGCTAGGCTATGCTATGCTATGCTAGGCTCTGAACACATAACCAAAGGCCAGGGAAAACATCAGCCGCAAGCCTGCCGATGATCCACATTAATACGCTAGATTAATCCCTGTGCTGCTGTGGTCCTCGCCGACCCCCCCTTTCCTTCCTCCCTCCTTCCACCCCACCAAGCGGAGGTCCAAGGCCAACTGAAGCATCCATAAACAAAGGGCGTGGCCGGGCTGCAACAATCCACCATTTCAGCTTAGCATCGCTTCACCTCTTTCTCTGCAATGCAGTCGCGGCTCGCGAACCGCCACTGCCCAATCTGAAGGGGATGTCTCAGGGGCTTAGCGGCCAGTTTTATAC
The DNA here is from genome assembly GCA_022702515.1 of Ilyophis sp. 1 JC-2022. Classification (NCBI taxonomy): domain Eukaryota; kingdom Metazoa; phylum Chordata; class Actinopteri; order Anguilliformes; family Synaphobranchidae; genus Ilyophis; species Ilyophis sp. 1 JC-2022. The sequence goes on along the minus strand of CM040394.1, from coordinate 5,514,379 downwards.
CCCCCCCCTCCCTCCGCATCACGCCTTAATGCCTCAAACCTGCTACAGTTGGCAGCTTTGGATATCAGTGTTCCTACTAATCTCAGCCAAGGCCAAGAAACTTCCTCAACAGGAGAGCTTCATTTTCACTTAAACTCTATCGGTGGATTCAATACCCTGTAGCTATGTATTGTATTAATGCATTACGTTGCATATTACACAAATGTACCGTAACGTAAGACGAGGTAATACAGGAACAATGCAGCACTACCACTGATCACATCCACATCCATCCATAAGATGGACAAATCAAATGTTTTCCTATCAAACAGCCGAACGAGAAGAGTTTGAATTGGGCTTCAGAGAAAATGACACTTATACGGCATCAGATCAACAACGTATTATTAATCTACAAAGAATGTTTCCTTTAATATCTTACAAGAATGTATCTGTAAATACAACCCGCACATGTTATATGACTGAGACAGATTGCTCAATTCTACCTCACACTGATAACTACAGCTTCAATAAACTGGAAAATCCTTCCTATAATTAGGCTGCCACATCCAGTATTACACTGACGAACAGGTTACTGGCTGGTGGGACAATTAAGATATCATATTAAATATTCCTATTTTCTACTCCATGCGATATCCTTTTTGAGCAATGAAAGCAATCCAGTCTAAGAGAACTGCATCAAACCGGTTATCGCTGCTGCTGTTTTAATACAACACTTAAATTCAGGGACACCACGCCCACATGTAGCCTGGCAGGCACACTGAAGCAGAATTAAAGCAGGCCTTTTAAAGATGTATTTTCTGACTAAATGAATGACAAGACCGCTCGCTTATTTTAATAGCCTCATGGAACTAATTGGAATGAATTCGGCATATTTTAAATTGTAATTTGCAAGGAAAGGAATCCACAAGTTACTACAGCCAGTGGGCTTGGTATACAAATTAAATGAGCTTCATTCAAACAATAATATGCCCTTAAATGTGAAGCAATTGATATTGCGCGGGATGGAAATACACAGAATATGTGACGAATGTGACGACTGTAAAATTATACATAATTATTTAGACTCCCGGCGATACTGAAGTAAGCACACTTACATTATGATCCGTTACATTAGCTTCCTCGCTCTATCGATCAAGCTCCGCTTTCATTTTCTCTGGGAAGTCATTAGCCGACGATAGCTCGGTAAACGAGGCGCACTTACACGCCGAGCGATCGCGGGTGACTCTTAGAAACTGGCATGCAGCTTTGGGCTGCGTTTGGAGGGGGGAAAAAAAATAACTGTTACTACGGAATAGCTGCAGGTCATTCCCTATCATTAAAGTGTAATTTCAGGGGGTAATTTTAACTGTGGGGGGAAAAAAAGGGAACATTTCGAGTAGTGCTGAGTAGTGTAGTGCTGATGGCGTAGTGCTGATGGCGCCCGGGACAAAGGTCCACAGCCCACAGGGCTGGAATGCCCCATTCCGGGAGGATTTATGGGCATCATTACACTTACCCCTGTTTGAGAGACGAAGGAAAGGTGTTCTGTGCAATGAATAGATTCCAAACAACAAATCGATTGGCCAATGGGGATCAGAGGCTAGACACCGCCCCCCCCCCGAGCAGTGTAACCCCTCCCCCATCACCACAAAACTACAGTGAACATAAAAAACGAAAACACAAAGCTGCTTCAACCACACGGTGACCTTGGGAAGTGTTCAGAACCAAACTTCAGGTGGATTATATGGGAAGGACCGAAGATGCCTGCCCTGTGATCTCTGAAGGGGATTTTCTCACGGAAAGGGGGTTTTAATCAATCACTGCCCTCCCCCACTGTGCTCCCTGTGGCTAATTAGCAAAAGCTATTTAGGGGGGATTTGCGAGATCACCTCCCCTCCTGCCAGTCTTACTTGTCAGGGAAGAGCTCGGCGATGAAGTTCTCCACGGAGACGACCGGCTGCTTCTCATGGATCACTCCGGCTCGCCGTAGGCTGTCGATTCGCTCCTGAGCACCCTGTGGCGTGAGACACGGAGATCAGACAAACCTGCACTCCCCCACCCATCCATTCTCCCCCCCTCCTCTCCCCCACACCTCCCTTTTTATCACCCATCTCCACCCTCACCTCTCTTCTGCAGAGAGAGCAGAGGATCCACATGAATTGACATTTTTAAAGGCCCGGTCTTTGGGCTCCTTCTGCCCCCCTCTGTGGCTCTTCGTCTGGGCCCTTATACAGTATGTAACATGTAGAGACAATGATGCCAATAGAAACGTATGGGAAGCGCATCTGAACCAGGAAGTACAATTGTTGCGTTCAACAGACATGCTCAGCTGTGTCCCTGGAGCGCACATCACAGAGTTAACCTCAATATATGGGAGGAAGTATTTTTAATTTTTGTATTTTTAATGAATGGATCCCAATGGGAAAACTGGCTTTTTGAGTGCAAATCGAGATGTCAGCAGAGAGCGACATTATATCCGGTGCTGAGGTTGAGAGCCGTGTCGGGGCCCCATGGGAGAACGTCTGAGACCTCCTTCTGCTTATTTTACCCAAAACAGGAAACCGTGCTCTGGGTTCCCTGGCTTACCAAGCCTGTTAAACACTGGGCCCAGCGTTCAGCTGCTACAGCATGCGTAGTGCTCTTTTCCCATGATGGCGGTAACGGGTGTGTTTCTCATGATGGCGGTAACGGGTGAGTTTCTCATAACCGGGGTAACGGGTGAGTTTCCCATGATGGCAGTAACAGGTGTGTTTCTCATGATGGCGGTAACGGGTGTTTCTCATGATGGCAGTAACAGGTGTGTTTCTCATGATGGCGGTAACGGGTGAGTTTCTCATAACCGGGGTAACGGGTGAGTTTCCCATGATGGCGGTAACAGGTGTGTTTCTCATGATGGCGGTAACGGGTGTGTTTCTCATGATGGCGGTAACGGGTGTGTTTCTCATGATGGCGGTAACGGGTGTGTTTCTCATGATGGCGGTAACGGGTGTTTCTCATGATGGCGGTAACGGGTGTTTCTCATGATGGCGGTAACAGGTGAGTTTCCCATGATGGCGGTAACGGGTGTGTTTCTCATGATGGCGGTAACGGGTGTTTCTCATGATGGCGGTAACGGGTGTGTTTCTCATGATGGCGGTAACGGGTGTTTCTCATGATGGCGGTAACGAGTGTGTTTCAATGGGAGCTTTCTGTTCATTTTCGTCTTCATTTAGAACATGCACGCTAATCTTTGAACACAATGTAATTTGAGGTAACCACAGTGGTATTAAATCACACGCACCCTAATGCAGTTTTAACGGAAATATCGACAAGTGCGCTGGGACCGTTCCACAAAGAGCTAGAGCACAGTCAGTTAGCATCCAGGGAAAAAGACTTGGGACACTAATTTGCTGCTAATTTATGTAGATGGTTAAATCGGTCCATGCAGAATGAAGATTTATTTTGGAACAAAACGAGAAGAGCATTTGTGTAATGAGAGGTATGGAAAACTGCCACTCTTTACACATGACCCCTGGTTGGAAAACTACTCAATATTTTGTCAATAATAAAAATGGTTTTACATGAATATTTGCCCAGTACGTGTTATCAGAAAGGTAATTCAAGTATAAGACACAAGCATTTTGCATTAAATAAATATATGCAGGTCATCAGCAACATGTGCTCTACTCAGCCCTGTATCTCAGGGTAATTCAATGTTTTCATCTCAGTGGCTATGCTAGCTCATAGCGGAGTAGAAAGGATTCCAAAAGGCTCCTCTGTGCCTCTATAGAGGAACCCTATCTAGTTCAAGGGTTCTACATCAGGCAAAATGGTTCAATCTTTCACACTTTTCACACCTACCTACCACAGAGGGTTCCATAAAGAACTAAAATGGGTTCCCCTATGGAGACAAAGAACCCTTTGTTCTGGGAGTGCATGTGACTGTTTGTTCTTGGAGCTGATTGGTAATTCAAGCACCTGAATGTGTGCTAATGTGGTGGCTATTTAGCCAATGGTATATCGACATTATTTGACATCAAACTTAGAAGAATGAATGGATGCATGGAGGAGGGCTGATAATGAAGTCTACATTATGAATACTTTAATGAAGTGTGTGCTTGTTACAGCCTTACATCGATACAGAGCATTGCCTGTGGGGGCTCACCTTTACACCTGCAGCATAGCCCACAGGCTGGGGGGCTCACCTTTACACCTGCAGCATAGCCCACAGGCTGGGGGGCTCACCTTTACACCTGCAGCATAGCCCACAGGCTGGGGGGCTCACCTTTGCACCTGCAGCATAGCCCACAGGCTGGGGGGCTCACCTTTACACCTGCAGCATAGCCCACAGGCTGGGGGGCTCACCTTTACACCTGCAGCATAGCCCACAGGCTGGGGGGCTCACCTTTACACCTGCAGCATAGCCCACAGGCTGGGGGGCTCACCTTTACACCTGCAGCATAGCCCACAGGCTGGGGGGCTCACCTTTACACCTGCAGCATAGCCCACAGGCTGGGGGGCTCACCTTTACACCTGCAGCATAGCCCACAGGCTGGGGGGCTCACCTTTACACCTGCAGCATAGCCCACAGGCTGGGGGGCTCACCTTTACACCTGCAGCATAGCCCACAGGCTGGGGGGCTCACCTTTACACCTGCAGCATAGCCCACAGGCTGGGGGGCTCACCTTTACACCTGCAGCATAGCCCACAGGCTGGGGGGCTCACCTTTACACCTGCAGCATAGCCCACAGGCTGGGGGGCGATGTTGGACTGGCCCGCCTCTCCGGTTACCATGGCGAGGCCGAACACTTCCTGGAAGGCGTCGCGAACGGCCCCCACCTTCACCTCTTTATCCGACGTCACCACAATGTCCATATCGCCGCCGGATTCTGGGAAAATGCAGGCGTACGTGCACAAGCACACGCGCACAGACACACACGTGTTACAGTACCCTGTAAATCTGTCTGTTACACTCCTTCTCACGGCCATTAGCAGGAAACGCTTTTGACAGATTTCCCTGCATTCACTTTCCAGTAAATCCACAGAATCCGCTTCTCCGTCTCCAACCTCCTTCAACGTCCTATATAGGACACGGACTGATGAGGCACCCAGACGCCACAACTCACTGCTTATACTAATCACCGTCAGCTATAGCACTGTCAACATTTAATGCACAGAATCACTGCTTATCATATTTCTCTTGTTCTCTTATGAACCAGATCTATATTACTGACAGATATTACACCCAAATGTTTTTTAAAAATAGATGCATCACAAAAAGTCATATAGAAGCAATAAACTGACAGCGCACATTAAATCCAGTACTACCAGATTACTATGCAAGGCCATTAGCCTTGCATATTATAGCTCGACGTCTTGTTCTCTTTTAGTCTGGCATGTAATATGCCAGTTATGAACTTGTTAATGTGCTGATCTTGTTATGAATTTAGCTATTCTTCCAAAAACAAAAAACTAGTGAAAAAATGTATCCAAAATACCAAAAAACAATTGAGAGAAAGAAAGCAAGATGCTTCCTGGATAAAAGATGGTTGTTCACACACTGTGCTCGTACTAAAGCCTGTAATATTCTGCCAGACAGCAGTCATTGATTTAAAGCTCAGTTGTGGCTTATGGGGACCTGGGGGTATACTACGAAGGAAGTTTAACATAGCCAGGGTTTCTTTGCGTTAGCTAGCTTCAGAAAGCCTAAACACCGCAATCTGGCTTAACCGGTACTACGAACGTGGTTATAAACTTGCTAAGTGAACACGGGCTTTATTAATCAAGGTACGTGCGCGTTCCCATAAAAGGGGCGGAGTCTGCAACAACGAGCCTATAGCGGTGCAGCATGGGCTGTACTAGAGCAGCGTATTTCTCTCCTGTGGGGAAAAAAGACTGATACGGACAGAATGGATGGATAAGAACATCATATGAGCAAAAAGCAACACCGTTGCCTCCAACAAAGTCAGGAAGAAGCTTTTGTAAAAAAATAAAAAAAAAATTTTTTTAAATGCTCATCATGTAGGTTAAATTTGTTAGGCTAGTTAATACCTTATTCACCTTACCACTCGTAACAAATAAATCTATACATTGTCATACAGTTTATTTCTAATGTGACAACTGTACTACTAGCTACATTCTAGAGCTCTAAACTTTAAACTTGATACAGCATGTTTAAAATATTGCTGAAGCAATCACATCAACGTTTTTTCATTAAAAAATACTGATTCCCTCAGTATCCGCACATATCTCTATGGGATCCTTTGGAATGGAGACGCCTTTTTCCAAAGGCAAGGAGTTGATTGGTCAATGGGCGGTGCTTTTATATGTTTCAATCTGTTATCCTGAACAGAACTTGCCTCAGAGCAGGTTAGCCGTGCAGAGTAAGTTGCCGTGGCAATATATGTTACCACTCGGTGACATCATTAGAGAATATAATGTAGATTTCCATAGCTATGCGGATGATACACAATTGTACATATCCGCTGAACCAAACGATACAACAGCAATTAAATCCATTACCAACTGCTTGTTGGCAATAAATAAATGGATGAATGCAAATTTCCTCAAATTAAATGAAGACAAAACTGAAGTTCTTCTAGTTGGTCCCAAATCAAAGAGAGAGATACTAACTAAAAACCTAGGAAGCTTAACTTCCTGGATTAAACCTGAGGTAACTAGTCTTGGTGTCATCCTTGACTCAGACTTGAACTTCAACTCCCACATAAATAAAGTGACCAAAACAGCTTTCTTCCACCTCAGAAACATAGCGAAGGTACGACCATTCATAACTCAAAATGATGCTGAGAAGCTAATTCATGCGTTCATATCTAGCCGACTGGACTACTGCAATGCACTTTTCACTGGTCTCCCCAAGAAAACCACTGAAAGACTCCAACTTATTCAAAACTCTGCAGCTAGATTACTAACCAAAACCAAGAGGCGAGAACACATTAGTCCAGTCTTAGCTACTCTACATTGGCTACCTGTAACCTTTAGAATTGACTTTAAGGTCCTCCTCCTCACATACAAAGCTCTAAATGGACAAGGACCTAGCTACATTGCAAACTCCCTAACAAATTACACACCAGCTAGAACACTCCGATCATCTGATGCAGGTCTATTAGAAATCAACAGAAACAGTTATAAAAAGATTGGTGATGCAGCCTTTGTTAACTATGCCCCAAAACTGTGGAATGCACTACCCTCAAATATCAGGGAAGCTAACACCTTAGAGATATTTAAAAGGCAGCTTAAAACATATCTTTTCACCAAAGCATTTGACTGACCCACCTTCATCATTATCCCTAAATACTAGTTCCAGTTTTGCTGCACTCTGACTTGCACTTTTAATATTACTCTGCACTGAACACACTAATGTTTAATTTTAAATTTTATATTTTTAAATTTTATATTTTTAAACTTTAAATTTTTTAACTGCCACTATTTATACTCCATCCTTTGTTGTAACTAGATTATGGTAACTCAAGTAACCTATTAGAACACTAGGATCTGATATGATGTTTGATTAATGTGTTAATGTTTGTTTGAAACGAGATTATGGTAACTAAGTAACCTATTAGAACATTAGGATCTGATATGATGTTGATTATTATTTTATACCTTTCCCATTATATAAACTGCACTTGCTGCTTGCCTTACACTGTCATTATTTTATTGATGTAAAGCACTTTGAGCTACAATCCTTGTATGAAATGTGCTATACAAATAAAGTTTTATTATTATTATTATTAATATACCCCGATTAAAAGTGAGTAGGCTTCGTGATACAGAAAACCCAGGGTTGAAGCTTAATTTAGCTCGCTATCGCCTTAATCTTGCTTCGTAGTATACCCCTCAGATGTAGGACTGAGTTCTGTTTTATGGGGACCTGATTTAGGCCTAAGTTCAGTCACTCACTGATGTAGGGTGCCATGCCAGGGTCCAGGGTGGTGATCATGGACTCCACAGAGTGTTTGGTTTTATCCAGGACCGTCTTCACCATGGGGTTCCCCGCCACGCCCTAAAGGAAGGGGATAAAGCAGGATTGTGAGTTTGCATCCAGCAGCAGCACATTAACTATGGATGAGGCTCATCTTATGATAAACAACCTCCCCCCTGAAAATGCACGCACGCACGCACTACGCACTGATACCTGCTCGCTGAGCACTATGCACTGATACCTGGTTGTTGCAGCACTACGCACTGATACCTGCTTGTTGAGCACTACACACTGATACCTGCTTGTTGAGCACTACGCACTGATACCTGCTCATTGAGCACTACGCACTGATACCTGATTGCTGAGTCCAACGCACTGATACCTGCTTGTTGAGCACTACGTACTGATACCTGCTTGTTGAGCACTACGCACTGATACTTGCTCGTTGAGCACTACACACTGAAACCTGCTCGTTGCAGCATCACTAAAACATCCCGACCCACCTTGATAAAGCCCCACAAGCCTCCAGGGCTGGGTCCCACGGCAACGTGGGGGGGGTCCTCGTGCTGTTCGGGGAAGGTGATGGACGAGCCCGGCCCCAGGGCCCCCGACACGGCCGGCTGCTGAACCATCGGATTGGCCACCACCCCTGTGGGAGGGATCGGCACGCCAGTGAGGAACCCCGAAAAAGACACGGCAACACAGAGAGCTCCGCCCACTTAATTAGGGGGGAGGAGTCAATGAAACACATTGAAATCCAGCCACGAGGCCAGTAGTACTGTTGGTAGTCTCTTCTACGCGATAGGCCACTGACTGGCCAGAGATTTAACTCACCTGGTGTCCCAGGTTTAAATCAGTCCTGATTAGAGGAGAAGAGGGAAATACAGCAGCACTACTGGCCTGGAGGGCCAGATTTGAGTCTCCCTGGCGTACTGATGAAGCAGCAGCCATTACAAAGACCCGTGCCTGAAACTCAAAAAGACCTGCAGCCTCATGGCTGTTGAAAAACAAAGAGTTTGGTCCCAGTTCTCAGAAAGAGTTCAATGACTGTTCTTGTGCTCACCTCACTGCAGTACACACATCTGGCTCACAGCAACACTCATATTGGGGGTAATTCATCTATTTTGCCTATAGTCCACGTCAGCCATTTGCATATTTACGGAAGTAATTCAGGTAAGAGCACCTGGCTCACAGGTAGAACAGCAGTACTGGCCCTGGAATCCAAGCCCTCAACCTTCTGTGTATGATCCAAGTTCCTCTTGAAGAAACACCACTCTGCTGATTAACTGACTTAGTTCACAGTACAGAGACCTGCAAGCAATTTATATCCATTTTATCTGGCAATTCACATATGACTACATAAAATATCCAATTAAAAAACAGCTGCCATTTCTCAAATACTGGGGGTGGATAGCTGTGGGGGTAACCAGCAGGGCCATACCAGACTTTAATGTGAAAAGCACAGCAGCTTTGATTGTTTTAGAAAATATAAAAAAAACCTCCTAGGATCAAGTTTCAGTAACAATGGCCACACCCAGCAGTTCTAAGAATAGTCCTTCTGTGGTTAACGATTCTAAAAAGGTAACTAACGATTTTCAGCATCCAAACAGAAGGCTTGAGCGTTGGCTGAGTTGGTCCGCACGGGCGGGTCCTCGGTGGGAACGACCGTCACGGCGGCTCAGGCATTGTCATGCAACATCATCGCCGCCATTACAAAGTGACTTTGAATATGATAATGCATGTGATGCCTTGACCTCTCACTATCTGATCAAACCCTGTCTGAGGCATGAATCGCTGCGTGACAGCAATTAATTATGGGTAAGAGCAAACTGCAGCCGAGCCGAACCGATATCCCCCCCGTTTACAATTCCCCTCTTAAATCACCGTTTACTTGTTTCCCTTTACTTGCGAATGCTTTTAAATAGTTTGTTATTTAAATAGTTCTATTTAACATTTTCAAAGGTTACATTGCAAAGTGCAGATGACCGTTTGCACTTTGATTTCTTGATGAATACACATTTCTTCTATATGCCACAGGGAATAGCTTGTATGAGATCACCGTGAATGTGCTACTGGTGACAGACTGTTTTGTATGATAATTCATAAACCATATTTTCTCACAGGAACAAGTTGGAAATGCCACCTGGTATTATATAGCCGATATGTAAAAAGCTCCGTGTGTACAAACCCAGAGAGCTTTCATTTAATCTTACACACACACACACAATGCATTTTAGATGCAATTAAAGCTATGCATTCAACAAATGTGCAGACGTGTATGTGTACGTGCATGTGTGTGCATGTGTGTGCATGTGTGTGAATGACATGTTTTTAGCAGCCTTTAGCATCACGCCTACGTTACCACATTATTTCAGCTGGATTTGTATTATATTCTTTGTTTATATGCACGGAGCCACAATCTGGGGTACATTCAGGCAATAACAGGTTAAATCTTTAACGTTACCACATTTTCAGCACGTTACCGCAGTATAGATTTACCGCATCATTTCACCCCGTCTGGAGCGGTAAATTAAAGTGTCGCCACAATGTTTCCAGAAAGCTTTTGATTACAGAACTGAAAGAGCATCCAATCTAGAGTGAGTCCCCTACATGTAAAAAGCTGTTACTTCTCACGTTCTCAATTCTCCGCAACAGAAAGCTTCCTGCTAGCGAAACGAACGCCGCACGCTAACTGCAGCTGTGCGAGTGACCATCACTGCAGAACGTTATACAGTCCAAGTTAGATAATAAATCCATTCTCATTGCAACGGACATAGTCCATACTGAGTAATGCTTTGTACTTTCAACCCTGCTCAGCCAATTTGATTATTTGCCGTGTTAGATCTCTCATTACATTTCCGTAACCATCCATTCCACCTTTATTTTACACTGGGCCGGCCAGCGGAGGATGGGTTCCGCCTCTGTAGCCAGGCTCCTCACGGGGGTTCTAGCCTGGTTTCTGCCACGTTTTCTTTGTTTCTCTGTAAAGCATATTTGTGACAGTTCTCTGTAAAAAGCACTATGCAAATACATTTAATTGAATTGAACTTTGAGCTTTGCAGACAGGCTATATAGATTCAAGTTTGGCCCTCTCATGCAAATATTTGATTTACAAACGGATCTGGCTGGCTAGTCATTGCAAACGACAACAACTTCTATTTCTACAATAAGCTAAGAAGACCGTGCAGAGCTTGTTAATAAATTGTATGGGAGTAATGCGGAATAACTGAATGATATTAAATAGAGGAGATTTTCCTCTTCATTCCTGAATATTTAGTATTTAACTCTACTGGGAGATCTTGTACCCTGCATCGCACAGCCTTGTAGTGTTGTTTGTACTTGATTTCTTGATGAATACAGATTTATTCTATATCCCACAGGAAATAGCTTGTATGAGATCATCTTGAATGTGCTATTGATAAAATGCATTTATCATTCAAGGAGAGAGAAGTCGAAAAAGCTGGAAAATTCTCAAATTAAATTCTCACCCGCTGAGCAGTGAGGAAGCCTGCACGGGAAACAGAACCCAGGGATGGTCAAACAGAACCCAGGGATGGTCAAACAGAACCCAGGAATGCTCAAACAGAACCCAGGGATGCTCAAACAGAACCCAGGGATGCTCAAATAGAACCCAGGGATGCTCAAATAGAACCCAGGGATGCTCAAACAAGACCCAGGGATGCTCAAATAGAACCCAGGGATGCTCAAATAGAACCCAGGGATGCTCAAACAGAACCCAGGGATGCTCAAACAGAACCCAGGGATGCTCAAATAGAACCCAGGGATGCTCAAATAGAACCCAGGGATGCTCAAATAGAACCCAGGAATGCTCAAATAGAACCCAGGGATGCTCAAACAGGACCCAGGGATGCTCAAACAGAACCCAGGGATGCTCAAATAGAACCCAGGGATGCTCAAATAGAACCCAGGGATGCTCAAATCTGGCCAGATTAATTTCTTTAATTTGGTGCCCAATGCAGGGCTGAACATATCCAATTCCCTCCCCAATTCGGAACGTCCATTGCACGAACCCCACTGCCGATTCGGGAGAGTGTAGACATCCACGGCTCTCCTCTGAAAAACGTGGTGTCGCCAGCTGCTTCTTTTCACACCGCAGACTACAGCTAATCTCTCACAGAGTGGAGTCAGAGGAGGACCTTTCATATGCGGCTTTGACTGCAATCAACGGGTCCCGATCAACCAGTAGGGGTCGCTAGATAGCAACGCACAATGGATCCCTCCAATTCCCTGGGCAACACAATGGGCAATTGCGCTTCGCCCTACGGAGCTACCGGCCACAGTCGACACTGGCACGATCAGAATTCGATCCGAGGCTGTGAGGCTCATTCATGCACCACAGTGTGGCGCCTTAACCGAATGAGCCATCCAGCCGCCCTCCTACCTGACAGTTAATTGATAAATGAAGACCAACGATTGGCTGGAATTCCCCTCACTTGTTGTACCAGGTCTAAATCAGTCCCTGATTGGAGGAGAGGAATGAAAACCAGTAGCACTGTTGGCCTCCAGGCCCGGGTTTGAGTGTCTGTGGGTTTAAAGGTCTTCGTACATCAGGCCCAGTATGTTTCTTGGCTGCCAGTTTTATCCAAAGCGACGTACAGTATATTAATGCATACATTTTTAAATACGTGTAGTCCCCTGGGATCGAACCTACAACCCTTGCGTTGTTAGCTCAACGCTCTACCAACTGAGTCACAGGACAGAGCGCTATGTGCATTGGCCACGCCCCTTTGCGCAGTACCTGGCACCGGTGGTGCAGTAGAGAAGCTGGGCATCAGAGGCGTCTGTGGAGTGCGCCCGGCGTGCCCTCGCGTGATGTCATAGCCCGCGCTCATGGTGAAGCCGGAGGTGGGCGGGCCTGTGGGAGGAGCCGACATGACGGGGGGCGGGGCGGGGGCGGTGCTGAGGGGGGGGAAGCCGCCCATGGGGCTGGCGAAGGGGTCGGGGCCCATGGGGGGTGGAGGGGCGGAGCCGGAAAGGGGGGATCGGAAAGGAGGGGGGGCAGAGGAGCGGATCGGGGGGGCGGAAGCAGGCGGGATGGCGGGAACGGGGGTGGAGAATCCCTCCGAAGCGAAGGACGAGATTCCCGTGGTGCTGGGGAGGGAGAGCGGACTCGACAGCCCTGGAGAAAAAAGAAAGAAAGACGCTACAGTTTGCTATAAACATAGAAACGCACATACAAAAAAATAAATCACAAAAAGTCAAAAAGCCTGTTGAATTAACTGAAGACCAGCGATACTGCTGAGTAAAAGTCTAGTGGGAGATATCGATGTTGCATTGTTACATCTTTTTCTTTGCGAGTCATTTAACGACGACACCCCCGGAACTTCAAACACCCGTGTTTATGTCTAACAAGCGCAGCATATTCCAACTGCAGCGAGATTCTTTCTTTAATAGTCTTGAACGTCTTCCTGCATCTGAGCTGTGTGGGTTTGACAAGGCTGAGGGTGACAGAACAAACACTTTGAGAAAGAGTTTTTGTGCGACTAGAAGACACGTTAACTGGGCTTCAAGTAAATCTCCGCACTGACAGGGTTTGTGATGTGAAAATGCACCACACCTGTCTACGGTACACACAAAACCCTCCTCTGTGGAAAGATCTGTCTGACATGTTTTTTCATCATCCAAACACGTTGGCATGGGATTGCCGTCAATTCAAACCACGCAATCGCCGTCTTACATGCACTACATTGAGTTACAGAAAACCTGTTGAATTTCTGAATGGAAATGTCCTTCATGCGCAGTGATGTCAGCCAAACAATATGTAACAGTACATGTGTAGATGTAGCATGTTACACTGACCACCTCTGAGTGTTCATGGGTAAAACATCTTTTCTAAATTCTGCTGTAAGATGCAATCTCAAAAATTGTTTTAATTATTATATATATATATTTTTTTTTAAGTGCTGCAGCATATTAACAATATGAAGTCCTGAAAAAAGTATTATGTTATCCGTGAATAATCAGAGACACGGGAGAGACTATCTTTATGTTGAAGAATTTCCATTTTCTGCAAAAAAAAGGCTGAGAAGTTATGGAACACATCACTTGTCACACACCCTGCGGACACTCTTACCTATCGAGAGAGGTAGGGGGGTTACGGATGTCGCCATGCTCTGGGGGGCCGTGGGGGTGGTGGGCGGAGTAGTCTCTATCCCACTCTCTTCCATCATCTTCCTACACCTGTGTGATTAAAACAAAAACTATCATTCACCTGTACCTGTGTGATTTAAACATAAACTAGCATTCACCTGTACCTGTGTAATTTAAACATATACTATAATTCACCTGTACCTGTGTGATTAAAACAAAAACTATCATTCACCTGTACCTGTGTGATTTAAACATAAACTAGCATTCACCTGTACCTGTGTAATTTAAACATATACTATAATTCACCTGTACCTGTGTGATTAAAACAGAAACTATCATTCACCTGTACCTGTGTGATTTAAACATAAACTAGCATTCAACTGTACCTGTGTAATTTAAACATATACTATAATTCACCTGTACTTGTGTGATTAAAACAGAAACTATCATTCACCTGTACCTGTGTGATTTAAACATAAACTAGCATTCACCTGTACCTGTGATTTAAAAAGAAAATATCTCCCACCTGCATCTGTGTGACTTACAAACATTAACAAACACTCATTCAACCAGTCTGTGCAGCAAGGCATTCAACTAATATTAGAGCTTTGTGTATTGTTGAATCAAAGCATTGGGTTTGCATTCCTGTTGCCCCCGTCTCCTCAGCCTAGGCCTGTTGTGTGTGTCAGTTGCTTTGTCAGTTGCTTTGTGTGTCAGTGTTTCTGTAAATACGCCACGCAGTAATCATCCTCATTCTGTTCCTGCAGAGAGGAATGTTCCATGTTGCGTAGGCAGGTGACAGACAATATTAGATTTATGCGAGATTACTGTGTTATCAATCCTTGTGCAACTCCACATTAAATTAGACAAAATCTGGGCTCTGTGGGTGTATGGGACTGGGTATAAGCACGATTTTCTAAATGTTTCCTACTTTGCTGAATTAATTAGCCTGTTGCATTTTAAATGCAATCACATAATCTATAAAAAAAAATATTTAAAAAAAAAAGAGCCAGTCTCCAGTGGGATTAAACCAAAAATGTAGAGAGAGGACACCTGCACACCAATACCTATCAAATGCTGTTACACCCTGACATAACCGATTGAATGTGTATTTCCCCTTTGATAAAGCAGCATATAGCCCTCCCCGTATCATTTAACATTGTCCTTGTTTTGATTCTCAAATGACACATTTTCATGAACACGGCGGAAGCCTCATACACATGTTGTGATCGCTGACGGTACAGATGTGAACAATTATTTAACCGAGCAGGTTGTCTGTTGCCACGTCTCAGCTGCCAGCCCAAACGACGTAGCAGAGCGCTGTGCCACACGTCACGTCAGAAGCAGCGACGTGGTGATCAGGTCTCATTAACAACACGTTTCGCTAAGTACCGTTACCTAGCTAACATGTTTTCGTCTGGTCCACTAGTCTGGTCGCACACGAGACCAGAGAGGCCAGAGGCAATCGTGTAAAGTATTTTACTGATCAATGCTTGATAACTAACTTCACTGCTTGCTGACATTAGCGAGCTAACTGTGCGCTATTCCCGTCCTTCTCGTTAACGCGAGCTAGCTACCACTACAACGCATAACACGTGAAACTAGGACATGAAACTGACCGAAATTGTTGGTCAGAATAGCATCCAATATAGCGGTTTAGACCAAACCTATTAGCTAGTTCGCTATTTAGGAAGTGCTAACTCGTATAAGGCATAGCTACATGTCTTGCTAGCACAGTGCACAGCTGGCGAACGGCCATGCTTGACTGTCTAACTTGGTTGAATATAATCCTGCTGAAGTTACGCATCCGCACGCGCGACACAGCAAATAAACCACCGACATTTGTCACAACACGGGAGCCGAAATGTACCTGTTCCTTTGATACGCCCGACGAAAGCTCGAAGTGTGGCGTAAAAAAAAACAATTAGAAGCCAATCCTACTTTTTGGATGAAAAACGGGGAAACCCCACCTCTGGCCCTGTCGAAAATGGCCGCGTGCTGGTGACGTCACGAATTGCCACGTCTTACTGTGAAGGGGGCGGGCCTCGCAGGGCTACCCTGGTCAGGGGAAAAACGTCCAGGATGCTTCAACCGCATGGAAACGAAGTGCAGGGAATGACGTTACACAGGAATCCCCATCTATTTTCAAACAAGACATGTTTACAGCAAATATATTTCAAATGTAAGTTATTATTGTGGTGCGGCAGTGATTTACAATAAGCAGATATTATGATAGAATAGTCGCATAACCCCATAGCTGAGTAGTTTTTATTTTTAATTTTTTATCACCAGTCCTTATTGGCAGAAACCCTCAACCCTGATCTAGAGTCATTTATAGGAAAGGGTTTAGGCAATAAGTAGATCCATCCGGGAGAGATTGAATTTAAGATATGTGTTCGACATCCAGGTTGAGAACTCTGCATGGAGGTGTGTGTGTTTGCGTGTGTTACGTTCCACATCACTGTGAAACCCCCCCCTACCTCTAGACAACTGAGGGTCGTAACAGTGCGTGTGTGTGTGTGTGTGTTGGGAGGGGGGGTTCCTATGCAACAAAATGAGTGACAGATCCAAGTGATTTAGTGTAAAGGGGAAAGTAAAGGGGGGCCAAGGACCGATCCCTATGGGACCTCCTATTGTGGGAGCATGAAAAGTCCCAGTATGCCTTTCACATGTAAACATCAGAATCTAGGGGTCAAGGTCACTGCATAGAGGTGCATTGGGATGGAAGGTGGCAGAGGGAAGGGAGGCTGAGATTGTAAAGGGCCATGGCTGTTACGTTTTATTTGGCCGTGCTCTGGTTGATGGCTTTAAACCTCCAGCGTGCCTTTCCCCCGCTCTGCAGCCTCATCATCGCATAAAGCCAGCTTGTTTTTTTTTTACTCAACGTTTTTATCGCCGTGGTGATAAAAAAAAGTTTTCACCACCATGAAACGAGTGATATAAAGTAGGCATTGTGCGCGGCTTGTGACCTGTTGTCACGGTTGCAAAGCAACTTGTAAAAGTGACGTGACTACGTGTCTCTAACTAATGGTCAACGAGCTGACAAACGAAAGAAAAAAGTATTTTAATTTATGCTAGCCAATTATCTACAGAACATGGCACTGAATATGTGAACTAACTGAAGTGGCCTTTTGAATTAAATAAACGACAAAAAGTGGCTCAGTCAGCTTGGCATTTACCAATAGAGCAGACTAGGCCCCGTAGCCCACACTTTGCAGGTTGAAGTCACGGCTATGTCATTAACCCAGCGGTGTCCAATCTTATCCACAAAGGGCCAGTGTGGGCACTGGTTTTTTGTTTTAGCCCAGCACTACTACGCCTGATGCAACTAACAAGACTTTGATAAGTAGAATCACGGTGTCTTAATGATGGGCTAAAACAAAAACCTGCACCCACACTGGCCCTTCTCGGATAAGATTGGACACCCCTGCTTTAGCCGTATTATGATATAAACGAATAAGGACACACCCTGTGCCAGCAGCGTACCATGCTGTCATCAGTAGGAGATGCTAGCAATGCTAGCGCCCGCCCTGACTACCGCATGTCCTCTACGGGGGTAAAGCAGTCTCTGGAGTGATGGCTCTGGAGAAAATGGCGGCCATATTTGTTGTGTGGGTGTAGGTCAGTGACTCGAGGAACAGCTGATGATTCCAAATTGAGGAGAAAATATGAGTGTGTGTGTGTGCGCGTAAGGAGAAAATATGAGTGTGTGTGTGTGTGTGTGGTGGTGGGGGGGGGGGGCGTTGATTATAAAAAAATTAATAATGTAAATTGTAATTTGTTATGCAAACAAATCATGGCTTCAAACTGTCATTCAATGCAGGGGAAACAACTAAAAGGAACAGCCCTATTCTTCAGTTTATTTAGATCCCACCTGTTACTGTACATCAGTCACATGACTCTCTTGAACTGGGCCTTGATCTTTTTACCTGTTTATTTTTTGGAAACAATGGAAAGTGAGTTATTGTTGACCTTTGTCTGCCGAAACAAATAGATGCTTTTGATTGTCTGTAATTAATTTATAAGAAGATCAGGTGCTTAAACTCAGCGCTCTCTTTCATATATCAAACACAGTGCACACCTCTTAAAGTACTAATAGAGCAAGCAAACAATCAAGTAAACGAGTGCGGGCTCAATAGACTGCCAGGTTTTTGGAGCAAATGAATGCTTTAGTATCAGTCTGCCCACACACGCGCTTCACAAGGTTTCCTTCTGGGAGAAGAGAACTGAATTAACTCTGCAGAACAGTAGGATTGATTTTTAAGATTAATTGCCGGGTACTTCCATTGCTGAATTGTTCACTCACGCACAAAGAAGTTCCACCGTGTCCTTCAATTCCTTTATGAGCACTGGACTGTGGACAGCCATTGATCATGTCTGCCAAGTGCCAACTCCTCTTCTTTCTCCATCAGCGATGTTTGTCTTTCTTTCCCCCCAAACCGAACTCGGTATAACAAATGTTTAGCTGTAGCAGTTGTGTTTTCTTTTCCTATTTGAAATGCCCAGTATTCCTTATTGTTACTTCACCTGTAGCTCCAGCACACCTGGCCAGTGTTCAAGTTTCTACTTCTACTGCCTACAAGACAGGCGTCTTTGTTTCTCATGTGCTTCTAACTGCCCCATTGCATTGGACTGTCCAGTTCTGACAAGCCCGTAATGTCTAGAGGAGTGAAGTAATGCCGCCGTTAGAAAGCCGGTAGTTATCCATTACGCATTGGTATATATTGGCTTGGATGTCTTCATTGTTCAGAAGAGTTGTCAGAAACTGATTAATTTCTGTGTAACATGCCATTGCTTCTTGTATTTTTATGGAACCTAAAACGCGCTCATAACTAACTCACACCTGTCCTAACCAAGTCCGAAGAGTAGATTAATGTAACCTCACCTGTCAAATAACACATACAAATTAACTTTGTTATTATGTGTTCAACCAAAAAATAAGCCAAGATGCAGCAGCCTTCTTATAAAAAAGTAATTGCACCCTTAGTGCTTCCATATTGCAATCCAACCTCAGGTCCTGCTACTCAAGTGCACTCGATTAGTTTAACACCACTTGTATATACTGCATTTTATTATTTTTTCCAACTTTCAAAGAACAAATTAAAGGTTTTGTCAAAACTTTCTGAGATGCGCAAGTAAACATTAATTTATTAACAGATCAAGAAGGTTTACTTTCCCCTATGACTTCTACAAAATATATTTTTGATACAAGCTTTTCTGTATGCACAGACATTTATTCAATTTACCAGGTTTTAATTAAGTCAGTCATTAGATTACAGCACTTGCCAGATTAATTATATTCTATAATGTATTTCTGTTATATCAAGTTATCTCCTCCTCTTTTTTTAGAATATTTTAATTAACTGGTAGATTAATTGGTTTTATGAAAAGTTGTTTCAATGTATTCCTAGTTGCCCATTGCACACCTGGGGCCACATGTATAAAACTCCTGAGTTAAAGAATGTGTAAAAGCGCTTAGGGTGAAAGTCGGAAATCTGCTTTAAAAAAGTTTAGCATTTTCTACCTCTGCCTTTCTGTCACGGTGTCGCCATATCACACTGACTCCAAACATTGCGTACGTATGGTGTCCATATCACAGACTCTAAACATTGCGCGCATCTGGTGTCCATCGTGTGCAGAGGTACGCAGATTCTCACGGCACGTGTTCTATTATACATCTGAATTTCTGCGTGGAAACTCACGTGGCTTTCTGAGGGCATTTTTGTGCTCAGCACTGTTCATACACAAAATGGCCTTCAGGTGTTTTATATGTATATATGGATTAACCCCTTCTGAAGAACCTCTTTTTTTTGTACAAAAGCCTGAAAATAAAATATGAATAATAAAAATCTGATCTTGAACCCCTTTGACTACAGGCATACTCCGCTCTTCTGTAGAGTAACTCTTGGGAGTTTGTTTTCAAAGAGTCAGAATTACTCTAAGAAGTATTACTGAAGCAAAGCAACAGAAGCTCAAACACAGTGGAAGTTCTTGCATATATTTTTTATCTTTTACTGGAATAAGAATAGCGACTCTACCATGATTTGTATCGTCTGGGGATTTTCCAGAACACAAAGAATGTATGCAGTCGTCTTTTTGATTGAGCCTGTTTTTTGTCTTGTTTCAAAATAAGGAACCATTGTCGCTTTAACATTGGGATGGTAAAATAGTTTATAGAGATAGTTTTAACGCTTTTAAAACGGTACATTGTGTGACTATATTGATTGAAATTTCACCGTAAAAAAACAACGCAATGAATGCGAATAGACTAAACCATTGGGGCTGGTGCTAGGTAAGGGATTAAATATCATCAAAATGCTGGATGCGTAGGATACTATGTGAGGTACAGGACAGAGCTTTAAACCATGGAAAACGGGTGAAATGGTATACCATCTGCTCATTATTTAGCAGCACCAGGCTTTAACCGGAGAGATTAGCACTCTATAGAGGAGGAAAAGAGAAATGGTTATTTTCCCACTCAGCGCCGGAAAGTGTTTTTACCAATCTGGACTTGTTCAGGCAGTAAAATGGGATTTAATATATCACACATATCATATATCACCAGAGGCCACGCTAAGGTACACTTGAATTGTGCTGGAAAAGCTGAACATCTTTTATATTAATGGGGTTTTTCTTCTTGTCCTGTTTCTGGTCCTTGCCGACTGAGTAAGAATTCAAGAAACCTCCGGTTTTTGCTGTCCAAAACCACACTAAGCAGACTTTTACATCCTCTGACACTTAACTGCTGCAGTAACGAGGCAGGGGTCACATCACAGTTTGTTCTTGCTAAAATACAGCGAGCCGAATGTCGAATACCAGAAAAGGGATGAATAGATGCAGCCAGCAGAAGTCTGAGAACACAAAAGTATGGAACACCAAGCGGGTCGTCACAAATCAGCTCTCGGGTTTTAACCGACAATGGGCCTCAGTTACTAACACATGCAAAACTAATAACACAACCAATGATTGGTGCAAAACAAATACCATAACCAATCATTTGTCATGTTATTGGTTTTGCATGTGCTAAAAGGTTTTGCACATGCTAAAAGTCTTAGTAAATCGAGGCCGCCGCGGTAGTACAACGCTCATAAAACCAATTGTCCTCCTTAAGAGACAAAAAGGTTTTACGTTTTAATTTTGCTGGGCCCTTCTGTAATGCATATTATACTGTGGCCCCTGATTGACCTTGTTCATGACCTTGGCAGTTCGCATGAATGGGTTCTGACATCTCTCAAAAGCCTTCATGTATCATCTAGCTCCACCCGCAAATGTGAAGACTGAAATCTATTCGCTAGCTTTTATTCTTGTGTCAAGATGTACAAATTGGAGGAGAGTAGAATTTATTGATCTAATCTAATTGCAATCGAAAGTCATGGTGCCAGTTGTTTAATTCCATTGTTGTGCAATTGAAGACTAGTGAGCACAGAGCACCCACATTTCCAATGAGTCCACACATCATGTTTTTGTCCTTTTATTGGAAAGCACTTGCACATACATGTGATCTACAGAAAACAACAGGCCATTTGTGACAAAAAGTCTAAATAAAATGGTAGTAAGGAAAATATCATTGTCTTCAGTCTTTGGGGATAAACAATTATTAAAATGTGCAATTTATTTTAAGATCCTTTCAAAAAATTTAAACAAGAACATTAGAAAGAAGCAAAACTAGCTAAATCCGCAAATTATATATACATACATACATTGCCCTGCTCATTTGATGTGGAATTCAATGCTCCAAATCTACAGCTTTTGATAGTTTAAGGGTAACTAACCCCTAGAGCACTTCTTTTTTTTTCTTATCATGAAACTTATTCATGCATTCCGCCATTTCAAGAATTCTGAAATAATAACATAAATCAGGAGAAACTGGTAGAAAAGCGTCTTTGGGCTGCCCCTAACAGTTGAAATTTCCTTTCTGCTCCCCACACTGCCCGTGCCCCATTCGTGATGTCAGAGTACCTCTTTGGAGGTACCTCTACGTCATATGGGTAATTGTTGTCGCCGACAACGCAAACAGCCGGCACCTGATTGGTTAGACCCACTACGTTACTTTAGTTTCGGCTCCACGTTTTTAAACCGGAACAACATTGTGTCCTGTTCATAAACTTTTATTCCACCTAAATAGTCCACTAAAATATGTTTCTGAAAATATTTGAGGTGAGAAATAGGCCATACAGTTGCTGAATATTAAATTCATATTTGATTTGCAACGTCTAGCTTGACAGTTTGATCTGCGTTATACAAAATAATTTGTACAATGTACATTCATGTATGCAAATGACGATGGACGCAGTATTTAAAAATTGTTTCGTGGGCGGAGACAGGCTGAAACAGTGGGGTTAGTTACCCTTTAACAAATTATGTGATTGAAACTGAAACAGTAGTTAATAAAATGATCACTGCTTAAGTGCATAATCGCCCACAAGTAACAAAACTTTTGCATATTGATGAATTTTGGAAGTGCGCAGAAAAACTAACAAATAATTGTTTCACTTCCTGATTGTACCTCGAAAAACAAACTGGAGAGTGTGAAATTGACAGCAGAAATCTCTGTGCTTGTGAGAACATATGACAAGAGACTCAGGGCTTTTCTGTACAGCTTATACCGAACACCACACATTACTTCTCACACTGTTTAAAAGTGATTTACAGCTATATACATTATCTTTATACAACAACTGTACCTAATCTGGCTCAGAATACTTTAAGACTAGTGGCTGTCCTCATGTCATTCAATACGAAAGAAAATAGCCTTAGCAAGAAAAAAATACATATAAAGGCATACATAAAAATGAATGCAGACCAACAAAATGCAATTAAACTCAAACCTAATTTAGTGTTATTTTTCAATCTCATTCCACATATTGTTTTTGTCCAACATTGCAATGCGAAAGTCCAGCTTAAGCATAATATTTTTATATGCCAAAATTGCATGAATTAAAGAAAAATGCTAACAAGGCCCAGAGTTGGCGGACGGTCCTTTTTGTAGAAGTTGGAAGTAGACCTGGGACCTGTTAAAGTTATTACAACCCATAATCTGCTGCACAGGTTTATAGCCATGCAGGTCCCTATAAGATGTGATCATATTTGTCGTATATCGGATTGTTTCGCCGAAGTTTCCCTGTAGCGAGTTATCACCGGGGAATGTAAAAGTGTACCTAACTGTAACTGAGGGACAAAACACTGCTGTAACGATATCGATCCGGTTCTGCAGCCGGGAAAGTCAAGCTGGTCAATTGATGCCTGTCGTGATATAAAATAAAAGAGAGCCAGCCAAGAAAGTCTAAGTATGGCACTTTGTCCTTTGGTTAACTTTAGTACTGATCAGACATTTTGCAAACTAAACATGACTAAGCTTTTCATCAAAAGAAGTGGAAAAAAAAATAAATAAAAAAACACTCGACGTAAGTGAAGAAGTTCAGTACTATTAGCCGCTGAATAAAGAATAAAGCAGCTTTATTCGACGCGGTGCGCCGGTGGAAGGTCGCACTGACAATGGCTCCGCTCCATTAGGTAGTTTTTTTTTTATTTATATATTATATGTTTTTTTTTTTTTTTACGTACTACACTGTCGCTCATACATTGATGATCAGACAAGCACTTTTTTTCGAAAGTTCGTTCGTCACTGGACACGGATTTTTTCAATTTACGGGAAATTTACGTGTGTGATTCCTTTGTCCCCCGTTGTTGTTTCCTCCAATACGCCGACGGAGGAGAAGAAAAGAGGCAAACGTGCCGGTCATATGCCCTATGCAGATCACGGACGAGAAAACTTTTACTGGCAGCATTTTATTGGTTTAATAAAAAATCCAAATCCAATAATACGGATAAACTACACGCACGGACGACGCAAGGAATAAATTCGGCGCGAAGCGCGCGGCTGGCGTTTACTGAGACTTGCTGGCTGGACTGCTGGACCCTGCTCGGCCGCTACCCGGCCTGACTACCGGCTTACAGAAGGGCCTAGAGAGGGCAGACGGCAACGCAGAGGCGGTGGGGTCGCAGGGTGGGCATTCTTGGTGGTTCTCACGGGGGTCGGCTCACTGTAGTACAGCGGAACAAACAAACACTACCAGACCTGGAGCTCTTAACTATACTAAGTCCGTCCTTCCTCTCCCCCCTCCTCCATTCAGCTCCGCTATAATCACAGTAGTTTACACCTTACGATAATTAAAAATACTAGAGAACGCAAGACGAGTAATTAAATGACTAGAGAAACTTTACGGAACGCTCACATGGAATTGTGTTGTTCTATTGTTGCAGAAGGGCTATAATGAGGAAAGTACTAGGAACTATATAACCAGCATATACACCTTAACTACCCGTGAAGCACTAAATGACCATTGTTTGTTACACTTCGAGACGAGACAGCTATAAAAACCCCCCTCCCCCCCCTCCACTCTGGCGGGCGACACCTCCATTCTTTCCTCCCCTCCTAACCAGCCAACCAAACTCAGAAAAACGAAAAGTTTTTTTTTGCTCCAGCAGTTTGAGTGAGGAAATGTTTTCCACGATGCATGACTGTGATGAATACACAGAGACTGGCAGATGTTGTGTGGTTTGGCAGATGGATGACATTGAATACACAGACTCTGTCTCAGCCTACACCTCCAAAAGTCCTGGGTTAATGGTGATGTCAGTCTAAGCCAGACTCAGTCCCATCAAAAGCCCTGGGTTGTGGGGTGTGCCTGCCTTTGTAAGGATCAGAGGGAGACACTGCCAACTGCCTATGCAAAAAGGACCTACAGGCTAAGAGTCCTACAAAACCTACGGCAAACCATACAGAGACCAAAAAAACTACCGCAGGTCCAGACCACAGAGTCAAAACAGTTGGACAGTGATGCACCACAGACTGTGTCCTCCCAGACTCATCACCAAATTTGACTACAAAACTGAGTGTGATGCCCCCCGCCAACACAATAGCAGTGCTCCTCCCCTCGAGCTCTGCACCTTTTACGGTGAGCTTAAACCTTTTACTCTTCGCACTGAGTAGCACTTTAATCTGTAAAACCTGTAACATATCCAGGGCCTGCCGTGACTGGAGCTGTGCCCTCAGTTGGCTGAGTTGAGGAGTTCAGAGAGCACACCCTAACCTCCGGGTCTGTCCAGACGTCCGAAGCAAAGCCCCTGGTTGTCCCTCTATCTCACCTCTAAATTCAACCACCAAACTGAACTATCCTCATTTCAAACCGCTGACCCGTACTGTAGTGCCCTCCTGAGTTAGCATGAAAAACCTCATTCACTCTAGCTAATACCTCACCCACTTGTCTGACCTTCCCTCCACCTTGTGCCCCCCTCAGAATCCAGACCCCTCCCACACCCTCCTCCCCCCCACATCCACCCATTACCCCCTTCATATGACAACAACCCCGCCATCACCCGCCTGACGCAGTGCATCACCCACGACGACGCCATAATCCCTGACAGTTGCACTAAGGTTCCACCCACTGGGGAGAAGGGCTTTTGAGTGGGATGATGATGTGCCCGGACTTTCAAACTCCTCGCTTTGGGGGGAACCCCCCATCTCTCATTCAAAGCTCAGGATCTCCCCCTGGATAACACATACCCTCTGCCCCTCCGGACGCACTGTCCTCTCAGGGCCCGTTTGCCCTGAGCACCTCAACGGCCTGACCCACTGCCTCACTGTGACGCACTCCTGCTTCCTATCTCACGGCCTGTTCACACCTCACGTCCTGACCTGTACGCTCAGCCCCACAGACACCCATCCCAACAAGTGTCCTCCGAAACGATGCGAGACAGGGTCCTACGTCTCCACCCTCACAACACTGGAGCCACAGCTAAGAGAGGACATGACACACAGGCAGTGTGTGGAAAACAACCACGACCTCTACAACGTTGCAATTCTCTCAGGCCAACAGTCCATCGATGGAGCTGATCGTGACACGCCCCCATCCGAAGGGGGGGGTCTTCTCCTGAATTCAGACTCCTGCACCTGTGTCAGAACCCCTCCTGTCTCAGTTCATCGGTGGAGTTCATCAGTAATGACTGCCCGCTGGCGCAAAACTGCAAAAACAAGCACTGACTGCCTACAACCAGCAATCGCAGCTCCCCAGGAGACTTGAGTTCTGGGGCATCATTAAGACACACTCATTTCAACCATTACTCATGCATCCATTTAAGACTGTCGCCATTGGGAGCAAGCAAGCGGCTGCTGCTGGTCGCTGCACACACAAGATGCCTGACCCTCAGCGGAGCATTGGAGCCAACCAAGCCACCACACGATGCCATCAGCTCACCAAGAACAGCACACCGATGCCTTAGCCAACTACAGAAAATGGCTAAAAAGAAGCACCATCCCAGCTCAAAACTGTTACAGTAACGCTGCATCGGCAAATCTCGTTTACGCTTCTCAACCAGAACGTACCCTACATTGCTTCTCTTTACTACCATATTCATTCACCTCTCTTCTCCGCCCCTTAATAGACTAATTTTCTGGTGTCTTTTTTTTATTTTTCATCTTGATCTATGTACTTACATTTTAATTCTTTATATTATTGTTATCTTTTTTTATATTTAATAATATTTTTACGCTTAATATTTATATATATATTTTTTTGTTTTTATTATGTTATATTTATATTTTATGTTAATTAATATATTTTGACTTTTGTTTTTTTAATTTTTATTTTATTTGTTTTATTTTAAATATATTATTATATTTATTTTATTTTATTTTGGCTATACTGGCATTCACACTTGTAATCCTGTTTTTCTACGGTCTAATACTGTATATGTCCTTTTAACCCTTACAAGAATAAATTGAGGTTTGATAGTATCTGTACTCTACAGTAACTGCAATGTGTCATCGAGGAGTAGAATGACTTGAATATGTGAAGAAACGTCTGTGCTGTGAAGTTGTATTGTGAAATTTTGAAGTACAAAAGAATAATTCCAGTCTCCTCATATTATATATATATATATATACTGTATATACACTTCATTAAATGATCAGATTTTTAAAATTATTTTTTGACTGGATAGTAAACGAGATCTTAGAAGTGGGAAATTTAGGTGAAGATGAAGTTCTTCTCAGAAAAGCAAGATTAAAAATGATTATAGCAAAAACAGTAATAATAAAAAAAACCTATTAATATAATGGTGAAGAGATATGCAGCAAGTGAGAAAGTCGCAGAGCTTCAAGGCCATTGGCTGAGCCGTTGTAAGGGGGGGTGTGGTCTCTGTGTCTCTGAGAGCTCATTCGCTGCCCAGCTCCTTGTGGGGGGAGGGCGGGCTCTCCCGTGGGGGCAGGAGGTCATAGTGACAGGGGATGTGGCTGTTCTTTGGTAGGTCATAAGGGTCCTGGGCAAAGGGGCCGTTGTTGTTGTTGTTGGTGGGATTGTGGACCACGTTAACGGTGGGCTCTGAAAAATAACAGAACAGCAATAACATCACTGATAGCTTCATTTTAATTTCATCCCTTTCAAATAAACCCTTGATCAATTATTATCCATCAATGGAATGCTTTTGAGCTGGTCTCAGAACTGAACGATACTAAAAGCAAGAAACATTGGGATTGAAATTTGATTGAGGGGCCATGGCGTTCAATCCTTAATTATTCTCAGTAAGGGGTTTCAGAAAGTACTGTATTACGTGTTTTCACATTTTAATTCCAAGGTTACCAAAATTATTGCACAAATATGGCTAGGGAACTGTGACATTTAAAGGGATAGCTCACTTTCAGTTCACTTAAGTGCATTATTTCAGTTGTAGCATAATGTTTTTATGTTTTTGATTGGCCCAGACTGTTTTTGTGTTTGTGCGTAAAATTATACTTAATATTATTTTTTGGCTGAACTTGCAACATCATGAGATGGCTTCCTATATCAACATACTACATACTACATACTACAGACTACGCAGGTCCTTGAGTGAAAATCAATTCTCAAAGTGCCACTTGCGAACTTAGACAGAAAGAATTACTGGGACAATATAAAAACGGATATTTATGTTAATAAATTTGAATAAACTAAATTTGATTTATCTATTCATATGTACTGCCTCTGGAAATATCACATTGCTGTACAAGCAGCTTCACAGTTATTTGCTGTGTATTTCCTTGCTTTAAGAAATACTCTCCAAGTAAATCTCCAGAACCCCATAAGCCCTGATAACCTCCATTATAAAACCTGAGCATCGTCAGAAGCTTCTCTAAGTCTCTAAAATATCTTTCACTGTGCACAAAAACTGTCTAGGCAAACAAAATCTAAAACGAAAGTAATATTTGTTTTTTAAGCTCCCGAAAGTTAAACGCCCTTTAAAGACAAAGCATCAGAGTGATTCGGTTTAACGACACATCTGCCCTCTCTCCTCTTGAATTATTTGGGTTTGATATTGATTTAAAGAGTCAAATTTCCTGCATCCTGACAGTGTTCTTACTCCAGAAAGTGAACCGTACCTTTAAAGACAAAGCATCAGAGTGATTCGGTTTAACGACACATCTGCCCTCTCTCCTCTTGAATTATTTGGGTTTGATATTGATTTAAAGAGTCAAATTTCCTGCATCCTGACAGTGTTCTTACTCCAGAAAGTGAACCGTACCTTTAAAGTCAAAGCATCTGAGTGATTCGGTTTAACGACACATACTGCCCTCTCTCCTCTTGAATTATTTGGGTTTGATATTGATTTAAGGGTCAAACTCTCTCCAGTGTTCTTGTGTGATCCGAATGCATTGGACTGCGTTGTGTGAGGAGGTACGGCCTTTGAAAAGGCTTGAACAGGAGGGGGCGATGTGGCAGGGCCAGAGGGGCCCCAAAGGGGCCAGCCAAACCGCGGGGCTTCTCACCGACTTCGTAGACGTTCTTGTTGGCGGGGACGGCATTGTTTATCTCGGCGTAGGGGGAGTCTCGGCGCACGGGCGACTTCATCTCCACGTAACCGCACTCTGTGTTTTTGGGGGTGAGGAGGGGCGGATCCTTGATGGTGGCATAGGGGTTTTCCGAGCTGTTGAGGGAGCAAGAGCTGGCGTGGTATGGGGCCCCCTTCACCAGATCTAACACAGGGTATCAAAATAAATCCAGTCAACTGCCAAGCAGAGGTAAATTGTACATTACGGGCATTTTAGCAGACGCTCGACTTACACAACTTTTCATAATTCTTTTACACAGTATCCATTTTTACAGCTGGGTATATGCTGAAGCAAAGCAAACATCTCCTACATTCTGCCTCTAGTCATTTTAGCGTAAAGCAGTGGTTAAGGTCTGTGACATCATACGGCTTCTGTCAGGTATGTGACATCATACGGTTTTGCCTCGCCCGTGACATCACAGGGCTTTTGTCAGGTCTGTGATATCATAGGGCTTCTGTCAGGTCTGTGACATCATACGTACGGCTTTGTCTGGCCTGTGACATCACAAGGCTTTTGTCAGGTCTGTGACATCACAGGGTTTTTGTCAAGTCTGTGACATCACAGGGCTTTTGTCAGGTCTGTGACATCGCAGGGCTTTTGTCAAGTCTGTGACATCGCAGGGCTTTTGTCAGGTCTGTGACATCACAGGACTCTGCCAGGCCTCTGACAGTACAATAACGGTGATTCATGTAAGAAGCAGTTAGCGTGACCAGCTTTTTTTTCTTTTTTAATGATTCTCAAAAAGCAATTACCCCAAAAACTGAGCAAACAATAATGCAAAAAAAAACAAAAACACTCCAGTACCTCTGAGAGACTTCCCCAAGTAACGCCTGTCAACTCCGAACGCTCCTGTCAGGGTAAAAAAAACGAAACAGAAATGAACACAGCTCATTCCGGAGCATTAACTGAAGCATACTAACCTTCATTAAAACGAGGGCACAGCGCTCTGAACAAAACGCTGCCCCAAAACAAATGTGTCCACTCAGCAGACGGCGTGAAGTTTTGCCCCGCTACGCTACGGCTGCGTCGTGCCTCATCGTGCCGTTTCAGAAAACGCACGCCGACACGCCCGCCACATCACAGACAGGAGGAGGAGGGGTTAGAGAATACTCACAGCTGCACATCAAAGAGCCTCTCATGTCGATACGGCCCATTCAGTTCAATGGGGCCGCATAAACACGAGAGAGCGAGCTTAATGAAGCTACGGGCTCAGAGAGTGTGCAGGCGGTGGAGAGCGCACTCTAAGCACTGAGAGCAGCTCTGGCAGATGAAAGCTAACGCTCTCTCCCGTGCAGTCATTAGCCCTCAGGCCCTTCCTGTTCTACAGAGCCAAAAGGGGATTTGTGCTTCTCCAAGCCTGCCACAGATGCTAAACTAATCACAGGCTGTACTGTGGAGAGGGGGTTTGTGCTTCTCTAAGCCTGCCACAGACACTAAGCTAATCACAGGCTGTACTGTGGAGAGGGGGTTTGTGCTTCTCTAAGCCTGCCACAGACACTAAGCTAATCACAGGCTGTACTGTGGAGAGGGGGTTTGTGCTTCTCCAAGCCTGCCACAGACACTAAGCTAATCACAGGCTGTACTGTGGAGAGGGGGTTTGTGCTTCTCCAAGCCTGCCACAGACACTAAGCTAATCACAGGCTGTACTGTGGAGAGGGGGTTTGTGCTTCTCCAAGCCTGCCACAGACACTAAGCTAATCACAGGCTGTACTGTGGAGAGGGGGTTTGTGCTTCTCCAAGCCAGCCACAGACACTAAGCTAATCACAGGCTGTACTGTGGAGAGAGGGTTTGTTCTTCTCCAAGCCTGCCACGGACACTAAGCTAATCACAGGCTGTGGAGGGAGGTGGTTGTGCTGCCTGTTAAATCTTTAAAAGGGGGTAGGAGGGTGTGCAGCACGCCCACCTACAAAGAGTTTGGTGTGAAGTGTGGATAAAGAACGGGATACGCACAGGTAAAGCACGAGATACGCACAGGTAAAGCATGGGTTAATCACTGGTTTGGCGTGAGTTTGGCATTGATTAGGCACAGGAGGTTAGGCACATGTTTATTGTGGATTTGGCACAGGTTAGGCATTTGTTAAATGTGGGTTAGGCACAGATTAGGCACAAGGTAGGCACATGTTAGTTGTGGATTTGGCATAGGTCAGGTGTGGGTTAGGTGTGTGTTAAGCGTGGGTTAGGCACAGGTTAGGCACGGGTCAGGTGTGGGTTAGGCGGCTCACCCAGCTCGTTGAAGCAGCCGCCCTGTTTCCAGTCAGCCGGCAGTGTTCCTGTGTGGTCCATCAGCGAGGGTCTCTTTCTGTGGTCCATGTTCTTCAGATTCACTATCAGCTGGTTATTCTTGGCCTGCAGGAGATCCCTCAGGTTAATGCCGGTGAGAGCCCATGACTGCCCCTCGAAACCTTGTCCCCATATGAACCCCTTTTAAAAACCTGGAAATTCATTTTTTCCCCTGAAGGGGACATGAGTACCTGGTCTTAATCTCAAGAACCGTATTTTAACCGTATATTCTACCTCACCTTGCCGTAGGGGATGTTGTTGGTGTGAGGGCTGGTGCACTGTGTCAGGGTGTGGTAACTCGGGTTCGAGAAATAGTTGCTGTTGGGGTGCCCGTCGGCAGTCTGCGGAAGGGTTTCTGGAACGGGGAGAAAAGGCCAATTTTCAGAATGAACTCAGGCTCGCCTCTAGGTGACTAATACACTGTAATTAAGCAATATCGCACGAGAGGGAGGGAGTGCTGTTATACTGTATATCAGCACGGCTGTGATTCGGTCATAGGCACAAAGCCACGGGCAGAGTGCCAAAGATAATCACAGCCGTGCTAATACACAGTATATCAGCACGCCCTCGAGTGTGATCCTGCTTTTATACAACAGTTCTACTAGCCGACAAACTATCTATCAAGTAATGATCGCGACAAAAGATTATTATTTGGTCGTTTATTTGGCTCCACTAACAAATATAGACCTGTCAGGATTCCATTTAAAAAGCAGTTTGTTTTTTCTCTCCAACAAAAGTTCCAGTGCTGTATCAGCACTCATGTAATGCCTCTTGTACAAACAAATTACTCAACCGGAAATGTTGTGTAATAATTTACATGAAACATGCAATAGAATTTAAGGCCAAAAGAGCTAATTTCAGTTGAATATGTATTTGTAAATGAAATGAATGAAAGAGGGGCACACATCTGTTCCCAATTTAGAATCTCATTATTTTAATCATATATAAATTATTATCTTATATTTTAACATTTAACAGAATGTAAGAGCTTAAATAAAGAGTTTCATCAAAAATAATAAATTATTATAATAAAAAAAACTACATCCTGCTCCACTCCACTGAGGAGTTAGGATTAGTAGATTGGGTGGTGCCTGTGTGCAGGAGGAAAGGGCGGGCTTACCTGCGATGGCGTAGTCGCCGTTGACCACGCGCATGGCGGGCGTATAGGTAACAGCGGGCATGGCCGGCTCCTTGCCCTTTTGCTTCTTCCTGTAGATGATGAAGAGAAGGAGGAGGAAGAGCACCAGTAGGACCAGGATGATGATGCCCGCGATGGCGCCGATCTGGTAGGAGTCCACCGGGACCGCAGCACTGGTCAGGCTGTTCAGGTTTCCCACGATGACCACTCCGGCTAGAAAAGGGCAAAGGTCAAAACTGTCAATCACACAGGGACTGTCACTCAGATTTAACTGGTACAGAGCAGTCCTGGTTTAAAACTGTCAATCACACAGGGACTGTCACTCAGATTTAACTGGTACAGAGCAGTCCTGGTTTAAAACTGTCAATCACACAGGGACTGTCACTCAGATCTAACTGGTACAGAGCAGTCCTGGTTTAAAACTGTCAATCACACAGGGACTGTCACTCAGATTTAACTGGTACAGAGCAGTCCTGATTTAAAACTGTCAATCACACAGGGACTGTCAACTCAGATTTAACTGGTACAGAGCAGTCCTGATTTAAAACTGTCAATCACACAGGGACTGTCACTCAGATTTAACTGGTACAGAGCAGTCCTGATTTAAAACTGTCAATCACACAGGGACTGTCACTCGGATTTAACTGGTACAGAGCAGTCCTGGTTTAAAACTGTCAATCACACAGGGACTGTCACTCAGATTTAACTGGTACAGAGCAGTCCTGGTTTAAAACTGTCAATCACACAGGGACTGTCACTCAGATTTAACTGCTACAGAGCAGTCCTGGTTTAAAACTGTCAATCACACAGGGACTGTCACTCAGATTTAACTGCTACAGAGCAGTCCTGATTTGCTGCTCATTCTGCCAATCCTCTTCTTGGAACTGAGAACTTGCTTCCTGTTCCTTCGTGTTACAACTGTCCCTGATGTTCCCTCCTTGTTCTTGGCAAAAAAAATCTCAAACAGACGTTCTCCAAAATCAAAATCTGAGTTTTGTAGGTGTTAAGAATACACAATATTAATTTTCTAAGTACGTATTCTTAATACCTACAAATATCAAATAAATAAACTTTGACTTTGATTAGAACAATTCAGCCGTTAAAAACAGTTGTTAAAGGAAACATCCCTCCTTGTTTGAATTTAAAGGCAAACAAGGAGTGATTTGGTTTCGAGGGCTATTTTTGCAACCTTTGGGACCAAAACCCTCTCTCATAGCCTTTGTGGAACGTGTTCTTTGGTCTGTTTTGCTGCGGATTGCTGTTTCAGGGTCATGTCAGCTGCTCCAATTGAATTTGAATTTAAAACATTCAACCATGGAATCTTCAGACCCACAACATTCCGAAGTTCTGTATTCCGAGCACCGACAGGTCCGTCTCCCTGTCATTGAAGCTGAAACATTCCAATTTCATGCATCTTTTGAAACTTAAACTGGGCACGAACAATCGCAACACTGTAGCAAACGCTCTGTACTGAGACACAGCACCAGAATCTCCGTTAGTTAAGAAGCAGAGAGGATGGAAAGAGCAGGAGCTGAGCGTCCGGTGACCCTAAAGGATCTGAGATCCAGCCACGCCCTTCCGCAGGCAGAGGTCATCCCTCACCTTGGTCACACCTGGCGCCCTTCCAGCCAGGGTTGCAGTAGCAGGTGCCGGTCATGTGATCACAGGTGGAGTTGTTCAGGCAGTCACACACCTGGCGGCAGCCGTAACCGTAGGAACCCGAGGGACATTCTGGGGTTGGGACAGGGAACATCAATTGTGTTCAAACATCAAATAACATGTGCTCTACACTCTCAGAAGAAAGGGTTCCAAAAGGTTCCTCTGTTTCTCCATAGAGGAACCCTCTCTAGTACAAGAGTTATTTTCTGGGCAAAATGGCTCAGTCTGGGAGCTTTCACACTTTTCACACTTGCCATATAGGGTTCCCTAAAGATCTAAAAAGGGTTCCCCTATGGAGACAAGCCAAAGAAGCCTTTTTTCTGAGAGTGTACTCAGCCTACCCATAATGCCCAGTGTCACTGTATTTTTATGATTACCCACAATGCTCTGGGGGTGGGAGGGGGTACTCACTCTGCTCGCAGTGCCGACCCATAAACCCCGTTCGGCAGGTGCACTGGCCAGAGATGTGGTCACAGTCCGCCCCGTTCTGGCAAAGGCAGGCCAGGGAACAGTCCTTGCCATGGTAACCCAACGGACAACCTTGTGAAGCGAGCGAGCGAACACGCGAATGAGCGTCACACACATTACATTACAGTCACAGAGCTCCCCAACTGCTGTATAACAGACAGGTGATGTCCTCTTTCAGGGCAGAGCGCAGCTCAACAGGTAAGATACCCATCAGAAAAGGGTTAATGTTCACCTCACTTCTACGGAAGTTATTTTACATTACTTACAGCCACTTGGCAGAAGCTCTTATCCAGAATGAGAGAACATCGGAACATCAGTGTTACTCTCAGGAATGCAAACGTCTGGTATCTCCAAGAAGGCCCATTTATAATCAAAACATGTAATGTAAACCTAACGACTAACAACTATCCCGATAACCTAGCTTTACACAGATATAACTATAACATTATCCCAGAGAGAATCCAGAGAAAGAAAGAGAGCAAGAAAGTACAGTACATCCAAAAAGGGTTCAGGGGAGTCATGGTGCAATTGGAAGGGTCTTCAGTCTGTGTGGGAAGATAGGCAGGGTTTCTGCTGTTCTGACTGTAGTGAGAAGATGGGCAGGGTTTCTGCTGTTCTGACTGTAGTGGGAAGATGGGCAGGGTTTCTGTTGTTCTGACTGTAGTGAGAAGATGGGCAGGGTTTCTGCTGTTCTGACTGCAGTGAGAAGATGGGCAGGGTTTCTGCTGTTCTGACTGTAGTGGGAAGATGGGCAGGGTTTCTGCTGTTCTGACTGTAGTGGGAAGATGGGCAGGGTTTCTGCTGTTCTGACTGTAGTGGGAAGATGGGCAGGGTTTCTGCTGTTCTGACTGTAGTGGGAAGATGGGCAGGGTTTCTGCTGTTCTGACTGTAGTGAGAAGATGGGCAGGGTTTCTGCTGTTCTGACTGTAGTGGGAAGATGGGCAGGTTTTCTGCTGTTCTAACTGTAGTGGGAAGATGGGCAGGGTTTCTGCTGTTCTGACTGTAGTGGGAAGATGGGCAGGGTTTCTGCTGTTCTGACTGTAGTGGGAAGATAGGCAGGGTTTCTGCTGTTCTGACTGTAGTGGGAAGATGGGCAGGGTTTCTGTTGTTCTAACTGCAGTGGGAAGATGGGCAGGGTTTCTGCTGTTCTGACTGTAGTGTAAAGATGGGCAGGGTTTCTGCTGTTCTGACTGCAGTGAGAAGATGGGCAGGGTTTCTGCTGTTCTGACTGTAGTGGGAAGATGGGCAGGTTTTCTGCTGTTGTGACTGTAGTGGGAAGATGGGCAGGGTTTCTGCTGTTCTGACTGTAGTGGGAAGATGGGCAGGGTTTCTGCTGTTCTGACTGTAGTGGGAAGATAGGCAGGGTTTCTGCTGTTCTGACTGTAGTGGGAAGATGGGCAGGGTTTCTGTTGTTCTAACTGCAGTGGGAAGATGGGCAGGGTTTCTGTTGTTCTGACTGTAGTGGGAAGATGGGCAGGGTTTCTGTTGTTCTGACTGTAGTGGGAAGATGGGCAGGGTTTCTGCTGTTCTGACTGTAGTGGGAAGATGGGCAGGGTTTCTGTTGTTCTAACTGCAGTGGGAAGATGGGCAGGGTTTCTGTTGTTCTGACTGTAGTGGGAAGATGGGCAGGGTTTCTGCTGTTCTGACTGCAGTGAGAAGATGGGCAGGGTTTCTGCTGTTCTGACTGTAGTGGGAAGATGGGCAGGGTTTCTGTTGTTCTGACTGTAGTGAGAAGATGGGCAGGGTTTCTGCTGTTCTGACTGTAGTGTAAAGATGGGCAGGGTTTCTGCTGTTCTGACTGCAGTGAGAAGATGGGCAGGGTTTCTGCTGTTCTGACTGTAGTGGGAAGATGGGCAGGGTTTCTGCTGTTCTGACTGTAGTGGGAAGATGGGCAGGTTTTCTGCTGTTCTGACTGTAGTGGGAAGATGGGCAGGGTTTCTGCTGTTCTGACTGTAGTGGGAAGATGGGCAGGGTTTCTGCTGTTCTGACTGTAGTGAGAAGATGGGCAGGGTTTCTGCTGTTCTAACTGTAGTGTAAAGATGGGCAGGGTTTCTGCTGTTCTGACTGCAGTGAGAAGATGGGCAGGGTTTCTGCTGTTCTGACTGTAGTGGGAAGATGGGCAGGTTTTCTGCTGTTCTGACTGTAGTGGGAAGATGGGCAGGGTTTCTGTTGTTCTGACTGTAGTGAGAAGATGGGCAGGGTTTCTGCTGTTCTGACTGTAGTGTAAAGATGGGCAGGGTTTCTGCTGTTCTGACTGTAGTGGGAAGACGGGCAAGGTTTCTGCTGTTCTGACTGTAGTGGGAAGATGGGCAGGGTTTCTGCTGTTCTGACTGTAGTGGGAAGATGGGCAGGGTTTCTGCTGTTCTGACTGTAGTGGGAAGATAGGCAGGGTTTCTGCTGTTCTGACTGTAGTGGGAAGATGGGCAGGGTTTCTGTTGTTCTAACTGCAGTGGGAAGATGGGCAGGGTTTCTGTTGTTCTGACTGTAGTGGGAAGATGGGCAGGGTTTCTGCTGTTCTGACTGTAGTGGGGAGATGGGCAGGGTTTCTGCTGTTCTGACTGTAGTGGGAAGATGGGCAGGGTTTCTGTTGTTCTGACTGTAGTGAGAAGATGGGCAGGGTTTCTGCTGTTCTGACTGTAGTGAGAAGATGGGCAGGGTTTCTGCTGTTCTGACTGCAGTGAGAAGATGGGCAGGGTTTCTGTTGTTCTAACTGCAGTGGGAAGATGGGCAGGGTTTCTGTTGTTCTGACTGTAGTGGGAAGATGGGCAGGGTTTCTGTTGTTCTGACTGTAGTGGGAAGATGGGCAGGGTTTCTGTTGTTCTAACTGCAGTGGGAAGATGGGCAGGGTTTCTGTTGTTCTGACTGTAGTGGGAAGATGGGCAGGGTTTCTGTTGTTCTGACTGTAGTGGGAAGATGGGCAGGGTTTCTGCTGTTCTGACTGTAGTGGGAAGATGGGCAGGGTTTCTGCTGTTCTGACTGCAGTGTTAAGCTCATTCCACCAAAGGTTCCCCTTTTTGTTTTGTGTTTTTTTAATTCACCCATAATAACATGGATCACATAACACTGTTCAATCAAAGATTGTTCATCAGTAGAAGTCAAGATGGTGGACACCAATCATTGCTTTTAAAATTAAGTTTGGTCCCTGTACTGCTTGGAACTAAGGCCCCGACATCACAAAATCTAGAGTTCAACAGTTTTAATCAGCCTGCAGAACACACTGAGGTTTCTATGGAGACCAGCGGGGGAGTGGTTGGGGGGGGGGGAGGGAGGGTGCTCTACGGAGGAGTGAAATTAAGATGCACACAGAGGAAGCATGTGCGTGTGTGTGTGTGTGTGTGTGTGAGAGAGTGAGACTCACGCTGTGTGCAGTGTGTGTGTGTGTGTGTGTGAGAGAGTGAGACTCACGCTGTGTGCAGTGTGTGTGTGTGTGTGTGCAGTGTGTGTGTGTGTGTGTGTGAGACTCACGCTGTGTACAGTACAGGCCAGTCCAGCCCGGGGTACACTTGCACTCCCCATCATAGGCGCTGCAGAAGGCTCCGTTGTGACAGTTGCAGGTATGAATGCAGTTTGGCCCCCACTGACCTGGGGGACAGGCTGAGAAACAACAACAGGACTGATTACACACTTTACACAGTGCTGTGATTAGAGTGTGCGTGTGTATGTCTGTGTGGGTACAATGTGAAAACAGCTTTCTGGGTTTTGCACAGTGCAGTTATCCAGCTAACTCAGTAATCCTGTTTTTGTGAAACAGGCCCCTGGTCTATATCGTACTTGGGCATGAGGTCCCAAGGTCAGTTTGCACAAAACAAAACATACAATTCAGTTCAACATACAATTCAACCCCCCCAGCAGGGGGCAGTGTAAATACACTCTTTAAACTCAGATGTTTTTTTTATTTTTTACATGGAGCCTGCCAGGCAGTGTCAATCAAATCAGAGTGAATTCCTTGGGGAAGCATTCATTGTCAAGTCAAGAGGAACAAAAAATAAATAAAAAAGACTTGAATAAACGTTCTCAGCTTCCACCAATGGTGAGAAACTCTCTATCTTTGGTTTGAAATGTTCTAAATCCCCCCCCCCTCCCACTTAAAAAAAAATATTTTTTTACCAATTTTTAAAAGCTTGCTGAAAAACATCTGTTCTAGGAGTTTCGGGTTCCCTGGAGATTTGACAGAGCATAATCTGATTGGTTCAGAGCACAGAGAGGGAGGAGCCTCACTGCAGTAAGGCGAGCCAGTACTGAGGCCGGAGTTATGTCGCCGTTACGCTAAAAATGTCATTGACTCGTAAATCACATCCCGCCTCTCCGGAATACCGCACATTGGAACGCTGATCTCCGGAATACCGCACGTCGGAACGCTGCTCTCCGGAATACCGCACATCCTACAGGAACCCTATAGAATGCCGTTGAGCCAGGAGTTGGGACTGACAGTAATTGAGAGCTTCTGCAGAGGCGAATAGGACCTCACGGTGATTTACGGTGAAAGAGTGTTGAACAGCTCCCTCCTCGGCACTATTTCTGAATGCTGAGTTGTAAGCATTTTGAAAGACTTTCATTAATCTTGGTACATTGACTGTCTGTCATTCTACCACGTGTAAGTAGACTCTTTGTGAATAAGCTTCAGTGGTAAAAGCACAAACTTAAAAGTATGTACATCTTTGTGCAAATTCATTGAATCACTGGCTGATTTTGTTCTTTTTTTTATTTGATGAGATTCCATGTCCACCATTTGTCCTGATATTTTTTATGATCCCAGTATATCTCTCTCTGGTTAGTTATCATTCTCCAGGCATTCGTTCCCAGTGATGTGTGTGGAATCTGCCTTCAGGTAGATGGATTATGCCATATTGCATCATCCCAATTCATGAAAAAGAACCCAAAGAAATTGAGGAAGATGAAGATAAACAAGGAAGTGAGAGGACTAGAATAAAAATGAGCAAGAACAAAAGAATCAGGTGTGACGACGGAATGCATGAACACACCTGGATGAAGACGGTCTGGAAATTATGCAAATGTAGACGTGTGGATGAATCGGGAAACAAAGACAGCTGCAAATTAACATGTGAATGTGTGCTTGATTAACCCTTTGAAGAGAAGGTTTTTTTTGGAATGTTTTCTTCTAAATTCTAAGCCAGTGTTCTAGAACTCCCCTGCTTTACCGGTGATTGTTACATCAGCATTAGAATGTTCAGTTAAGAACATTCTAATCACTTATTTGTGATCGCACACCTTAGGGTTAAATGAATTTGAAAGGCTGTATTGAACCTGAACATATTGGATGTATTGAGTGTGTAGAGGAGGACAGCCTCAGACACAAGAGACTCACACTGTGTGTGTGTGTGTGTGTGTGTGTGTGTGTGTGTGTGTGTGTGTGACTCACGCTGCGAGCAGTCACTGCCGATCCAGCCCGGGTAGCACTGACAGGACCCATCGATGGGGTTACAGGTTCCGTTGTTGGTACAGGTGCACGCCCCCGCACAGTTCTTCCCAAACCTACCGCTGGGGCACACTGCCAGGGGAAAACACACACATGAGACAGGTGAGTAATCACACACACACACACACACACACACACATCAATGCACGCTATACACACACACACACACACACACACCATTGCACACTACACACACACACACACACACATCAATGCACACTACATACACACACACACACATCAATGCACACTACATACACACACACACACACACACACACACACACACACACACACACACACACATCAATGCACACTACATACGCACACACACACATCAATGCACACTACATACACACATACACGCACAAAATGTACCAAAGGTCCCCCGGTGAAAAAGATTCATGAGTCTAAATGCCATGCTGGCTTGAACAGTAAAAGAGATCAGCTGCTCAGCATGGCTCAGGGGCTTCTTGTGGGATAAAACATCCTTACGAGCACAAAAGGGACTTTTTAGGTGTCATTTTCTTGGCAGAGCTCGTTGAGATGCTTGTGCTGTGGGCAACAGTGCCCCCTTCTGGCCAGTTAGCAGACTGCAGATTGATGCAATGTGCTGCCTGGAGGACCTGCACATACTAGTGCGCCCCCTCCAAAACTTACCTGGGATGCACACAGGTGAAACCCCCCCCCAAATAAAGCAGATTTCTGCTAATAAACACACATGTTTACCAGCAGAAAGACCTGATTTTTACCAGCAGAAAGGCTCCAGTGGGAGACAGGGTGCCTGTGTCTGTGTGTAATCAGAAGGTGGATAATCTCTTACCTTCATTGCAGAGCGCTCCTTTGAAACCCGGCAGACAGTCACACTGGCCGCTGATGTGGTGGCAGGGCCCGTTGCTGTGCACGCACTGCGGACACGCCTGGCTGCAACGGTGCCCGAAGTACCCCGGAGAACAGACTGTAACAAACAAGCAGGAGGATTGGCCGTTTACTCACGAGAGGGGCAAGAATGTACCGCAGGACTGACCTGTTATTCTTCGGTTATGGGAGAGCCAGGAGCAAGTGTGGCATTGGCCCATTATTCACAAAGGAACCAAGAACCAAGCACACGATTGGACTATTACTCACAGGAAAGGCAGGAACCAAGCACACGATTGGACTATTACTCACAGGAAAGGCAGGAAACAAGCGCAGGCTTAACCTGTTATTCATGGGTAATGGGAGAGCCAAAAGGCCTATTATCCACAGGAGAACCAAAAAGCAAACACAGGATTGGCCGTGTGTGTCGCACCGTGCTCACGTGTGATTGAGGACCCAGTGAGCACACAGGTGTACAGGTGAGCACACAGGTGGACAGGTGAGTCACACAGGTGGACAGGTGAGTCACACAGGTGGACAGGTGAGTCACACAGGTAAGCTGTGTGGGGTTTATCAGTGTGTGGGCGCAGTCTGGTGTTCACACTGAATGGATACTGCACCAGTGGGGCCATATAGGATATAAACACCGTTCCATTGTGTCAGACACAAAAGAAGCCTTTTGAAGGGGACGAGTCTTTAGAGCCTTCTCTAAGAGCTCGTCTCCGTGACAGCGAACGGCACGAATCGTGCCACCCTTTCACCCGCTGCCCGCTGCCGGGGCCCCGGAATGAAACCGGATCCATGGGGGGGTCACGCCAAAGAAGGGAAAGGAATCCACGCAGATGAAAGGTCCAGGGAAAGCGTGTCATGTGACCTGTGCTGGGCGGGGCGTGGGTGTGGTTACTCACTGCGCTGGCAGGTGGTCCCGCGGTATCCGGGGGCGCACTCGCAGGTCCCCTCATCCGGCGAACAGGAGGCCCCGTTCTTGCAGTTGCAGGGGAGGGAGCAGTTGGGTCCCCAGCGGCCCTCTGCACACACACTGTCACAGTGGATCCCTGGAACACAGGAACGCAGAACTGGCCTCACACACACACTCAGGGCAGTATCACACACACACGCTCAGGGCAGTATCACACACACACACGCTCAGGGCAGTATCACACACACACACGCTCAGGGCAGTATCACACACACACGCTCAGGGCAGAATCACACACACACACGCTCAGGGCGGTATCACACACACACACGCTCAGGGCAGTATCACACACACACACGCTCAGGGCAGTATCACACACACACTCAGGGCAGTATCACACACACACGCTCAGGGCAGTATCACACACACACACGCTCAGGGCAGTATCACACACACACACGCTCAGGGCAGTATCACACACACACGCTCAGGGCAGTATCACACACACACACTCAGGGCAGTATCACACACACACGCTCAGGGCAGTATCACACACACACACGCTCAGGGCAGTATCACACACACACACGCTCAGGGCAGTATCACACACACACACGCTCAGGGCAGTATCACACACACACACGCTCAGGGCAGTATCACACACACACGCTCAGGACAGTATCACACACACACGCTCAGGGCAGTATCACACACACACGCTCAGGGCAGTATCACACACACACGCTCAGGGCAGTATCACACACACACGCTCAGGGCAGTATCACACACACACTCAGGGCAGTATCACACACACACACTCAGGGCAGTATCACACACACACGCTCAGGGCAGTATCACACACACACGCTCAGGGCAGTATCACACACACACACTCAGGGCAGTATCACACACACGCTCAGGGCAGTATCACACACACACGCTCAGGGCAGTATCACACACACACGCTCAGGGCAGTATC
Organism: Ilyophis sp. 1 JC-2022; assembly: GCA_022702515.1. Classification (NCBI taxonomy): domain Eukaryota; kingdom Metazoa; phylum Chordata; class Actinopteri; order Anguilliformes; family Synaphobranchidae; genus Ilyophis; species Ilyophis sp. 1 JC-2022. Next base: position 5,471,764 of record CM040394.1, on the reverse strand, counting down.
ACACACACACACTCAGGGCAGTATCACACACACACTCAGGGCAGTATCACACACACACGCTCAGGGCAGTATCACAGACACACACACTCAGGGCAGTATCACACACACACGCTCAGGGCAGTATCACACACACACACGCTCAGGGCAGTATCACACACACACGCTCAGGGCAGTATCACACACACACTCAGGGCAGTATCACACACTCAGGGCAGTATCACAGACACACACACTCAGGGCAGTATCACACACACACGCTCAGGGCAGTATCACACACACACACGCTCAGGGCAGTATCACACACACACACTCAGGGCAGTATCACACACACGCTCAGGGCATTATCACACACACACACGCTCAGGGCAGTATCACACACACACACTCAGGGCAGTATCACACACACACGCTCAGGGCAGTATCACACACACACACACACACACGCTCAGGGCAGTATCACACACACACACGCTCAGGGCAGAATCACACACACACACGCTCAGGGCAGTATCACACACACACTCAGGGCAGTATCACACACTCAGGGCAGTATCACACACACACGCTCAGGGCAGTATCACACACACACGCTCAGGGCAGTATCACACACACACACACACACACACACACACACACGCTGTCACAGTGGATCCCTGGAACACAGGAACGCAGAACTGGCCTCACACACACGCTCAGGGCAGTATCACACACACACACACTCAGGGCGGTATCACACACAGGCTCAGGGCAGTATCACACACACACACTCAGGGCAGTTTCATTCAGTACTCCACACGCATGGATTATCTCCTGAATTCAATCAAAACCGCCAAGTAACTTAAGAAAAAGAGCTATTCAAACAAAAAAAGGACCCAACTAGATTAGTCCAGCGCCGCATTCTGTAAAAGTGACTTTTCTGCTAAAGACGGCATCATGCTGTCAGTCGAATCTGGAGGTCACATCACTTTAAGATGGTGACGGAGTAATATAGTAAGTTTTTTTTTTTTTATTGAATAGAACTTTCTTTCTGCTTGGCGGTTTTGATTGAATGCAAGAAATATTTGGCCAGTTCATCGCTGAAAGAGATATAATTGGAGGGATCCTTGCCGGGTCGCTGAATAGAAAGTCAGTTCTAAACCCGCACCCCCCTCCCAGTTATCTCACTATAGTTTGTTCCTGGATTTTTTTTAAACTAAGAAAAGCGAGCATTTTCTTCCTGCTCTCTGGTGTATATGTTTTCTGGTATGTGACGGTGTGTGATGAAAAGGCCTGCCGTTGGAGGAGCTGGGCTGAGCTGATTGGGGATGGCAGCTCCATGAAGACTCCCCGTGAGATGAAAGCCGTGCTGCAGAGCCTCGGCTGGCTAATCTGCTAATTAGCATGATCCACTTCCTGATTACGCTGCGTTTCATACAGGCTGCCATCCAGTGGGTGGAAGCCCGGACCGCTATCCGCTACACTTCCAAAACGCAGAAAGTGCCGTGTTTATCCATATTAAATCACAAGCTGAACAAGTTTTTCTTCTTGTTTTATTTAAAATAGTAGCACTGTGAGTTCTGTACAACATGATAAAATTTGCTTTTAACCCTTTGATGAGTAGGTTTCAAAATTCAAAATTCCAGGTCAGAAAGCTTTCAGTTACCAGCAGTAATTGTGACATCAGAATTAGAATGTTCAGTTATGAAGATTCTAATCACATATTTGTCATCTTACACCTTAATTGGTTAAAATAAACCTTTATGTAAATTTGTCATTGGCTTTCACTAACATTACTAACATGTAGAAAGGTAATGTTTTCACTAACATGTAGAAAGGTAGTGTTTCTGCACATTATTTGTAAGAAGGGTACTAGAGATGTTTTCAGCATTAATTTGTTGGCCTTTTAAAGCTTGGCTTAACCCAGACATAAAAGTGAAACTCACACACACAGAACTCCACAATATACTGCCACCATACAGAGACGAGTTTTATACAGATATTGAAATGATAAAATATCTGAATGCAGTCTGGAGACGGAGCCATTTGGGAAAGTTTGAGGAGGGGGAGGGGGAGGGGGAGGGGGAGGGAGGGAGATTAGACACTGTTGAAAGTGCTTTGTATTACTCAATTATACATTCTCATTGAGTCTGGGAGACAAAGGCTATGACAGGGCTCGGCGGAAAAGTCGCCGTTTTGACGATTCTGGAGAGACTTTGGAGGGGGGCAAAAAAGTAATACAGCCATTTGGGTGACCCGGGGTCGTACACGTCTTAGTGAAATGCAACTAAAACATATGATTTTTTCCCCCTTTTTAATGGAAAGCGAGGTGTCCCTCTGTCTCTGCTGGCGATAAGCAGTGCTGTCGGAGCGCCGGAGCGCCGTGCCGGAGCGCCGGAGCGCCGTGCCAGGGCGCGGGACAAAGACCCCTTTGAACGGGGCGGCGCGCGTTGCTAGGCGATGGCAGAATGCCGGCGATAAACTCCGGCTAAGGAGCCCTGTAGAAATGCCTGTGTGCTCCCGGGTCTGGCTCGGCGTGCCGGGGGGGGGTGCATCAGTATTCCATGCGCATTCCGGAATGGCCGGGGGAGGGAGGAACTCTCCGTCGCGTCTCAGCCAAATCAAAACAGCCCCCGTGCTCAACACCAGGCTGTCGTTTTATTATTCAAATGAGAAGCTAACTTTAAACTTTGTACTGCATTAGCATAGAATTACGTTAAATTAAATCACACGCAGAAATAATTTGTTACAATTTTGACACTGCATTGCAAGGAAGGTCAAGCAGTGTTGCGGTTTTCAGAGAAAATAGTTCCCAACCATCAAATCCATTGCAAATACATAAATACCAATAAGTTAATAAAGTCTGATGCGTTTCTGAGAGGGTCATAGATGCTATTTATATGTAAGTCTATTTTACAGGAATCTGCATGAAAATCTAATATGTCTTCCAGCCAGCAGATTATTATTGTTTCTGCACCATATATGGTTATAATTTTATTCAAATTAAATGCCAATGATGTATAATATCACGTATCAGAGCGAAAGTTTCAGGACAGTAATCTCTATAGGATGGCATTCAGTGACACTTTTACCAGTTGCCATAGCAACCTGAATATATAATCATTTGCTATGTAAATAATGCCCTAAAAGTAAAACCAGTAGTTCTCCCAAGATCTGTGCATTCTTTTTTTTTCAGTTTTCACAAACAGACAGTGATCACGAGTCACAATCGCATAACCTCTGTTCTACATACATGTGGCAGAGACAAAATAGATTCTGTCGAGCCCAAGAATACAATTAGTTTCTGGCCGACCCGTTCAGAGACTCAGTTTGCAGTTTGAATGTGATTGCAGCTGATCCCATGATGAAGTAAAATATGTGAAAATGAGAGTTCTGTTCAACCCTTCGGGATGTTTCCTGCCCTCAGATCTATCAAATATGTGTTCAGCGATTTCTGCCCTCAAATCTAACAAATATGTGTTCGGCTGTTTCTGCCCTGAGGACTGTCTGATATGCGTTTCATGGGAGCACATTAAATGTCCATTTTCATGCGTGCCCATGACAGGAAGGCTGCCGACTGCGCTGAAGGCAAAGGCAGGTAATTTACGACAGCCTCGGAACCTTCCGGGTGACGTTCAGAGCGCCTCCCAGCTCAGCTCGTAATTACAGCGGCTAATCGGGCGGATAATTGCAGCTGATTAAACTGTTAAACCGTCGTTGCAATTAAAGCTGAACCTCCACTGCTTTTTCTGCTCCAAGTGAGCGTGACGTCTCAAACGTTCCGTCGGGAGGTCGGGCGGCGTTTTCTCGCTACGCGTGTTCCCGGCTCTCCTGCTTCTGCGCGAAGCCCTGACCGATGGCGGACTCGAACCGAGCCACAAACCGCATGTGCAGTGGGTGAGCCAATCACGATCGTCGCTGCCGTTCAGTGTGACGGAGAGTGACAGAGGAAGGCGTTCTGTCCATATCCATAACGGGCCTGTATCGACCGTCAGTGTTTCAAGCAGCTCACAGTAACAGCAGGAAGTGCATCGATTTGAGATGTATATCACCTTTATTTGTCTCACTCACACTCAACCGTCAAGGCTTTGGCAGACAGCTGATGCAGCGCGGCCGCTGGGGGCGTTTAGATTTATTTTGGGTTCAATAGCAGTTTGTTCTAATCCCGAAAGGCTAAGTGATAAAAACCCTCCCATTATACACACTATTGGTCTGCCCACAGGCCCACCGGCACACCGGGTCCGAGCCTGTCAAGCACTGCTAAACCCATTGACTGCGCGCTCAGGAAAAAAGGCTACGGAAAAGTGCCTAAAAAGGTACAAACGCTTCACGCTGGGGTGGTACACTATAGTACATAAAACTGTACCCCTAAGCAGCAATACATAATTCATTTGCACCTTTTTTTTGCTTTTTACCCAAATAGAACATTATTGTACTTTCAGGGTACATTGGGTGTTTGTTCCGTAAAGATTAAAAAATGTACCTCCACTGTACCTATATTTCTGAGTGTATGGTGCTGCCAGGCCTCTACTCCACCCCCATCCCTTGGTTTGAGAACTGAGACCAGCATGCACTGGGGTCTTGTTAGAAACCTTTGGTAATAACATCTGTTTCTCTGAAAGATTGTACTAAATAACTATAACTGCACATTCCACTGAAAGGTTATGACTGTACTAAATAACTATACCGCATGTTTCCAAGCCCCTTTTAACTGTTGCAGGTAATGAAATGCATGTGTAGTAGAGTGTTTTCCAGCTGCAAGACTAGAGAGTGTGGAAGATCATAGTGATATGAGCTGACTGTGTGGGGAGAGGAGCTTTAGATATGGACAGTAAATGATAAGAGGCAGTGATGTAGTCTGCATAAGGTTAATGCATCAGGACTTACCAGTCAAACGCCTGGAGCTATTTTTACAACACGAGGGTGAAACGTTTATAACAGAACACTATTGTCGTGGTTCGTGGCTGTTTATTTTCTTTTCTTTTGCGGTTCTCGTTCTGGTTTCACGATTGTGAATCAATCAGATTTTTTCCACGTTCCGTTTCAGGGTTTGCAGTCCTCATTATTGTTTTCACTTGGGCTTCTACGTGCAGGGTATTTAAGTTCCTCACTTCCGCTTCTCCAGTGCTTGTTTGTCTTTCGACATTGCACTGAGCCAGGTATAGCCAGGTACTAGCGACCTCCTGATATTAAACTTTGTTTATGTTCACGAGGGACTTGCTATTAGCTATTTATTTCAGGTATAGGATTGTTTCCTCCTGCTAGCGTTCTGCGCTATTTATTTTGTCCTTTACTGTTCTCTAGGAGACAGTTTTTCTTTGTGCCTTTGTTTTGGTTTTAGACTCTTCCGGCTCTGAGCTAAGGTAGCCGAAGGTGTCCTTTTGTTTGCTAGATTTCCTGTACGTGCTCATTATGTGAGCTCGGGAGATTTAGTTGGTATTTCACTAGTTTTCTAGTTCGCCCATTTTAGTGGGTTGATTTTCGTTTTTGGCTGTTTAGCCTTAGGGAATTAAGTTCCTGTTTTTTTTGTAAAATTTTCTTGAATTCTTTTTTCCCCATTTATTGGTCCTCACGGTCGTGAGCTGACTTGTTCTGATTCCGCCACCTTCGCGTTTGAATCTCCGACGCATTAAAAGACCCATTACAACTATATTCCCCAACACCTCAAAACAATGGTGTGTTTGATGCATTAAAAGATTGCAGAAAAAGAAAAAACGCTGTCATTCACAGCTAGCTTTTCCTCAAAGGTGCTCTGCATGTTCTAGTAAAACAGGTGTGTTGAGAGGGCAGAAGGTTCTGCCCTGCAGGTGAGCTGTGTGGGCATGGCCCCAGACTGACCTGTCCAGCCAGCCAGGCAGCGGCAGTACCCAGTGGCAGGGTGGCACCCATCGGCATGGCTACAGTCGCACCTCTCCCTGCAGTTCATCCCGTAGGTACCATCCTGAAAACAAGAATGCGGGGAGGGGGGTCAGAGGTCACTCTGTACAGGCGGTTGCAGGTTTATCGCCTGATTTACAGGACACACTTGAAGACTGTTTTTCCCAAACTCACTCAGCACACTTTTTTACTAGTTTTGAGAAAATCAACATTTTTCTTTATTTTAAATTGGTGGAGTTTTTTTGCGTGAAGAATCACATTTTTATACTTAAATCCAGAAGAATAATAGTGTAAAAGTGAAACTGCAAATATCTAATAATTACTCCCACCTTGAAAAATATAGTTTATCAAAACTGGATTTAGTGAGGTTTGGAAAAACACTTAATTTGTGTACTTTAAATGTACTCACATATGTTACAGCTGAAGAGCCATTATTTTTACTTATTTACAATTTTAGTTGCATTTAAGTTACCAAATGTTGTCGGTTCATAGCCTGGTTTAGAGCACATATTTATTTTTTTTAATCCCTGAAAATTTTTACCACTGAGAATATACATTATTGTCAAATAATCCAGTGCGCTCTGGCTGAGTTTGTAGGTTTGTACTTTTAATAATTACACGTCCCTTGTAGTCAGATTAAGTCAGTGAATTGAGAACAAAGAGAGCTGTGTTGGCCATTGCACTGAAGTCCTGCTCCGTAAGAGAGCTGCATTATGAAACTTGGATTTGGAATTTGTCCTTTTCAATCAAAGCAAGAGCTTCCATAGCCTTGGGCTCTATCGTGGCTGCCACGCTTGAATCCTAACGAGTATGTGACATACTTGGAAATGAGCCACGAGTTTCAACTGTGACTGGGCTTAACCCCTAGAGGTTAAAATCGGCTCCAAGATTTATTGAGCCTTGGATAGTTATTTGCTTATGTATAGTTACTATATGGCACTCCTGATTTCAGTCAATCTTTTAGTAATTTCAGGAATTTGAGCTCTTATTCTATATAAACCAAATTCTTCTAAATTCCGTTCTCATAATTTCCCCCTTGTATTGTAATTGTAGTCTATGTGTAAAATGACATTGACTATGATATGACATTGACTATGATATGACATTGACTATGACATGACAAATCAGTGCACTTGAACACAGAACCATAATCTGTAAATTCCTGGATTTCTGACTGCAGGGTTTTTATATGGAAGTAGATTTGCTGACCAATTAATAAAGGCTCTGGCTCAAGGGCCAATCAGCTTCCGCTAATCCGGTGAGAATGTGACTCCGCCAGATTAGAACAAGGCCTCTTTCTCTTTAGCGGCTGAAGTGGAGTGGTTTGTCTAAAAGCATTACTTTCACAATTAATAAATAAAGGTTTTGACTTAACATCACATACCACACAATGCACACAACGCTGGACCTCAGGACCACAGTCTAGCAGATTTAGGGGTACCTTTGCAAGTTCACCAGCGATTTACACCGTGCAGAGCAGCTATGAGCATAACTGGCAGATTTTAATTAAACAGAGTAAACTCTTTCTGGGTTTAAAGACTGAACTGGCCCAAAGTATGCCTGTACGTTCTTAGAGTGATCATCTTTACTGGCTGCATATGATGGTGTGTACTGAGACTGTACTACATGTGATTTTCAGTACTTAGAACGTTAGTATGGACTGTAGTGGGTGTGATGGTCTGCACTGACGGTCTGGGAGTTTACCTGGCTGTGCGGTCTGTACTGTGTGTGATGGTCTGTACTGACAGTGTGGGGGTTTACCTGGCTGTGACGGTCTGTACTGACTGTGTGGGGGTTTACCTGGCTGTGACGGTCTGTACTGACTGTGTGGGGGTTTACCTGGCTGTGACGGTCTGCACTGACAGTGTGGGGGTTTACCTGGCTGTGACGGTCTGTACTGACAGTGTGGGAGGTTACCTGGTTGTGACGGTCTGTACTGACAGTGTGGGGGTTTACCTGGCTGTGACGGTCTGTACTGACTGTGTGGGAGTTTACCTGGCTGTGACAGTCTGTACTGACAGTGTGGGAGGTTACCTGGCTGTGACGGTCTGTACTGACAGTGTGGGGGTTTACCTGGCTGTGACGGTCTGTACTGACAGTGTGGGGGTTTACCTGGCTGTGACGGTCTGTACTGACAGTGTGGGGGTTTACCTGGCTGTGACGGTCTGTACTGACAGTGTGGGAGGTTACCTGGTTGTGACGGTCTGTACTGACAGTGTGGGGGTTTACCTGGCTGTGACGGTCTGTACTGACTGTGTGGGGGTTTACCTGGTTGTGACGGTCTGTACTGACAGTGTGGAAGTTTACCTGGCAGTGCAGGTCACACTTTTCTCCCCTCCAGCCAGGCGCGCAGGTGCACTCTCCGTTGAGCGCGTTACAGGCCCCTCCGTTACCGCACCGACAGGTGAGGTTACAGCCCAGTCCCCAGGTACCACTCGGGCAGTTAATAGAGCAGTCCACACCGTGCCAACCTGAGGAACAGCACTAGTCATTAAACACACTAACATCACTCACTGTGCCAACCTGAGGAACAGCACTAGAGCCATTAAACACACTAACATCACTCGCTGTACCAACCTGAGGAACAGCACTAGAACCGTTAAACACACTAACATCACTCGCTGTACCAACCTGAGGAACAGCACTAGAGCCATTAAACACACTAACATCACTCACTGTGCCAACCTGAGGGACAGCACTAGAGTCATTAAACACACTAACATCACTCACTGTGCCAACCTGAGGAACAGCACTAGAGCCATTAAACACACTAACATCACTCACTGTGCCAACCTGAGGAACAGCACTAGAGCCATTAAACACACTAACATCACTCACTGTGCCAACCTGAGGGACAGCACTAGAGTCATTAAACACACTAACATCACTCACTGTGCCAACCTGAGGGACAGCACTAGAGTCATTAAACACACTAACATCACTCACTGTGCCAACCTGAGGGACAGCACTAGAGTCATTAAACACACTAACATCACTCACTGTGCCAACCTGAGGGACAGCACTAGAGCCATTAAACACACTAACATCACTCGCTGTACCAACCTGAGGAACAGCACTAGTCATTAAACACACTAACATCACTCGCTGTGCCAACCTGAGGGACAGCACTAGAGTCATTAAACACACTAACATCACTCACTGTGCCAACCTGAGGAACAGCACTAGAGTCATTAAACACACTAACATCACTCACTGTGCCAACCTGAGGGACAGCACTAGAGCCATTAAACACACTAACATCACTCACTGTGCCAACCTGAGGGACAGCACTAGAGTCATTAAACACACTAACATCACTCACTGTGCCAACCTGAGGGACAGCACTAGAGTCATTAAACACACTAACATCACTCACTGTGCCAACCTGAGGGACAGCACTAGAGTCATTAAACACACTAACATCACTCACTGTGCCAACCTGAGGAACAGCACTAGAGCCATTAAACACACTAACATCACTCACTGTGCCAACCTGAGGAACAGCACTAGAACCATTAAACACACTAACATCACTCACTGTGCCAACCTGAGGGACAGCACTAGAGTCATTAAACACACTAACATCACTCACTGTGCCAACCTGAGGAACAGCACTAGAGTCATTAAACACACTAACATCACTCACTGTGCCAACCTGAGGGACAGCACTAGTCATTAAACACACTAACATCACTCACTGTGCCAACCTGAGGGACAGCACTAGAACCATTAAACACACTAACATCACTCACTGTGCCAACCTGAGGGACAGCACTAGAGCCGTTAAACACACTAACATCACTCACTGTGCCAACCTGAGGGACAGCACTAGAGCCGTTAAACACACTAACATCACTCACTGTGCCAACCTGAGGGACAGCACTAGAGTCATTAAACACACTAACATCACTCACTGTGCCAACCTGAGGGACAGCACTAGAGCCATTAAACACACTAACATCACTCACTGTGCCAACCTGAGGAACAGCACTAGAGCCATTAAACACACTAACATCACTCACTGTGCCAACCTGAGGAACAGCACTAGAGCCATTAAACACACTAACATCACTCACTGTGCCAACCTGAGGGACAGCACTAGAGTCATTAAACACACTAACATCACTCACTGTACCAACCTGAGGAACAGCACTAGAGCCGTTAAACACACTAACATCACTCACTGTGCCAACCTGAGGAACAGCACTAGAGTCATTAAACACACTAACATCACTCACTGTGCCAACCTGAGGGACAGCACTAGAGCCATTAAACACACTAACATCACTCACTGTACCAACCTGAGGAACAGCACTAGAGTCATTAAACACACTAACATCACTCACTGTGCCAACCTGAGGAACAGCACTAGAGTCATTAAACACACTAACATCACTCACTGTGCCAACCTGAGGAACAGCACTAGAGCCATTAAACACACTAACATCACTCGCTGTACCAACCTGAGGAACAGCACTAGTCATTAAACACACTAACATCACTCGCTGTGCCAACCTGAGGGACAGCACTAGAGTCATTAAACACACTAACATCACTCACTGTGCCAACCTGAGGAACAGCACTAGAGTCATTAAACACACTAACATCACTCACTGTGCCAACCTGAGGGACAGCACTAGAGTCCTTAAACACACTAACATCACTCACTGTGCCAACCTGAGGGACAGCACTAGAGCCATTAAACACACTAACATCACTCACTGTGCCAACCTGAGGAACAGCACTAGAGTCATTAAACACACTAACATCACTCACTGTGCCAACCTGAGGGACAGCACTAGAGTCATTAAACACACTAACATCACTCACTGTGCCAACCTGAGGAACAGCACTAGAGCCATTAAACACACTAACATCACTCACTGTGCCAACCTGAGGGACAGCACTAGAACCATTAAACATACTAACATCACTCACTGTGCCAACCTGAGGGACAGCACTAGAGTCATTAAACACACTAACATCACTCACTGTGCCAACCTGAGGAACAGCACTAGAGTCATTAAACACACTAACATCACTCACTGTGCCAACCTGAGGGACAGCACTAGTCATTAAACACACTAACATCACTCACTGTGCCAACCTGAGGGACAGCACTAGAGTCATTAAACACACTAACATCACTCACTGTGCCATTGCACACAGCAAAAATGGTGGTGTACATTTAACACCCGAGGGTATTTATTTGGGGGTGTCCGTGTTAATTTAGGAGGGGTAGTGTTGAGGCTGGGATGGGGGGTGTCAGTGTTAATTTAGGAGGGGCAGTGTTGAGGCTGGGATGGGGGGTGTCGGTAGTTTGAGGTTGGGGGTGTCAGTGTTAATTTAGGAGGGGCAGCGTTGAGGCTGGGATGGGGGGTGTCAGTAGTTTGAGGTTGGGGGTGTCAGTGTGAAAGCTGTAGAGGTAGTGTTGATGCTGGGACGGGGGTGTCAGTAGTTTTAGGGCGGGGCAGACTGGGGGGTACCTCCTTCAGTACCTGCTCTGCAGGTGCAGGCTCCATCCACAGGTGAGCACACCGCCCTGTTCTTGCAGCTGCAGGTAGACGAGCAGTTGGCCCCGTAGGTCCCGGCAGGGCAGGGGATGGAACAGTTAGACCCCTGTAAGAGACACACCAAAATCACTCCCATGCATCACTGCCATTGGTTGGGACCACACCCATCACTGCTATTGGCTGGGACCACACCCATGCATCACTGCTATTGGCTGGGACCACACCCATGCATCATTGCTATTGGTTGGAAAAAATCAGCTGCTGGGGCACCCACCGTAACCACGGTAACAATGTACAGATATTAGATATAGGCTTAATTGAAGTGTGAAAAATGAATCAATTAATTTATTTATTTATTTATTTATTATTGGGGTTGAATTACAGTGGTGATAATGGTGCATTCTGTTATTACAGTGTTAATAATGGTGTAATAACATATCTTAGTACCCCTACCACTCACCTTGAACCCAGGGGCGCAGATGCACTCGCCAGTCACGCTGCGGCAGTCCGCTCCGTTCTGACACTGGCACACCTGCCGGCAGGACTCCCCGAAAAAGCCCGGAGCGCACGTCTCATTGCAGTAGAGCCCCGACCAGCCGGGACGACAGGAGCATTCCCCAGACATGGGGTGACAGCTGTGGGCGGGGGGGGGAGAAGGGGGCACAGAAGCCGATGTGAGACCCTGCCCTGGCCAGATTTACCGCCCTATCTCACTGCATGTGACAGACTACAGCACGCTGTGGCGCCAGATAGTTAATGGGTTAGGCTGCTTCAGAGCAGGATGGAAAAATTATAATTATAAAAACGTGGCAGTTCATTCATGATATATATATTCTACTATGCTGAAACCTACTGCAAGGGACATTCAATAAAAATAAAATAAATAATATTTTTGAATATGTTTTCACTGCAACATCGAAGACCCTTGTATTATGGCAAAAAATATTTAAATACTAGTGCTAACCAGTGCTAAAAAATGTGAAAATTAAACAGGCCTTGTACTGATTCATTGTTACACAGAGCTAGGGCTATTTATTTATTTTAGCTTTTTACTATTCACTGGGATATAACACACACACACACACTGTGTTGTTCTCAGATGTGAGAGTTCAAGTACAAGTGTTTAAATCGAGAGAGAAACAGGTGCAATGCGATCAGGTTAAATTAAAAACCGGCAAGGAGCAGACTCTTCTTTTAAGAACAATCAAAGTTTCATAGCGTGGGGGTGACCGTTACTTCACACTTTTTTTACGAGCTGAGAAACACTCAGGCTGTCCTTGACTGCTGGAACACCACCAACAACACACTGTCTCAGTATTCCGTGACAGGGGGCGGGGACCCCTAGTGATTGACAGGCCCGGGAGCCTAACGGTTGTCACATGGGTCCAGGCCACTACCTTGTCTCCACCTGGAACAGCAGCCCCATTGAAGCGGAGAAGAACAGACGGGCAGCACAGGCGGCTGTCAGCTGCGACAGGCTGTCTGATCCTCATGGTCTGCCACAATGGCTGGCTCTGTCTCACCACCCACTAACTACATAAACAGACCCCTGTCTAACACCGCCCCAAACAACCTCCCTCGGGGACAACCTCCCTCTCCCCCCTCTCCCCCCCTCCCACAACTTAGCCTTTTCTTCTACGTCCTCCTCTAATAATAATAATAATAATAAAATAGATTAATTTGTAATATATCTTATCAACATAACTAACAAGCACACAAATTTGCAAAATAACCTCAAACACAGAAAAAAGTGACCATTACGGTTACTGAACAATCAACGAATCAATTACCTATGGGTCTTAAGAACAGTCAAAAGGCTAGACTGCAATGAAGAATTTCTAGATACTGTATATTCCCCTCTCCTTCACAGACCGACAGACTGGCTCCCCTAAGTAATGGCAGTACATCTGTTTCAACACTAGATGGCGAAGAAGACACAAATTAATGGGCTTTGCCTAACATTGACTTTAATGGCTTTTTAAATCTTTTGTCATTTTGTTTCTAGAAAAAATGTATCTTCAACTAAACAAACTAACCAAACGTTTATACTAATCTGCGTTGAAAGAATTATAATTATTAAAAGCTTACTTATTAGAATTAAATGCCAGGCTATTTAAAAGAGGAGAAGAATCATAGTATATAGTATGTGAACAATAAAATGGAAATTTGTGGGGTAAAAAAATCATAAAATAAGGCCTTCAAGTGACTTTTACTAAGATGTCCGACTTTCACTGGAGTTCATGCCCTTGTACAAGCTTTCTGTTCCATATCGACATCTGGAGCAAAGCAAAGAAACAATGTTTTTAAAATACAGCCATTGAGCCCAGCTCCTTCCTCCCACTGCTGAAACTATAATCTTTTTTTTTTTGTGTGTAAATAAACCGTGAAATGATTGATACTGTATGCCTTCGACAGACAGCTATAACGTTCAGGATTTTCATGCAGAAGAGCGGCACGCTTGTTTCCTGTCATGTCCGCAATAAAAAAAAAAAAGACAATCGGCTGAAGAAACGGCAGCAAATCAGGGCTTAAGAGGAACAAACGCTGGTAAACGAGGAGATAAACTACAGAGGCCTAGGCGGGCCTGTAATCCCTCATACATACAGAGGCGCATAACTGGGACCGATGTTTCCCTTTCCTTTTTTCAAACACAGCCTCACAATGCAGAAATCATCTTGCTTCTGACCTGCGGAGCCAAGGCTAATTGGGCATAGCGCTAAACGGACTCATTGTGCGAGGAGACGCTCTAGTACACTCTAACCAGCCTACACTACACCGCTCAATGCAACTCCCGCAGTAAGTAATCCCACCATAAACGGGGTAAAACTGGTGTTTAGCTATGGCTCTGCTGACAATGCTAGCGCTTTAATCAAGGCCTTAGTGCGGGCTAAGCTTGTGGGACCAATTCTTATTATTTTTATTATTATTTTATTGTAACCTCCTGAGACTTGGAAATGTATTTAAAATTAAAATGTATTTAAAATGTTTTGACAGAATTACCTGTGGGTGTTGTGGGCGTGGCAGGGACACCTCCTGTCACACCTGAGTCCGTAGACCCCCTCAGGGCAGAGCCGAACCTCGCACCACTCTCCAGTGTACCCCGGCTCACACACGCACGCCCCGCTGATGTGGTAGCACTTAGCGCCGTTCTCGCAGCGACACGTCTGGCCGCAGGCCACGCCGAAAGTGCCGACGGGGCACTCGTCCTGGCACCTGCAGAGAGCGGGAAAACGTCGTTACAGCCCGTTAGCCCCGCCCAACCCGCCCGCGCCTCACTGCCCTGCCTCCGGGCCGTCCTGGCAAAACAGGCCATCAAACACCGCCATTATGAACGCCAGTGACTTACACTGCCATTGTCTTACACTTAACAGCAGCTAAACCAGTTACCAGGAATATCATACAGCGAGATTCAGGAATACCATACTGTGAGACTGAGGTGTATCAGGAATATCATACAGCGAGACTCAGGAATATCATACAGCGAGACTCAGGAATATTATACTGTGAGACTCAGGAATATCATACAGCGAGACTCAGGAATATTATACTGTGAGACTCAGGAATATCATACTGTGAGACTCAGGAATACCATACCATTCCGTGTCGGAATACGGAATACTAGAGTTTGGAGGGAAACGTCACGTGAAACTAGCTGCCACACACCTCGGGCATCTTTATCAGCTGACTAGAGGGTGTTCAAGAGGTTGAGTAGCACATGTTCTCCGCTCAGGGCCTAGAGATACATGCTAATAAAGACAGTGTAGTAGCGCGTGTTCTCCGCCCAGGGCCTAGAGATAATAAAGACAGTGTACTGAAGAGGAATTTTCTGTTAATGTTGTCTGTCCATATCCTCCTGACATCCCGAAATGTCTCCTGTAAGGGACATAAGTCTCTGGTCTTAATCTCAACAGCCATATATTCTTCTAGGCATTCAAGAGAATAAAAGTTCAATAAATAATATTTCTGATCATAATTTCACTGCAACATGTTTTTGTCAACCAATTCACTTGTAATCTGTCAATAAATTGAAATACTATTAAAAAAAAATTCTGTAGGGTCTCAGGAGAATAAATTAAAGGGTAAATGGAGATCACGCTCTACCAGGGGCAGGAGGGCCCCACCGGGGTTAGAAGGGCCCCACTAGCAGTTGTTTGTGGCCCCAGTTTAAACACAATAGAGATGCAGAGGTCAGGTACGAGAGCATCTTCATTATACACACCACAGGGGGTACTCCAAATCTTATTTTCAACCCTTTTTTCCTAGTAACCCTGCTCCAATAAACATTTTATATATTTCAGATCTCTACTAAGAATGTCTTTCTACCTGTCAAAATGTATCAATCAGAATTTGTTCACAGGACATCCCTGTATGAGGTTACGGGCAATGTTTTGAATTTTCATCGGGTAAAAGTCACACCCTTGGAGACATGCACAATGTGCCCTTTGTTTGAAGTCTTGAGAAGAGAAGAGGAAAGGACGTATTATCCAATTCCTCCCCTCGATGGGCTGTGTCCACAATCTTTCAGGACTGCTCCAGGGGTGCCCTGGAATTTCTCCCGGCTCTGCCGTCGACAGGAATCTCATGACGGAGAACTCAGAGGGATCACGGAACGCCGGGAATACTCTGGGTTGCTGTCAGCTTGTTATGATGGATGAGCTGCCAGGGTTCTTACGTACTTACGGTTCTGTCTCTAGGAAGTGTTTATCATCCTCATTCATTTACTCAACAGATGTCTTTCATCGAGGAAACGTAATGCTCTTCACTTATTTAGATATCTGACGCCAGCATATACTCGGGCAGCTGGTGGCTCACTTTAAAACAGACGGGATATATCTACCCCCAACACGCCCTCCTCTGTAATCCAGGTTTACTTTTCCAACTACTGCCTCCTAAACACATTAATATGCTTCTCTTCACTGATACCAATATAGCACAGTGCAGGTTTAACAGCCATATAAAATAAAAGTGATATTGTATTGTAGTATATTATTACTCTGTGTATCAGTATGTATCTTCCACGCTTAATCCAAAGGCTCTGAAGAAGGCATAATCTATGCCCAAATCTCAGAAATAAAGTCTACAAAATAGAAATAAGTCCTCTTGATTATCAGAGTGCTCCAACTTTATTTTACGGTGAATAGACATCAAAACTTTTCATCGGTATATTTTTCGATATGTATAATATACAAAAAATAAATATTAATCATAAAGATTTGAAACATTCCAGACGGACCGCTGATCACCTTATGCAGTGCAAGTGATGGAGCAGCGGGCCTATCAGCGATACCGGCCTATCAGCGATACCGGCCTCAGAGTATAATCTGATCTCATGCGACACGTGCGTTCCCTCCACGGCTGTTTTCCATCCGGAGGGCGTGGTCGGTGAGCAGCCATGACGTCTGGCTTTCCGAAAGCTCTTATTAACTCATAAAAGCGCACTTACATTGCTATTCCCGTAGGTTCACTGGCTGGCTAAGTATATGGTACATGTTCTCTGATAGAGGTAATTACGGGGTACAGGGCCTTTCTCCCCATGGTCCACCCCCCCCCCCCCCCGCCATCCAGTGACACTCAAGCTTCAGCTCAGTCCATTGGCTCTTCTGCTTTTCAAGAATCTGGTTCCTTACTCTTTAGATAAAACTCTCAGATACTCTTTCTCAGACAAAATCCCATGAGAACAATTTACAGGACCAACATAAGTGCAGAAATGCACATTAAATGCACATTAAATGCAAAGAATAACTTTGCAAAGTGCAACAAAAAATGAGCGGACTGAGAGAACGTTCCCATTTCCATTCCCAGAGAGACGGTGACAGATTTGTTGAAGGTTGTAGGCCTACTAAGCAGCCTGTATCTCTTCAGTATAATTTATTACGCTCTTTTACTGAGTGTTATAGCTAAAGATACAGCAGCTGTTTTCGGTTTCAGCAAAACTGGGTAGAAATAATGTCCCTACGCTTCCTGTGAGCTACGCTGGCATTCGCTTACATGATTGAGTTCTCAGCTGCCATTCTCAAGACTCTGTGCTTTTTATACGCAGGAAAAAGAACGTCTCAGGTATTCGTAAACAATGGGAACTGTGGATGAGATGACAGATCGCACGGCTGAATCACTCAGTAACTCCACCGTGGGCACTGGCCACACAACTTAATGACAGCCTTATTGAAATGTGACTGAATGGTAAAGCATGTAGACATTTTCACAGCAATTCCTTAACGGATTGGCCAACTTGAGCAGACTCCGTAGGGGAGAGGTTCATTTTATCTCTTTCTAACAATAGGTTTGGATTACTGTGGTAATGGTGGACTAAACAGGACCCTGATCACCCAGCTGTGTTATGGTTCTGACTAACTATCCACTTAACACTGTGCCATTTGCCAAGTCGTAATGAGATACCCCTCGTGACCTCGCGGGGTTTCAGAGCTTTGCAGTGTCGAGGAAGAGTATCGACATGAGAACACACCGTTTCTTCCCGCAGAAAAAAAGGATACATTTTTATAAGAGCTGGAGGGTTCAAACGGCTTTAACCAGCTCCACTGCGGTCAGCTCCGTTGCGTTTAAGCGTCAGCTTTAGCCGTGAGCTCCATTAAAATGAACCACCAATTCCAATTTGTTCCCATCAAAACTTTAGCTGTCAACACCGTTGCATTCCTATCAAAGCTTTAGCTGTCAACTCTGTGGCATTTTCCCATTGGCTCCACTGCGTTCCTCTCAAACAGTGTCAGTGCGCACCAGCGGATGCGTTATTTGGGGTTTGGCGGTGTGTTGGGGCTTCAGAGAGCGGGGATTTGGGAGGGACCCCGGGCATCTGTCCCGGAACACTGGGGAGGGGGCGCTTCCCTCTGGCACGGCTCCACACCCCGCCAGTCGCATCCTCAACCTCAGAAATCCCTGTGACCACTTCCTCTTCCTCCTCCTCCTGTAGGGGTGCTGTGGTTTCGGGGGAAGGGTTGGTGCGGAAAGGACAGACCCCCCTAGGACCTTGCCGTAAATGGGGAAGACCGGGGGGGGAACCCAAAATGGCCGCTTCCTGACTGTTAAACCCTGAACCTGTCACACATGCCGCTCAGTGCCGCGTTAATTTCCACCGCCGCGTTTCCGGAAACATCTGGAGCGTGAAGATGTGGGAAGACACCAGGCGGGTGCACAGCAGCCTCCACAAGTTCAGCCCAGGCCAGCTCCCCAGAGTACATGAATGTGGTTTGACTAATGCTGGCATTCTGTGTGCTGTCAGTCAGTGCCATAACCAGTGTCTCATAGCGGTTTGTTTAGAAATATTAAGTTTAACTATGTGACTGTGTATATGTGTGTGTTCGTACATGATTATGTGTGTATGATTGTGACAGTGTTTGTATATGTGTTTGTGTGTGTTTGAGAGAACCCTGAACCCCCCACCACGCACGCATGCACGCACGCGTACACACACACCTTTCTGTTGCCCGTGTGTTTCCATTTGTGTGAGAGGGGAGGGCAGTTACGCAGCTGGTGAGCTTTGACTAAAGCAGGGCTGAAATCTTACCTTTCAAACCGATCGTTTAAAATGTTTTTGTTAGATTTTTTATGATACACTCTCCTCCACCGCAGCCGCATTAGATCGTCTTGAATTATAGCACTTAGAAGATGACGCTCAATTTCCTAAATAAATATAATCTTTACGCAGACAAAATTTTAAAGAGGGGCAAGAGAGAGCTGTGAACTGGAACGCATTACTCAGCAAATCACTGCTTTGATTAATGATCAGGAAGTTGGGGAAATACGGGTGGCAGAGTAGCGCGGTGGTTAGAAAACCGGGTTTGCGGCGCAAAGGCTGCGGGTTCAATTCCCAGCTGGGGCACAGCGCTGATGTACCCTTGAGCGGGGCACTTAGCCTGAATTGGTTCAGTAAACATCCAGCTGTATAAATGAAAAAAAAAAAAAAAACAATCTGTTTAAGTCGCTCTGGATAAGGACATCTACAAAATGTCAGCACGTAATGAAGTGTAACTGAAAATGAGCAGATAGAAGTGATATTTAGGGCCAGGGAGGGGGTCTAGCACCCCCCCTCCCCATAATGGTGCTTCATTCCTGAACCAATGTTTTAGGGAGGGGAGAAGCGGGCGAAGTTGCTTTGATACTCTGCCAAAAAACCAAACTCATCCATATCTCTCAGCACAGCCTAGAGGTGATTTTTAATATTGTATGTAAAAGAGTTAAAACATAAAAGAAGCAGGCGGATAAAATCTGGCAGAGAGAAAAAGGGCTATGGATATATACTGTAGTGGCTTTTCATCCCGACACAAACAATCCATGAAGTACTTAAATATTTACACCTTATGAAATACCGCCACTGTCAATGAAGACATGGAAAGCCATTTAAAAAACCAGAGTACAGAGAGAGAATAGACAGGCATATTATGCTCAATATAATACAAATATAGTATATAGTATATGTGTGTGTGTGCACAGCTAAGTATAAACAACAGACAGAGGCTGTCGAGTAGGAGGAGAGAGCGCTGACAGTGAGTGCATCTACAGCAGCCGCTGAGGGCATCATTTACAGCGCTAATTAAGCACAGTTGGCTTCATGGTTTAATTGCAGTATGTTTGGCCCCCTTTCTGCTGACCTTTCTTGTGGGTGTGCGGTCGGCGTGTGTGTGTGTGTGTGTGTGGGGGGGGGGGGGGGGGGGGGGGGGGGGGGGGCAGGGAATCAAGGGCCGGGCCCTGCTCCAGTTTCACTGGGAGGCAAGCAGGCCAGAGACCAGTAGTGTCTCACTGTTATACATTGTTTTAAACCTCTGCCCGGGGGGGGGGTGGTTTCACTGGCTGTGTGTGGTATCTGGACAGTTTCATATGTGAAAGCCCGACAGTGTAAAGCCAAGAAAACGATCTGTAATAGAACAGAGATCTGTAATTGGTCACCAGTTAGAACAGAGCGCTGTGATTGGTCCAGTCTCACCTCTCTCCGGTGTACCCTGGGCTGCAGAGACACTGTCCCGTGGAGGACAGACACGTGCCCCCGTTGTGACACTGGCACTCCTGGGAGCAGTTCTTCCCAAAACGGCCCTCAGGACATGGCTGACCGCACACTGCCCCCTGCAGGCAGTAACCAGTAACACACTCAATGACACACGCCAATAACATGCACACAACACACATTCAATAAACCACATACAACACGCACTCAATTAAACACACATACAACACGCACTCAATTAAACACACATACAACACGCACTCAATTAAACACACATACAACACGCACTCAATTAAACCCACATACAACACGCACTCAATTAAACCCACATACAACACGCACTCAATTAAACACACATAGAACGCAAACTCAATTAAACCCACATACAACACACACTTAATTAAACACACATAGAACACACACTCAATTAAACACACATAGAACACAAACAATTAAACCCACATACAACACACATTCAATAAACCACATACAACACACACTCAATTAAACACACATAGAACACAAACTCAATTAAACCCACATACAACACACACTCAATTGTGTTTATGCAAAAAAAAAAAAAATCAATTAATGTTAATTAATTCTCGCCATACTGTGTTAGTGAAGAAAAGAAACGAACTCTTGCGTGTCTCTGAGAGTGAACGTTAAGGACAGGACAGGTGTCGCCTGAGCGCCAGGCACAGCTGCTCGGGAGCTCATAGAAAACAGACGCTGTGGTTTTCGGGGGTGATGTGCGGGGTGACGGAGCGGAGCAGACGTACCATCCAGCCGGCGGGACAGCTGCACTCCCCGGTAACGTGGTGACACACCCCGCCGTTCTGACACGGGCAGCGCTCCTCACACTGCTGCCCGTGCTTCCCCGGGGGGCACCGCTCCTCGCAACTACGGGACAGGAGAGACCACGCCCATCAGAGCCACGCCCCTCACCACTGCAGCAGCCTAAACCCCGCCCATTAGAGCCACGCCCCTCATCACTGCAGCAGCCTAAACCCCGCCCATTAGAGCCCCGCCCCTGACCACTGCCGAGCAGCCTAAACCCAGCCCCTCACCCCCAAACCCCGCCTGTCTCCATGTTTTGCCTTCAGTCACATCCCAAGGTGCAAAACAGAGCTTTGCATCAAAGAAACATTATTATGGGCCAGTCCTGTCTGCTCTCATCTACAGAGTAATAGCATGGGTACGTCTTCCTGAGAGACGCCAATTAATCCCTTAATCTCAGGAGTCATATATTTTACTACCATGCTGAAACCTACACTACAAATCACATTCAATAAAAATAACAGAAAGAATATTTTTGAAAATACTTTCACTTTTTTTGCCATCCAAAGACTCATATTATGTCAAAAACTATTTATCTACTGTTCTGCTGGGTAACAGAAGGACATGGTGCTGTATGTGCTATGAGTGGTAAACTGGATTAGGTAATGAATGCCTTTATGGCCAGAGTAGGTGGATGGTTGGGGGGCTGTGGGAGGGTGGGGGGGTTGGGGTTGGCGGGTGATGACTCACAATGCGCCGGTGTAACCAGGGGAACAGCGGCACTCCCCGGTGACGTGGTCGCACGCCGCTCCGTTCTGACACTGGCACTTCTGGTGGCAGCTGTGCCCGTAGGCACCTGGCTCACAGGTGTCCTCGCAACGCCATCCCCGGTACCCCGGCTTACACAGGCACGCCCCCGTGATGGGGTTGCACAGCGCCCCGTTCTTGCACTGGCACCGGTTGGTGCAGTGGGGTCCCCAGTGGTTGCTGTCGCAAGCTGGGAATGCAAGAGACGGGGGCGTCAAGGTTTGGAGAGAATCCCCCAAAAACGGGGAGCAAAGCAGGGGTGCATGCAAATGCAACATAATCACAGGACAAAGCAACAGATGATAGTACTGTCTACAGCTCCCAATTTGAATTGCTGTCGCAAGCTGCCGATGTTGGGAAAACAGAGACAGAGGGCGCCAGGTTTAGGAAAAATCCCTCCAAAAACGAGGAGCAAAGCAGGGTTGTATGCAAATGCACAAGGTCACAAGTAAGTAGAACATAAAGAGTAATATAACTGTCTACTGTTCCCAAATGTCACGCTTTATTGTGCCTGATGAAGGAGACGTCACATTTGGGAGTAACGGCAGTGTGTGGGTGCTATATCTCCTCAGAGTACTACAGCAGGACGGCACGGCGGACTTTGGCTGAAGCCGTCGGAGAGGAAATGGGGTATCTGAGAAAAACCTCTGGGGACGCGTGGCGTGAGATGCTCTGGGCGGAAACGCGGCAATAAACGTAGACTGCCTACGGCCTTCACGGGCCTTTCAAAAAAAAAAAAATTCTCACGCTGGCTGCTGTCCAGTATTTAGACTCTCACCTCCTCTTGGGTGTGCAGTGTGCACGGTCCTAATGCCATAAGTCTTTTCTCATATAATTGCCATACCCCAGACCCCAGACCCCAGGCGCCAGATGCCAGTTCGCTAAATCGACATCATCGCTAACGAGCATCAGTTTACATGATTTTACACAACAAAATGCGGAGCCCCGGTGTGAAACTTTGACAACAATGATTAGTATTCGTTAAAGCTGGAAATAACAGGAGGGTGTGTGGTGCAGTCCGTATGGGGGACTCGCCTCTCAACCAAAATATGATCCCGCCAACCCACACAGCCCGGGGCTCTGTTTGTCTGCTCCCCACCATGGGATGTTCTGTATGTAATTCCCTCCCTATCTGTAACTCTCTCTGTTTTTCCCTCGTCTGAATACAGTGAGAAAAATACATAATTTGTGCAGTCTGTCTGCTCTTATTATAAAAAGAAAACAACATCTTATAATGTGTAGGCTGTAGCTTGAAGTGAAAATACCCAGTTTCTCCTGAAAAGTAATGAGCCGACTACCTGCTAGTCTCCCTCTGCTGAAGCTAACAGGCAGTATCTGAGAAATGTGTTGCCTGTAGTGTTAGGTCCTGTTTCATTGAGTTTGTTTCTTTTTGTGTTTGGTCTATTGACTCTATTGTCTGTAGTTTCTCATATTCTGAAGACAGTGGCATGTAACTTAATTCAAGGTTGCGGAGCCCCGGGTCGTTCGCTGAAATAAAAAAAAAAACGGGAGAGCCGTGGAATTTGTGTAGTGGCATGAAGAGTTTATCATTTGTGCTTGCAGAACGCCAGCTCTCCTCGATTCCCTGGCGCATACAAATGACCCCGTTCTATTGATCAGGTCCAAGAGAAGCACTGAGTCCGTTTCCTCCCATTGATTCCTGTTTGGAGACGATGACCCACCGGCCCCTTTTCAGGGACAGTGTTCAATCAGTCACTTTCAAGAACCAAACAAATTGCATTACAAATTAAACACTTTAAAAAAAAAAACGATTCTACACACCCGGAGCCTGGACTGGCTGGGATGACCTAAGCTAACCCTCCTGTGTTTGTACAGAAATGACCGGGCCAGGTTGCACAATGGTTAATTTAGGGGCCAATCCTCGTGCCCAGCAGACAGAGTGCATCAGGGGCCAATCCTCGTACACGGCAAAAAATGCCCCTCTTAACAAGTGTTTTAGTCTTGTAATGAGACTTACAATCTTATTTTTTTTTCTCTAAAATTGAAAATATTTTCTTGTTTTAAGTTACTTTTTTTACTTTGCTCATTATCTTACCCCACTGGCAAATCTTGAAATGAGTAAAACTCTCTCACCTCATTGGCAATACTTTTGTTTTATTTTGTGTGAAAAAAAAAAAATTATTAAAAAAAAAAAATTACAGAAATAAGACTCTAAAGTCTAAATATAAGATTAAAATGCTTGTTAAGATTTGGCTTTTTCAGTGTAGCTGTCTAGCTGAGTTAGCCGGCTAACTGCGCTGAGTAAAACAGGAAACAGTGTTTTTGCTAGTTCATATGTTCCATATTCAAAAGGTTTCTGGTTTTTGCTCAGCACAGTTAGCCAGCTAATGGAGTTATCCGCGTACAAAGAACGGGGCCCCAGTCTGGCTGTGGCGAGGGCTGATTAGGCAGATACCTAGCCGAGCCGTTCCTCCTGTGGACGGCGGTTATAGCGGGGCTGGCTCGGCCCGCGCAGCATTACCACAGCGATGATTAAAGCCGCGGTCGTTCTAATGAGAGGCCACAGAGCAGCACGCCGCCCCTAAAACGCACTCCTGAACGCCATTTACGAGGCTCACCGCTTTCATCATCCAACAGTAAGGAATAATTTATTTTGATTTAGTTTTTTAGGACAAAACAACAACCCCCGCACTGGGGTTAGATGTGCCAGCCCGCTATCTTTTCATCAATGTTCCAGACGGTCCACACAGGGGAGTCCCGCAGTAAAAAAAGCTTAGCTGTGGATTTTTAAGTGGATTTTTTCATGTACAATTAATTCTCAGTCAAAGGTCTGGAGATTTGAAACCACAATCACTCCCTTGAGCGCGAACCCCACAAACGTGATGAGGGCGGACCCCACAAACGTGATGAGGGCGGACCCCACAAACGTGATGAGGGCGGACCCCACAAACGTGATGATTTACACTTAAAATAAATCCTTCTGAAAAAATCTGAGGAGTAAATTACCAGCTAAAACATTAAACTGTACTCAAGTTATAATGATGTACTGTAAATTAAGTAATATTACATGACTTTTTTTTAATGATATCATCAAAAGGCTGTACATATGTTCCAGCGCTGGGGACAGAATACCCTGGTCAAATCAGCCTGTTTTTGACGTCATTTTTTAAATTTACGATTAAAAACGTGCAGCTTTTACAAAAACAAAGCACACATGCTCCCATCAGAGCTCTGAGCAATTCCAGTACCGCTGAGCTGTCATTTCTAAGGCACGGTCTGACACACCTGTGGTCCGTACCTTTCCCCGAGGCGTTCCCAGGTGTGCTGGTGCCAGGCCACGCCATCATGGAGACGGGATTATACCTGACACCTGGTGCCCACGGGCCTACAGGTCTACTCTGCGGTTGCCGTGGCAGCGCTACCCCACCGCATGGTGTTGAGCTGCACAGTGTGACACTCATGTGGTGGGTGACTGGCTGGAGGGGGGGGTTGGGTTAAATAGCTCCCATTGTATTCCTTCCCTCTCTGTCCCCAAAGGGAGCGGACATACCCCCCAAACCTCAGGCACGGTGAAAAGTGCACAGGGTTCCTGCGGGCTAATCATCGAAGAGAGAGAGAGAGAGAGAGAGAGAGAGAGAGAGAGAGAGTGAGAGAAAGAGATTGGCCAAGAGAGAGACAGAACAGAGAGGGAGAGCGCACGAGAGAGACAGAGAGCACGAGAGACAGAGAGAGCAAGAGAGAGAGAGAGACAAAAACCCCTCTCACAGAGCCACTCTACGCTTGCTGTTACCTTTGTGAAACATGACCTAGATACAGAACAGAGCCACTGTGGGCCCGGGGGCAGAACCGGCTGTTCTGTTCCGTGGCCCATATAGTACACGGCCGACCCAGACAGGAGAACCCTTCAAATACAGGGCCTATTCAGAACCGTGCACAATTCTCTCTCTACATCCTGCCTTGTTGAGTTTTCTGCATATTTTCAGAGTTCATTAAACTCTCGAAAACTATTAGAGCCCAATGGGGATAAACATGTACTCTGTGGGAGTGAAATTTACTCTCTCAGTGTTGATTTACCACTTTAAAAAACGTTTAGCTGTGCAGACAGGCAGGGTTACGGTCTGGAGGATTTTGTGAGCATTGAGAAATCACAGATTCAGCCAAGATTTAGGTGTCTGTTCTATTGTATCCAGTTAATTCTGTAACAGTGAACCAACATCAGACAGTCTAGACAGCAATAAAACTACTGCTATCTAGTGCACTCTGCAATACTATATCATAACGATAATGTGTCTCCAAATTAGATTTCACACTGAATCAGGAGAAGCAAAAGCCTAACTGTCAAAATTAATCATTTTAAACAGATTTTTGCTCACATGGCCAAAGGTACCCTACCAGAGGATACATTCTGATCATTATATTTATGACATCTTCAAATAATTTACTGACATGTAAAAACAACAGAAATTACTTAAAAGGACACTAAAGATAGCTCATGAATGTATTTTTACTAATAATGGTCTACACTTGAACCGTGTACCCTTTACTCAACTGCTAATCAGCACCTGGAATACCAACAGGATGTGGTCATGCACATAAATACACTGCAGTCAAGACTACGTTTACATTCTTCACCATCCAATCACAGAGAAGAAAAAAACACTGAGCCAATGGAAGACCTGACGTCAAAATTTATTCTACGTCAAACGGAGATAAACATGTGTGACGGACTTTGTTATTGGTGCACGGAGCTGTAGTCAAAGGTCAGATCAAACCTGCCTCTCGCTCTTATGAGAAAAAAGAAAAGGAGGAAAATTGATCTGTAATCACGTCGTCTTCAGGCGTCAGAATGCAAATAAGGTTTGTATGGGTACAGGTGGAAAGTACAGATACGTACAGGTACCGAGCGCTCTGTATACACACGATTCCACAGTCAAACACGTATCAATGTGTATAATCTCTAAAAGAGTACCGATCGCTCTGTATACACACGATTCCACAGTCAAACACGTATCAATGCGTATAATCGCTAAAAGAGTACCGGGCGCTCTGTATACACACGATTCCACAGCTGAATACGTATCAATGCGTATAATTGCTAAAAGAGTACCGGGCGCTCTGTATACACACAATTCCACAGCTGAATACGTATCAATGTGTATAATCTCTAAAAGAGTACCTGGCGCTCTGTATACACACGATTCCACAGTCAAACATGTATCAATGCGTATAATCTCTAAAAGAGTACCGGGCGCTCTGTATACACACGATTCCACAGTCAAACACGTATCAATGCGTATAATCTCTAAAAGAGTACCGAGCGCTCTGTATACACACGATTCCACAGTCGAATACGTATCAATGCGTATAATCTCTAAAAGAGTACCGAGCGCTCTGTATACACACGATTCCACAGTCAAACACATATCAATGTGTATAATCTCTAAAAGAGTACCGAGCGCTCTGTATACACACGATTCCACAGCCAAATACGTATCAATGTGTATAATCGCTAAAAGAGTACCGGGCGCTCTGTATACACACGATTCCACAGCCGAATACGTATCAATGCGTATAATCTCTAAAAGAGTACCGGGCGCTCTGTATACACACGATTCCACAGTCAAACACGTATCAATGCGTATAATCTCTAAAAGAGTACCGAGCGCTCTGTATACACACGATTCCACAGTCAAAAACGTATCAATGCGTATAATCTCTAAAAGAGTACCGGGCGCTCTGTATACACACGATTCCACAGTCAAACACGTATCAATGCGTATAATCTCTAAAAGAGTACCGAGCGCTCTGTATACACACGATTCCACAGCCGAATACGTATCAATGCGTATAATCTCTAAAAGAGTACCGGGCGCTCTGTATACACACGATTCCACAGTCAAACACGTATCAATGCGTATAATCTCTAAAAGAGTACCGAGCGCTCTGTATACACACGATTCCACAGCCGAATACGTATCAATGCGTATAATCTCTAAAAGAGTACCGGGCGCTCTGTATACACACGATTCCACAGTCAAACACGTATCAATGCGTATAATCTCTAAAAGAGTACCGAGCGCTCTGTATACACACGATTCCACAGTCAAACACGTATCAATGCGTATAATCTCTAAAAGAGTACCGAGCGCTCTGTATACACACGATTCCACAGTCAAAAACGTATCAATGCGTATAATCTCTAAAAGAGTACCGAGCGCTCTGTATACACACGATTCCACAGTCAAACACGTATCAATGTGTATAATCTCTAAAAGAGTACCGAGCGCTCTGTATACACACGATTCCACAGCTGAATACGTATCAATGTGTATAATCTCTAAAAGAGTACCGAGCGCTCTGTATACACACGATTCTACAGTCAAACACGTATCAATGCGTATAATCTCTAAAAGAGTACCGAGCGCTCTGTATACACACGATTCTACAGTCAAACACGTATCAATGTGTATAATCTCTAAAAGAGTACCGGGCACTCTGTATACACACGATTCCACAGCTGAATACGTATCAATGTGTATAATCTCTAAAAGAGTACCGAGCGCTCTGTATACACACGATTCTACAGTCAAACACGTATCAATGCGTATAATCTCTAAAAGAGTACCGAGCACTCTGTATACACACGATTCCACAGTCGAATACGTATCAATGCGTATAATCTCTAAAAGAGTACCGAGCGCTCTGTATACACACGATTCCACAGTCGAATACGTATCAATGCGTATAATCTCTAAAAGAGTACCGGGCACTCTGTATACACACGATTCCACAGTCAAACACGTATCAATGCGTATAATCTCTAAAAGAGTACCGAGCGCTCTGTATACACACGATTCCACAGTCGAATACGTATCAATGCGTATAATCTCTAAAAGAGTACCGGGCACTCTGTATACACACGATTCCACAGTCAAACACGTATCAATGCGTATAATCTCTAAAAGAGTACCGAGCGCTCTGTATACACACGATTCCACAGTCGAATACGTATCAATGCGTATAATCTCTAAAAGAGTACCGAGCGCTCTGTATACACACGATTCCACAGTCGAATACGTATCAATGCGTATAATCTCTAAAAGAGTACCGGGCGCTCTGTATACACACGATTCCACAGTCGAACACGTATCAATGCGTATAATCTCTAAAAGAGTACCGAGCGCTCTGTATGTACACGATTCCACAGTCAAACACGTATCAATGTGTATAATCGCTAAAAGAGTACCGGGCGCTCTGTATACACACGATTCCACAGCCGAACACGTATCAATGCGTATAATCTCGAAAAGAGTACCGAGCGCTCTGTATACACACGATTCCACAGTCAAACACGTATCAATGTGTATAATCTCTAAAAGAGTACCGAGCGCTCTGTATACACACGATTCCACAGTCAAACACGTATCAATGCGTATAATCTCTAAAAGAGTACCGGGCGCTCTGTATACACACGATTCCACAGTCAAACACGTATCAATGCGTATAATCTCTAAAAGAGTACCGAGCGCTCTGTATACACACGATTCCACAGTCAAACACGTATCAATGCGTATAATCTCTAAAAGAGTACCGAGCGTTCTGTATACACACGATTCCACAGTCAAACATGTATCAATGCGTATAATCTCTAAAAGAGTACCGGGCGCTCTGTATAGACACGATTCCACAGCTAAATACGTATCAATGTGTATAATCGCTAAGAGAGTACCGGGCGCTCTGTATACACACGATTCCACAGTCAAACACGTATCAATGCGTATAATCTCTAAAAGAGTACCGGGCGCTCTGTATAGACACGATTCCACAGCGGAATACGTATCAATGTGTATAATCGCTAAAAGAGTACCGGGCGCTCTGTATAGACACGATTCCACAGCTGAATACGTATCAATGTGTATAATCGCTAAAAGAGTACCGGGCGCTCTGTATACACACGATTCCACAGTCAAACACGTATCAATGTGTATAATCTCTAAAAGAGTACCGGGCGCTCTGTATACACACGATTCCACAGCTGAATACGTGTCAATGTGTATAATCGCTAAAAGAGTACCGGGCGCTCTGTATACACACGATTCCACAGTCAAACACGTATCAATGTGTATAATCTCTAAAAGAGTACCGGGCGCTCTGTATAGACACGATTCCACAGCGGAATACGTATCAATGTGTATAATCGCTAAAAGAGTACCGGGCGCTCTGTATAGACACGATTCCACAGCTGAATACGTATCAATGTGTATAATCGCTAAAAGAGTACCGGGCGCTCTGTATACACACGATTCCACAGTCAAACACGTATCAATGTGTATAATCTCTAAAAGAGTACCGGGCGCTCTGTATACACACGATTCCACAGCTGAATACGTGTCAATGTGTATAATCGCTAAGAGAGTACCGGGCGCTCTGTATACACACGATTCCACAGTCAAACACGTATCAATGCGTATAATCTCTAAAAGAGTACCGGGCGCTCTGTATAGACACGATTCCACAGCGGAATACGTATCAATGTGTATAATCGCTAAAAGAGTACCGGGCGCTCTGTATAGACACGATTCCACAGCTGAATACGTATCAATGTGTATAATCGCTAAAAGAGTACCGGGCGCTCTGTATACACACGATTCCACAGTCAAACACGTATCAATGTGTATAATCTCTAAAAGAGTACCGGGCGCTCTGTATACACACGATTCCACAGCTGAATACGTGTCAATGTGTATAATCGCTAAAAGAGTACCGGGCGCTCTGTATACACACGATTCCACAGTCAAACACGTATCAATGTGTATAATCGCTAAAAGAGTACCGAGCGCTCTGTATACACACGATTCCACAGTCAAACACGTATCAATGTGTATAATCGCTAAAAGAGTACCGAGCGCTCTGTATACACACGATTCCACAGTCGAACACGTATCAATGCGTATAATCGCTAAAAGAGTACCGGGCGCTCTATATACACACGATTCTACAGTCAAACACGTATCAATGCGTATAATCGCTAAAAGAGTACCGGGCGCTCTGTATGCACACGATTCCACAGTCAAACACGTATCAATGTGTATAATCTCTAAAAGAGTACCGGGCGCTCTGTATACACACGATTCCACAGCTGAATACGTATCAATGTGTATAATCGCTAAGAGAGTACCGGGCGCTCCAAATACACACGATTCCACAGCTGAATACGTATCAATGTGTATAATCTCTAAAAGAGTACCGGGCGCTCCAAATACACACGATTCCACAGCTGAATACGTATCAATGTGTATAATCGCTAAAAGAGTACCGGGCGCTACAAATACACACGATTCCACAGCTGAATACGTATCAATGTGTATAATCGCTAAAAGAGTACCGGGCGCTACAAATACACACGATTCCACAGCTGAATACGTATCAATGTGTATAATCGCTAAAATAGTACCGGGCACTACAAATACACACGATTCCAATTGAGGAGGTCATGGGGGCCAACCAGATCCAAACAGTTGTGGCCCGATGTTTATAAATAACCGTGTGGTGTGGTCACTGGGCTAGGCTACATCTGCTTTGTATAACGCTCCCTATATGTGGCTTCAGTCCCTCATTAAATAAGTTTACTGTTGGTGTCATGAATGAAAGGCAGACTGAAAATGATGGAAGACTGAGCTAGTTGGAAAAAGAGAGAGAAATAGAGAGAGAGAGAGAGAGGCAGAGGGATAGAGGCAGAAAGAGAGAGTGTGAGAGAGAAATAGAGGCAGAGAGTGAGACAAAGAGGGAGAGAGCAAGTGAGCGACAGACAGAAAAAAGTGTCAGGAAAAACAGATCAATCATCCACCGTGAGCAAAATCAATCCATCAATAAAAACTGTGAAAGAAAGGCATGTCAATACATGGTAGAGTATGATTTTAAAAAGTAATTAATTTCTAACGGTAATACTTGGTTTTGTATGTATGTATAAATGTATGCATACACATACAAGTAAATGTTAGGTTAGCTACTACAGATAGCTGTTTGGCTAGCTTGAGGAGTATGTCAACAACAAATAATTTATTCAGACCAGATAGTGTTCATTTACCATTGCTTATTTTTGTAGCGAATCAATTTTTCGCAATATCAGTAAACCATGTCAAGCATAGAGCATGTATTCGATAATTAGGTGAGATAATTATCTTTCAAATATGAAAAAAGCATGTTTTATATTCTGTAAACTGTATGGATTGGCATGTATGTGTATCAGTCTGTCATAATGGAGGTAAAGCATAAGACCAGCCATTTTGGCTCATGTTTGCCCAGCCTGCCATTTTGGCTCATAAAAAGCACAGGCAAAGAAGAGTTGGCTGTTTAAAAGAAAAACCCCCAACCTGCCAGCTGTTGATTAAGACTGAGACCCTTCACCCCCTTATGGGGTGTGGGGTTTTGGGGGGGAGGGGGTTTGGGCGATTTTACGTCCGTTGAAAATGGCACACTGTGCACATGTGGTACACAGAGCCTAGCATGCAGTGCCCCAAGGGACCATGGGAATCTGTCTGTGTGGAGCGTTTAAAAGGGAAATTTACAATCTGTACAAATCTCAGTATCCACAGTCTGTCTGGCATGTATTTCATACCTTTTTTTGGAATGGCTTTGTGTGTGTGTGTGTGTGTATCTGTAAGACAGCGTTGGTGTGTGTGTGTGTGGGTGTGCGTGTGTGTATTTGTGAGTAAGGCAGCGTGGGTGTGTGTGTGTGTGTGTGTGTGTGTGTATCTGTGAGTAAGACAGCGTGTGTGTGTGTGTGTGTGTGTGTGTGTGTGTATCTGTGAGTAAGACAGCGTGGGTGTGTGTGTGTGTGTGTGTGTGTGTGTGTGTGTATATCTGTGAGTAAGACAGCGTGGGTGTGTGTGTGTGTGTGTGTGTGTGTGTGTGTATCTGTGAGTAAGACAGCGTGGGTGTGTGTGTGTGTGTGTATCTGTGAGTAAGACAGCGTGTGTGTGTGTGTGTATCTGTGAGTAAGACAGCGTGTGTGTGTGTGTATCTGTGAGTAAGACAGCGTGGGTGTGTGTGTGTGTATCTGAGTAAGACAGCGTGGGGGTGTGTGTGTGTGTGTGTGTGTGTGTGTGTGTATCTGTGAGTAAGACAGCGTGGGTGTGTGTGTGTGTGTAAGACAGCGTGTGTGTATTTGTGAGTAAGGCAGCGTGGGTGTGTGTGTGTGTGTGTGTGTGTCTGTGAGTAAGGCAGCGTTGGTGTGTGTGTGTGTGTGTATCTGTGTGGGTGGGTGGGTGTGTGTGTAAGACAGCGTGGGTGTGTGTGTGTGTGTGTGTGTGTGTGTGTGTATTTGTGAGTAAGGCAGCGTGGGTGGGTGTGGGTGTGTGTGTGTGTGTGTGTGTGTGTGTGTGAGTAGGACAGCGTGGGTGTGTGTTTTTGGGAACCTGAGAAGCAGTAACTGACTGTGGTGAGACACTCAAGCTGGACGCTCACAGGAAGTTTCTTTTGAATTTATTTGTCTTCTTCACCACAAGATAACGCCAGCTCGGCACCACCAGTCCAACACAGCCAGAACCCATCATCTCATATTACCAGTCTGTTTAAATAGCTTCTCTTATGAGATATATAATTACAGTTTACTGTTTCAACTGCGGTAAACAATCCGACACTGGTTTTATATCTCACGTGTCAATCTCAGTATAATCCCAGGAATTCAGGAGAATTAAACACCTCTCGACAAGCAGAAGGTGACAGAGACGTTACAAATCACCAAACCAAGTCAAGTTCAGCTCTTTCACACAAACTTATTCCACAAACATACCGGCAAACGCAAGAACAGACCAGTAATCTAACAGGATAACTAAACCCTGTGCTGTCTCATAGACACAACTCCAACTATGTAACAATGCCAATGGTGTGGATACAGAGTTTAAAAAAATATTATGTCCACAGTAGTGTAACAATGTATAGTTTTTATTACATTACATACATTACAGGCATTTAGCAGACACTCTTATCCAGAGCAACTTACACAACCTTTTTTGATTTTTTACATTTATATGGCTGGATATATACTGAAGCAATTCAGGTTAAGTACATTGCTGAAGGGTACAACGGCTGTGGCCTACCTAGGAATCAAACCTGCAACCTTAACCATTATACTACACTGCTGTTTGAACAGTATCATGGAGATAATAATGTAAAATGTATAGAGTTTGAACAATATGGTGTAGATAGGAGTGTCATATAGAGATGAAACAGTATTACGGAGGTGGTTCTGTTATAACAGTTGATTAGAACAGACAGGGTAGTTTGGCTCAGCGGTGGGATTGGAACTGAAACGGGATCCCCAGGCAGCTCGCGCTGAGGTCGATTTAAAAGCGTTTCTCTGGAGGCATGCCGCCACTGGAGACCGAAAAAAACCCAACAAACGTTATCGCCGCCGGAAACCCCTGGCGATAACTATCGCCGGGTCCTTAACGAAGAAGCAATCAACCTGTTTCTTCGTTAAAAGTCGGCTTGGTGCTTCTAAAAATCCGTGTTTTTTACTTTATTTTCTTTAATAACAAAACTACTGTTAACACAGAGCCTTTAAAGAAATAAAACATCTCTCTCCCCGAGCACCAGGCGACCTGTGCTTCCTACGCCAGACTTTTAAAAACCCGTAATGTTACATCCTGAGGGTATTTCCTGCCTATCTGGCTCTTTGAGCCTTTCTTTCTTTTCTGAGTAAAAGAATGAGAATCTCTTCCTCCTTCTTCTCTACCGAAAACAATTCTCAGACATATTGTGTGAGTCCTCTGACCCGTAAACAGGAGGCAACAATCGGTCTGGCTGTTCGGCCTTCTGAGGAAATTAAAGTCATATTATTGCACTTGACCCTCTAAGGGGGGTTTTGGGGGATGGATCCGCCCCCTGAAATAGTTCCATCACTCAGAGAATAGACCTCTAAAATCCCCTGCATTTTAGCTACATTAACTGTCTTCAAGGACGCTGAACTGACAGTGGTCTTCACTGGACTGCGCTGGACTGCGCGACGAGACCGTTCAGATAAACGTGAGGATTTTAAGAAAAAGATGCACGGCGAGAAATTAGCATAAAGAGAGCGTATCTTTTCATAATTCTCCAAGCTCCGCGTCAGTTACGTGCGCGCAGATAACGGCACGTCTCGCTGTGGATGAGAAAGGGGAGCACTGCGAGGTTGAGGATATATCCGAACCCGGTTTATTTTGGCGGGACGGGGGGGGGGGGTGGCGTGTAAACAATACGGTGAGAGAGCTTCGCGGGTGATCAGGCATAGCGATAATGACAGCGCCCGATAGAACCCTCCTCCCTCCCGCAGCCTCGGGCGGCTTCATGGTAATGACGGCTATTGATCCGCGTGGCGTGCCGGCAATATAACTGTAAACCCACCCTATATGCCCCCCCCCCCACACACCCACACACATACACACATACACACATACACACATACCCACCCTATATGCCCCCCCCCCCACACACACACACACACACACACACACACAGGATTAAACAGCCAGTGAAGGGTCAGTTACGAGGTAGACCCTCCGCTCCATGATGTCTGATTTATGCACCACGCACGTCTCTTTTATTGCACGAGGGTTCCACACGGGTGAAACTATCGACACTGATCCCAGCCGCACGAGTTTACATCCATGTCTCTCTATATCAGGGGTAGGCAACCCTGGCCCTGGCGTGCCGGAGACAGTCCTGGTTTTTGCTCCATCCAAACCTATAACTACATAACTACTGGATTCCTTTGAATGAATGAGGTTTATTGAATCCAGGTGACCATGTGCTGAAGGTTTCACCATTGAGAATATTCAGGCTCAGGGCGGCGTCAGGTAGCAGCCAGAGGGGAAGCTTTCTGACAGTATAAATTAGGTTTCATGTTGGGTATCGTCTGTCTCGCACGGAAATTATATCTTCAGAAATTAATTCCCAGGAGCTGCAGAAGAACCTGCTTTAACACTAACAGTGTTATAATTCACACTCATGAGAGTTTTGAACCAACGTCATTAGCTGTTGTGTTGTAGGACATTTACTGTTCATACTATTTTCAAAGTGTAAAAAAAAATGTAAGGCTCCTCATGACACACACACACACACACACACACACACACACACACACACGACAGTGCAGGTGCAGATAAACCAGGTTTTAAGTCGATTGAGCAAAGATGTAGATGTGTTCTGGTTGAAAATGATGAGCTGTTATCAGTTATTTCAACAGGGCAAACTGATATATGGCACATTTCTCATTCTTGCTGGTCAACAATCGTACCTGTTCTGCCCGTATCTGTGAAGACAGTTTAACTTCCTGCAGAATCACTCCTAAGAGCTGGTCATTCATTTTAGTCCGCTGTAGTAGACATGAGTCTCTGGTCTTAATCTCAAAGACCATATATTACTACTAGCCAACACTACATGGGATATTCAATAAAATAAGTAATATTTTCGAAAATATTTTCAGTTTGTCCAAACCACTTGTATTAGTTAAAAAGAAAATGTATAAGACTTAAACTTTTTTTCAGCCGGATCTCAGGGGGATATTGAATGGAAGGAACAGGACCTGCACAGGCCCTTTGAGCGCTGTTAGCAAAAAGAGCCCTTTCTGTGTCTGTGCTCACGGTTATAGACGAGTGAATCGAGGGCAGAATCAAAGCGGACAAAAGAACAAGCCTCCCGGCTGCATGTAGAAGATGCCGGAAATATCCACGCCCCTGCTGCTGTTCAAGCCTAGAAATCTGCTCAGAAAACAGAGTAAAACTTTTCTGAATGCAAAAGTTATTTCTAAAAAGGTATTTACACATAGTACGTACCATTGTACATATATGGCTTGATTTACTAAGACCTTTAGCGTGCGCAAAACCTTTTAGCACGTTCAAAACCAATAACATGACCAATGATTGGTCATGGTATTTGTTTTGCACCAATCATTGGTTGTGTTATTAGTTTTTAGAGTTATTTATTAATGTTAAGAGAAAGAATCAAGTCTTATCAGTATAGTTCACTAAGACTGTGCTTTCGTCCTAAACTGCAAAAATACCCCCCCACCCAAGGAGGGCAGTTAAACGGGGTAAGTTGGGTTAAATGCACCTGAAAACACACATTAAACCTTTCCAACGGTATTTATCCTAATAAAGCTGAAGACAGCACTGGCTAGTTTGCTCCCGTTTATTTTATTTTAGCGAGCGTGAAATACCACTTTTATCCCCTGTAGTTGATATGCTACACAACGTTTTACTAAGAAGAGCTGCCGCAGTAAACACACAGGTTGGGAGATTCGGATAACCCCTGACAAGAC
This sequence comes from Ilyophis sp. 1 JC-2022, assembly GCA_022702515.1. Classification (NCBI taxonomy): domain Eukaryota; kingdom Metazoa; phylum Chordata; class Actinopteri; order Anguilliformes; family Synaphobranchidae; genus Ilyophis; species Ilyophis sp. 1 JC-2022. The sequence continues at coordinate 5,434,596 of CM040394.1, read as the reverse complement.
GTAACTTGGAAAAACAAATAACGTAAAATTGAAAGGAAAAAAAAGCCGGAAAAGCGGTGTTAGGAGCCTAGCGCGGCGCGCCAGCCGATATCGCCTTACTGTCTGACCCCACCCAGATCGGCGGTATCCAGGCGGATAATAATCCCTTCTGGTGTAGCCTAGCGCCTTTGGAGGGGAGGGCGGGGTGCGGTTCCAGGCGTGACAATGAGGCTTTCATTCGGGTCTACGGCACAGGATGGACGACCAAGCTTAACCTGCCCCGCCCCCCACCCCCCAGCTTCTCACCTCCTCCCAGCCCCCCCCTCCCACCCCCCAAATATCCTCCCCCTGGGATCATTTCACTTTTAAGTTTAGTCTAACGAGTCCATGACACCCCCGTGTGTGGCACGGCTGGGATTGAGTTGGGAATTACGGCAATAGCAGATCAGACGTTACGTAATTACCCCGCTCCCCCCCAGAGTATACCCCCATTATAGTGAAGCTTTTTTCACAAGCAAGAGGGGCTACGGTTCGAGTACTTTATAAGCCACCCCTTTTGTCAAATGCGGCCCCTGCTTTAAGAAACCTTCTGACTTCCTGTTTTGATGAAACTGGTAATAAATGAATGACAAAGCCGCCGTTTGATCCGCAAGAAATTCTGGGATGAAAGGGGGGGGGGCGGGGGGTACCCGGGTTGTTTTTCACTCTGGAAGGCCGAGCCAGACAGACACACGGACGCTGAGGGGCGACAAGGCCGGCCTTGAAGCGTAAAAACCACTTCAGAGAAAAGGCGGCTTCCGAGGACAGCACGAACCTGGCAACCCATATCCCCAGTGCTGTGTCCAGTGAGTTCTGCTTTGAACCAGAAAGGGGCGATTTTAATGACCCTTAAGTGCTATTGTAGCATAGGGGTGAGAGGCAGGGGTGGGTGGGGGTGTGCTGTAGACGGAAATTTTGGGGATACAAAGGTGGAGGAGAGAGGGGAGAGGAGGCTGGATTGGGTATTAGATTCCATGTTCTGCTGATGTGGCACAAACCCCCCCTGCTCAGTTGACCCCGCCATGATGGGGGTGGGAGGGAGAGGGGGCGTGGGGGTGTGGGCGTGGGCGAACCGGGAGACGGAGAGGCACAGCTGAGGGGACTTACCACTGGAGCAGTCTGGCCCCCCCCAGCCGGGCTCGCACTGGCAGGTGCTGGGGGCCACACAGCGACCGTGAACGCATTTCTCTGCGCAGTGAGCTGGGAGGGGTGGGGGGTGTGGAGGGAGAAAGAGGGGAAAAAACAAGGGAAAGTCAGGTCAGATTTCATTCACTCTCAGCACAACACAACAGCAGTGTGTGTGTGTGAGGGGAAAGGGATCAGGGGGCTGGGGGAGCTTTTCGGGGGTACAGAGCCATGTTCACACGGTGGGAGCCACACTGCTGCGTACATCACCCCCCCCCCCCCAGAGGTTTCCCCGCAACACGCTTTCCACACACACAACAACAAGCTGACAGAGGCAATGCATGATGGGAGCAGGTTCCCACTGCAGAAGGGGTAAGGCATAGGTGTACAATCCAGGCGTCAGAAAGTAAAACTCCTACCGTGTGTTTCTTCCACGCATTAACTCAGCCAGCTGATTTCACGAATTAGTTCTACCTCCTGGCTGAATAATCGTGCTAATTAGCAAATCCAGGTGATTGGAACAAAATACTGGGGCGGACTTTTATTTTCTGAACCTGGATTTTCCACCTCTGGTTCAGGGAAAGGGCACTGGTGTGTAGGGGGGGTTTGCTTTGGGCACATTCAGGGATAGGAACCCGACCAAACTCCAGAGGAGGGGTGGGACCTGGTTAGATTACTGATTAGGAGTTACCACTAACACTATATAAATTTTTCAACACAGACTAGAGACCCACCTTTTCAGATTGCACTGTGGCTCCCCTAACCCCGTTTCGATATACTTTCTTTTTCTGCATTTCCTTTTGGGATCATATTATAGGTGCAGCTGTGTAAAGCTATATTATATTACATTATATTATCTGTCTAGAGGTAATTTCCTTTTGTTACAATACAAACTGTTGGTATTCTAGGATGTAATTACACTTATTTATAGTAAGTCAATATTCTGGGGCGTCTTGTTGATATCGCACTTCGTATCATATTCCTGAGACTAACATATTCCTGATGTTCTCCACGACTGTAAGTCTCTCTGGATAAGAGCGTCAGCTAAGTGATTTATCATGATGTAATGTATGTAATGAGTAGAGCTCAGTGGGATCAGACCTGACTCTACATGTACATCGCTATGAGATAAGCGCTAAAATGAGATAACCAGGCAGAGAGGTAACTAGGCAACCCGAAAACAAGCTCACTAACAGGCCGTTTGTCTATACGTGCTGCACTATTTCATTCTGAAATCCAGTACAAATGTTCTCTGTGCGCATGCCTACTTCCAATGTAGTCAGATTCCAGAAGTTCTTTAATAGCACAGTTTTGTACTTTCGCTATTCAAACCTTTGTGGTCATTTTGCAAACAGGACATATTGAGTTTTAATGTCATTGCTGAATTGTGCACATTCACAAACACCCGTGAAGTCCTCCATGTTGTGAGAGAAAAGTGAAAAACCACGATCCCATAATATGAACACATTTACCAAACATTTCTACTCTTCCTTTAACCATTAGATCAGCGATTACAGACTTAGACTTTACTGTCAAACAGTTATAGAGAAACTTAGCTCTAACTTAAGTCTTACACTCCAGAAAAGCAGTTCTTGCAGATACGATGGTCTTTGTACCTGGTCACCATTGCTCAATGAAGCATGACATCATCACTTAGGACATCCTCATCAGACAATCATCATTTCATCCGCAAGGTTAAAAACAGAGGTGTATAGATCATAATCATTTTGATAACCATATTCTAAAGGATCCACACTTATGTTTATATATTACAGTGTATTATATAAATATATTGCAGCCTATCTCATTCTAATACATCCACTTCAGAAACTGGCAGCAGAAGGGAAGAACATCTCAAAAGAGAATCAAGTTAATATTGGCCATCAGCTAACATGACTGCGTTATATGTGATGTTGAGTACCAAACAAATGGTGCATTCTGGGACATAATTACTCACAATCTGCTGAGACACAATCGCTCGGTATTTCCATTGAAAGCAGGGTTAAGAGGGAGCCATGATAAACGGCCATGTGACCACGGTGCGCCGTAAAAACAACCAGTTCCTTTCAGGCCTCTGTAGAGAGTGGCCTTTGAGCTCCGAGTGGTCACATTTCCACATCCACTGTTATAGAAAAGCTGATTCATCCAGAATAAAAGAGGCTCTCAACTCCTTCTTTTAGCACAACATAAGTTTTATTTTAACTGGCTGGTAATACAGCGTTTAGGCCTAAGACACAAGGATGGGGTTCTGCGCCAAAATCATAAATATAGCCAAAGTGTGTGCTGTGATGTGTGTGGGGGTTTGGCGAAGGACACCAGAAAGCTTGCAGGTTTGAAATCTAGGTTTTTATGAACAAGGTGCCCAAGCTGTCCTCCCTTAGGAAATGGTCAAACTTTCTCCAGTAACAAGCTCAACTTAAACGGAGGTGGCCAATCCATGGGTCAGAAAGTAACGGTCCTGCCACGTGTTTCTCCCACCCATGAACTCAGCCAGCTGATTTCACTAATTAGTTATATGTCCTGGCTAAAGAATTGTGCTAATTATCAAATCCAGGTGATTGGAACAAAATCCTGGGGAGGACTTTTACTTTCTGAACCTGGATTGTCCACCTCTGATCTTCATTAAGGGATCGTTATAAACCAGTGGTCCCCAACCCTGTTCCTAGAGATCTACCATTCTGTAGGTTTCACTCCAACCCTAACAAAGCACACCTCATTCAACAGCTAGAGATCTACCCTCCTGTAGGTTTCACTCCAACCCTAACAAAGCGCTCCTCATTCAACAGCTAGAGATCTACCCTCCTGTAGGTTTCACTCCAACCCTAACAAAGCGCTCCTCATTCAACAGCTAGAGATCTACCCTCCTGTAGGTTTCACTCCAACCCTAACAAAGCACACCTCATTCAACAGCTAGAGATCTACCCTCCTGTAGGTTTCACTCCAACCCTAACAAAGCACACCTCATTCAACAGCTAGAGATCTACCCTCCTGTAGGTTTCACTCCAACCCTAACAAAGCACCCCTCATTCAACAGCTGGAGATCTACCCTCCTGTAGGTTTTCACTCCAACCCTAACAAAGCACGCCTCATACAACAGCTAGAGATCTACCCTCCTGTAGGTTTCACTCCAACCCTAACAAAGCACGCCTCATACAACAGCTAGAGATCTACCCTCCTGGAGGTTTCACTCCAACCCTAACAAAGCACCCCTCATTCAACAGCTAGAGATCTTGTTGAGCTGCTAATTAATAGAAACAGGGTTGAAATAAAAACCTACAGGATGACGGTAGATCTCCAAGAACAGGGTTGGGAACCTCTGCCATAAACTGTAAATCTGGAACATGTTCCTGACATGACAGTCAATATGCCGTTGACCTGTAAGTTCAAGTAAGACTTGCTCTTTTATGGTTTGTGTTTCCATAGAGCTCCACCTCCTGTTCCTGTTTGGTCACACCTGTTCCTGACCCTTGAAAAGCTAGCCCTAAACTGTGGTCCGGTGGCTGCCACTTGCTCAACACAGTCATGGAGCGCACAGGCCATATGACCGCACCGGCTTTCCGTAGTCACATAAAAGGCTGGCCAGGTGAGCAGGTCAGTGCAGGGGGGCTTCAAGTGCATTCTGGGATAGCTCTGCCATTATTTCCAGGCCGGGGGTGGAGGGCGGCATGGAAAACACGGAGAAGCGACCTATTTTTCAGCTGCCAGGTTCTGTGCACTATCCAAATTCCATTTCTTCAGCCGGGAAAATCCTTTTTAGCCAACGCTCAATCCCGACCTCCATTTGACCCGTAAATCTAACTGCTACCAGGAGCACAGCCTCAGAAAAAAAAGTTCACTAACTCTGAAAACACCTTAAAACCCCCATAATTCTACATTTCTCCCTACTGCTGCTTAAGAGATAATCGACCGTACTGTGCCCCATAAAAACAGAACCAGAAAATGTAAGTTTGAAATGATTAAAATAATTAAAATAATAAAATAATTTTTTTATTCAATACTCATATCAATTTTAATAAAAGGTTGAGCACGAGACTAGTTGGTCCAGCAGTGTGTCTCCCCCAAAATTGAAATGAAACCTACGCCTATGCCTATAAGTGTTGCAGGTCAGAAGCAGTCCCTACACAGCGTAAATGTACACCACCATTTTTTGCTGTGTATGAATGCGCAGGCTGTGGCCCTTGTGTGAATTGCTGATGATCTGTGATTGCTATGAACAGGAACACAAAGTCACACCCACTGATGTTCTTTAGCCTCATGGCTGTGGATTGGCCTTGGCGGTAGAGGCGGTACTTACGGACACACATCTCTCCGCTTTCGTAGAAGCCGGGGCAGCACTGGGACTTGCGGCGGTACATGGTCTTCTCTCCGCGGCGGTATGCTGTGCGGTAGCTCACCCTGAGCAGAGGGAAACACAGAAGCCGTGTGAGAGACGGGCACGCCGTCAAGACCATGAGCAGGGCACACACTGCACACGCACGTTTTTACAGAACTTACAAAACGAAGGAACATTTTTTAAAAACCTTAAAAACAGAAACCTGACCATACATACATCCCAAGTTTTTTACCAGGTTCCAAGGTAACTCAGGCCATACATACATCCCAACTTTTTACCAGGGTTTCCAGGTTACCTCAGGTGAAACCCCCTCCTTGGAAAGATGATTCTCACCTGTGCACTCAGATTCTCACCTGTGCACTCAGATTCTCACCTGTGCACTCAGATTCTCACCCGCGCGCTCAGATTCTCACCCGCGCGCTCAGATTCTCACCCGCGCGCTCAGATTCTCACCCGCGCGCTCAGATTCTCACCCGCGCGCTCAGATTCTCACCCGCGCGCTCAGATTCTCACCCGCGCGCTCAGATTCTCACCCGCGCGCTCAGATTCTCACCCGCGCGCTCAGATTCTCACCCGCGCGCTCAGATTCTCACCCGCGCACTCAGATTCTCACCCGCGCACTCAGATTCTCACCCGCGCACTCAGATTCTCACCCGCGCACTCAGATTCTCACCTGTGCACTCAGATTCTCACCTGTGCACTCAGATTCTCACCCGCGCACTCAGACTCTCACCTGTGCACTCAGATTCTCACCTGTGCACTCAGATTCTCACCCGTGCACTCAGATTCTCACCCGTGCACTCAGATTCTCACCCGCGCACTCAGATTCTCACCCGCGCACTCAGATTCTCACCCGCGCACTCAGATTCTCACCCGCGCACTCAGATTCTCACCCGCGCACTCAGATTCTCACCTGTGCCGTGTGCACTTGAACCAGTTGATGATGTCTGCGCAGCTGGTGTAGTATATCTGGTCGTAGGGGTGTGCGTAGGACTCCTGCACCATGACAGAATAGCTGGAAAGGGAAAGTCACATGACCAGTCAGCTCCACATATTTGTTACAGCGTGTGTGTGGTCCCATAACTCAACCGCAAGCGGCTAACGAGTTTATTAACGGAGTGTGTGTAATAAGGAGACCATTATGGCGCTAAGAGGGGGATTAAATATCGAAAACACCCCCTTAGACGTGTCCACAGATCCGTGTTCAAAAGGGATTCATTCTCTGGGCTGGTTTTCCGTTGTACAGTATTGTACAGTATTGTATGCGTACGCACGTGCGTTACTGGAATGATCATGGAGCAGCCTTTCTCTTAGAAGCACCAGGAAGTGCCCACCATTTACCAGCAGCTGGAGGCTGTACTTGGATGATTCTACTTTAGCTCAAGTAAACTTTTCCAAAGACCAAATAAAAACTAAAACAAATCCTGAGAAAATTGGATGCCACGGTAAGCATCTGTAGAAAATAGTAGTCTATAGTATTGCGAAATACATCTGGGCACAAACACTAGTTTGCCATCTTCTGCCCCCGCAGACAAATGACCAGAAGGATTCTCTCTGCCTAACAGGCCGATCATTTCTCTCTTCACTATCAGGAAAGATCTTTTGAGACCAAAAACGAAATATGTCAATCAAAAAAAAAAGCTTTGCACCTCAAGCCAGGCCATTAAAAAATATGCTGTTTAGAAAAAGGCATTTTACTGCGTTTCTTGAACGTGTGAACCAAACGTGAGAAAACAGCGGACTTCAGAAATGGATCAACATGGAGAGAAAGAGAGAGAGTTATAGAGAGGGAGAAGAGAGATAGAGAAATAAATACAGAGGGTTGAGAGAGATGGAGAATGAGAGAGAGAAAGGGGGAGAAGGAAGGAGAGGAAAAGAGAAAGGGAGAGAGAGAAAGAGACAGAGATAGAGAGAAATACAGAGGGAGAAGAGAGGTGGAGAAGGAGAAAGAGAAAGAGGGGAGAAATATGGGTTGGGCAGAGAGAAGGAGAGAAAGAGAGAGAAGAGAGAGGCGCAACGCCAGGCCATCCTCACTCTGAGCGGATTGTTCCGTTCTCTCTCTCCATGGCGGCTTAAAGGCCGCAGCTGTTGGCTCACGTCAGCCAGTGAAAGTGAATCTAGCTGGGAACACTGCCTTTACCTTTGTTCTTTCTCAATCTGCTTTAATGCATTTCCTAGCCGCTCCCTAATTTAGCAAAGCAAATTTTCTGCCTTTTTAAAAAAAGCGTGTAATAGGTCCTGGGAGTAGGACTCCGATAACCTAAATCAGCCACTAAGAAGCTAAAAAGCTAACCGAACACAAATTCAATCACAGATTGTGTACCCAGTAGGACTTTGATTAATTCAAATGAAACATTATTGGGTCATTAAGATAACAATCTATATAATTTAGGTGAATATGCTGAGAATTGCCATCGTAATTACCTAATTCCTGCAAGTAAAAAAAGAAACTATTTTCTCACACTCCACACCCAGCAGTGTGTTTCAAAGGTGAACAAATGGCTCGTCCTGGGCAGAAAGTGACCAGGGTCAACCCAGGTTGTGTAATGGGCTGCATCTAACCTGGGTTAAACCCGTGCCACTGTCCACCCCCGCGGACAGGATGCCCTGCGGGGCTTCACACATATACAGTGATGGTATCTGAGATCACGCCGTGCCGTTTAGTCACAGTTCATACTTAATCGGAAAGGCCTGTGTGGTCCTCAGCAGCAAGGCCCGGATGCCTAATAGAGGTCAAGTAGGGTCGTACTCTGAAGTGATCAGCATAGCCTATCCTGTGCTTAGGATTGACGAGACCATTCGTCAATATTATCAAAACGAGCAGCAGGAGTGCCCTGAAAAATCTCCAGCCCGCTTCCCCGTCCCACTAGAGACACACAGCGCATGAAAAAAACAAAGACAAAAGCCCGACACAACAAAACATATTAAAATGAACAAACACGAACACGAGAGACAACTGGACTACATGTCACCATTACAGCGCCATGTGACATATCCTAACACGAATATCCTGTTCTGCACCATATATGCAAACCACACAGCAAAAATGGTGGTGCACATTAAACACCCTAGGGTGTTAAATGTACACCAGCAGTGTTAGATTTACACTGGCATTTTTGCTGTGAACGGCAGTTCTATAAGGCTGAATTAAGCATGTACGGTACAGACTAGCGCATCCCTGCAGAAATAGGCATGAGCCTGTCAGATTATTGGTTTATCACTAAAATACATTCATACGGGTGTGTGAGGCAGAAAACGGTGGCTTGATGATGTGTTTGTGGTTTCAGTTTGTGTTTATCTGGATAATAATGCCAATGACGATGCTTCTTTTGAAGCGAATGTGGTTGAGGAAATCACGCAAGCGTGTCAGTAAGGGGGTTTGGGGTGTGAGTGAGTGGTTTAAGGACTCGTGATCACGTTGGTGCAGGATCAGGGGGTGAGCGGTTGGGGAGACTTAGGGGTGACCCCAGTTTGAGGGGGCAGGGGGGCTCACCTCTCCCAGTGGCTGCAGACATTGGGATCCTCCAGGTTGAGGGAAGACGTGACCCCCAGCAGGTAGAATGCCAGCGGCAGTAGCACGGACCCGCAGTGCTGTAGGACAGGCTTCATCTTTCAAAGCTCCACCTGTCAGACACAGGTAAAGCGGACAGGTGAGATACCTGAGACACAGCATTTATTACATCATCACCAAAATGAGACACCTGCAGGAAATTCAAAGTGCTTAACATAAAATGCAGAACATGAAACAAGTATGTATGCATGTACAATGTTATAGCAGATTATTTCTGTAAGACATAACAACGTAAGACAGACACAGTACAACAAGATAAACAGAATAAATAGACAGAAATTGATAAATACAATAATTCAAATAAGTAAGATGATTAAGAAAAAGCTATGTAACTAAAAGCCAAGGTAAAAAGACACATTTAGAGTTTTCTCATAAAAATATACACACTCTCTGCCATTCTCAGGGCCATCAATGAAAATTAATAAATGATAAAAATGGAATGTTGGCAAATAAAATAATTTGGCATTCTGGCCTATGATGCAAAAAAATGTGCCCAAAAGTCTATCTTTATCAATGGTACCATTCATGAACACTCAAACATCCGCTGGCCTGGTGCTTTTTGGGCATTTATTTTCAATGCAAATTCCTTTAACCAATTAAGCTACATTTATAGCATTGTGTGTTAACCCTGCCAATAACCTCTCATTCACTGGCATCAAATGAACAGCACGCCTCTCTGTTCTCCTCCATGTTCTTCCTTGGAAAACAAATCACACACTCATTTGGATTTTTCAGCTTCCATCCAAAGCCTTACTTACAGCATTTACAGAATCAGGTCCTTAAAATAGTTGCCATGAATTGGTATTTATGGTAGTTTGGCCCAGCATACAGAGCACAACCCGTGGAAACCGGTGGAAGTAGCGATAAATGATAAATGACTCATCTACAGCCCAGCTTCTCCACACCATTTAGAGAAACAACCATACTGCACTTCTGTGGCTTTTTGATAATCATTAATTACTAGAAGCAGTGGATGTGTAGCCACCATAGATATGCATATTTAACTAGAATTCAATGGGCAGAAAGCTCTTTTGCACTCAGCTTCACTGCCTGGCCCCTCCCACCCTCTCCAGTTCTATCTACGCTCTATGGTAGCCACACATGCACACATTTTGTTGTTATTTTTATAAAGTTACATTTGATGGCTTTTCAGCTTTATTGGACAGCACAGTGTAGAGAGACAGAAAGAATGGGGAGGGAGGGAGAGAGAGAGAGAGAGAGACAGAGACAGAGACAGAGACAGAGAGAGAGAGAGAGAGAGAGAGAGAGAGAGAGACAGAGAGAGAGAGAGAGAGAGAGAGAGAGAGAGAGGAAACCTGCGACAAAGGTTGCGTAGCCGGACTGGAACGGCCGACTTTGTGGCGCACAATGAGCATGTGGACAGCGTTCTTCAGGCTACGCCACCGAGACACCCCCACACACGCTACTCCTGAGATTATTTTACGCATACTACTATCTGAAACTGAGTACAGAGAAACTGCAGTAGTGCGACAACGTATATGCAGATTATGCACTCACACACCATACTCAAGGATACCACCAGTATGCACTCACACACCATACTCAAGGATACCACCAGTATGCACTCACACACCATACTCAAGGATACCACCAGTATGCACTCACACACCATACTCAAGGATACCACCAGTATGCACTCACACACCATACTCAAGGATACCACCAGTATGCACTCACACATCATACTCAAGGATACCACCAGTATGCACTCACACACCATACTCAAGGATACCACCAGTATGCACTCACACACCATACTCAAGGATAACACCAGTATGCACTCACACACCATACTCAAGGATACCACCAGTATGTACTCACACACCATACTCAAGGATACCACCAGTATGCACTCACACACCATACTCAAGGATACCACCAGTATGCACTCACACACCATACTCAAGGATAACACCAGTATGCACTCACACACCATACTCAAGGATACCACCAGTATGCACTCACACACCATACTCAAGGATAACACCAGTATGCACTCACACACCATACTCAAGGATAACACCAGTATGCACTCACACACCATACTCAAGGATACCACCAGTATGTACTCACACACCATACTCAAGGATACCACCAGTATGTACTCACACACCATACTCAAGGATACCACCAGTATGCACTCACACACCATACTCAAGGATACCACCAGTATGTACTCACACACCATACTCAAGGATACCACCAGTATGCACTCACACACCATACTCAAGGATACCACCAGTATGCACTCACACATCATACTCAAGGATACCACCAGTATGCACTCACACACCATACTCAAGGATACCACCAGTATGCACTCACACATCATACTCAAGGATACCACCAGTATGCACTCACACACCATACTCAAGGATACCACCAGTATGCACTCACACACCATACTCAAGGATACCACCAGTATGCACTCACACACCATACTCAAGGATAACACCAGTATGCACTCACACACCATACTCAAGGATACCACCAGTATGTACTCACACACCATACTCAAGGATACCACCAGTATGCACTCACACACCATACTCAAGGATACCACCAGCATGCACTCACACACCATACTCAAGGATACCACCAGTATGCACTCACACACCATACTCAAGGATACCACCAGTATACACTCACACACCATACTCAAGGATACCACCAGTATGCACTCACACACCATACTCAAGGATACCACCAGTATGCACTCACACATCATACTCAAGGATACCACCAGTATGCACTCACACATCATACTCAAGGATACCACCAGAGATGTAAAATCCAGGTTCAGAAAGTAAACGTCCTCTCCAGTATTTTGATCCAATCACATTGGATTTGCTAATTAGCACAGTTCTTCACCCAGGAGGGAGAGCTAATTAGCTAAATCAGATGGCTGAGTTCATGGATGGAAGAAACACGTGGAGAAGCGAAGCTCTTTACAGTACATTCAAAATCTGTCACAGTTTAAATTCCTGCCTCTGGACAATCTGATGACACATTGGCATCTGAGGTCATTACACATACAATGACACAGCTTAGTAATACAGTGCACTACGTAAGTAAGTATTGGGACAAGGAAACATTCTCTCTTCATTTGGCACTGTACTCGAAAAGTTCAGATTTGAAATCAAACCATTAATATGAGGTTGAAGTACAGATTTTCAGGTTTCAATAGAGGTTATTTACATAAGCATTGAATTTAGAAATTATATATATATTTTTTTTTTTTTTACATTGTCTCCCTAATTCAGGCCAACTAAAGTATATAGATAATTTAAAAATCCATAGAGATCCATTCAAATGCAGAGAGGTTATAGTATAACTTGTAAGAGCACCTGAAAATAAGATAAGTCTTTTTATGTTGCCAAGAAGTCATGGCATGCAAAGGATATGTAACCTAATACTAAACATGGATGCTTTATTTTACTTCGTTAATGTGTCCCAATACTTTAGTTGGCTTGAATTATATAGGAGGAGCATGTAAAAAAAGTGTTATAATTTCTGCATGGTGATTATTTTAGAAGAATGCACCATCACTAACAGCAAACATATTCCTTGCTCTGAATGTGCAGGCATCTGTTTGCTCTGTATATTTGCTTTGGCTGAAATACAAGAGGTTTCTTGAGGCAAATCTACTTATTTCACAGTCAAATCTCATTAGTATGCAACAATTAGTGAGTTAAGACTGTTATGGAGCTGCTTTGATGTAGCATGTGGGTATTATTCCAACGTTAAGTTACAGCACGTTGTGTTACATTCAGGGGAATGCATTGTGACATCACAAAAGAACAGCCAATAGAAACAATGCTCTAAAGGAATCTTCAAATAATTTCCTAAAGTGCACAATTTAAGTAAAGTAAACAGTGCACTGCTCATATTATACCTGGGTCTGGATAACAAATCCATTTCCAGAACTCTACAAAATAAAAAAACATTAATATATTTTTTCTTTTTCTAAAAGGTTTTCATTTTCCGTCAGCCTCGAGGGTCTCCGCCTTGCATCGATCCCTACTTGTGTGGCATTCCCATTCTGTTTCCTATTCAGGGCGTGGTCGTAGCTGGTGGTAAAATCCCGAGGGTTATGCAAGGTTCTCACAGATCTGTGTAGCAGCGCTGAAAGGCCAGTAATGATTGTTCTTGCATTGTTGAGGCCTCAAGACTCTCAGAAGACACTAGAACTGTAGACGCCACCCTCCCCACACAGGCCGTACGAGAGAAATATCTGAACAACCTCTTCCTTCTCTGGAACATTCCTGCGCCGAGTCAGAATCTCATCCCATTCCCCTTTCTCATTGGTGGGGCATCCGTGTGGCATTTCCCTAAAATTACTCTGTACCCACATATAATTATTGTCTGAGTCTAAAATGTGGTGTACAGTATATTGTTGTACTGACGTACTCATAGCATGGTAGCAGAGCCAATAAGGCTACAGCCAAGAGTCGCCAAACATTGACGTCTAAAAAAAGCAAGACTACTTTTGAGCCTGAACATGCTGAAGTTCAAATCTCTCAAACAAGCCTGGATGTTGTTAGGATCATGATCACAGCACATGGATTATCTTAGTAAATATCACAGGGAGAATGCTTCACATAAGAAACAGAAATGTACACTTAATGCAATGAGTCATATATAAACTTGGGCTACAGGCTTAATGCAATAAGTCATATATAAACTTGGGCTACAGGCTTAATGCAATAAGTCATATATAAACTTGGGCTACAGGCTTAATGCAATAAGTCATATATAAACTTGGGCTACAGGCTTAATGCAATAAGTCATATATAAACTTGGGCTACAGGCTTAATGCAATAAGTCATATATAAACTTGGGCTACACGCTTAATGCAATAAGTCATATATAAACTTGGGCTACAGGCTTAATGCAATAAGTCATATATAAACGTGGGCTACACGCTTAATGCAATAAGTCATATATAAACTTGGGCTACAGGCTTAATGCAATAAGTCATATATAAACTTGGGCTACAGGCTTAATGCAATAAGTCATATATAAACTTGGGCTACAGGCTTAATGCAATAAGTCATATATAAACTTGGGCTACACGCTTAATGCAATAAGTCATATATAAACTTGGGCTACACGCTTAATGCAATAAGTCATATATAAACTTGGGCTACACGCTTAATGCAATAAGTCATATATAAACTTGGGCTACAGGCTTAATGCAATAAGTCATATATAAACTTGGGCTACACGCTTAATGCAATAAGTCATATATAAACTTGGGCTACACGCTTAATGCAAAGGTTAAACTGGCTATAAGCGGAAGCATACAAGTCATACAACAATTACTTCCTGTTGTGTCAAATATTTTTCTTTTTAGTTTTGCTATGGATATACTAGGGAGGACTTTTACTTTATGAACCTGGATTGTCCACCTGTGCTTTTCCAATAATGTTTTATAATTTCAACAAGCCTTTCTTGAGGGAAAAAAAACATGTTTTTTATAACCTGGTAAACTCTGGTAAACTCTGCCACCTGTCATCAAGCCACATTATAGGCAGCCAAGTAGCATGATGTTTCAGGAGCTGGTCTTCCAATTCCAAGGTCGCACGTTCAACTCTCAGCTGGAACACTGGTTGTGCACTTGAGAAAAGTACTTAACCTGAACGGCTTCAGTATATACCAAGCTTTGTAAAATGTGTTTGGCCCCGATGCCCCCGTTTGTTTTCTAAAACGCTGGGTGGGAACCTTATGTACAGTGGGATTCTATATCATATATAATCTATACCATTTTCTTTAGGGTTTTCAGTCACTGAAAGACTACCCTGGGTTTGCCCTACACTTGTGATATGCCCGATTTGCCCTACACTTGTGATTTGGCCGACACTTGTGATTTGGCCTACACTTGTGATATGCCCTACACTTGTGATATGCCCAACCCAATTTTCCAGAACCGTGTTATTCATGATAAATTTGACAGGCTGATGTCCTCTTCTGCAATTGCTTTAGCCAGACGGCTTTGAAGACATTTATTTCAAGACTGACAGCAGGAGTCAATTGGGATCCTAAACTAGATGAACTAAATGAGACAATTTTATTACGTGTAAATTACGGTTTAAAGGTCTGTAAAATGAGGATATGGACTGGATTTAAATGTTTCATTAAATATATATTATTTTACCGATAAGTTTTTTACAGGATAACAGCATTATTAGAGTGATTATACTGTATATGGCACTGAAGAGATTGACGGGTCAGAGAGTTCAGATGGAGGCTTATATTAATCCATGATCTGGCCTGTTTCCTTATCGTTATTATTCTTCATTCACTAAAACTCTCATTGGAGCTTCCAGACCCTTGATGGAATCTCTCCACTGGACCGCAGGCAAAAACCCAAAGTGACCTTCAAAACATTCTATTTTACTAACAGCATCAATAGACCAAGGAATCACGGTCGGTCACTTCCAGGAACCCAGAGAGTGTTTAAACTTACACTGCCCCATGACCCTGCAATAAATTACACTCGGAGAGTGTCATTTCTCTAGTATCTTTCAGTGTCTAGGGCCTCCAGTTAGTTCCACCCATTGTGTTATTTCTATGGCAGCATGCCAGCACCCATTGGCTGCCGAATATCCAGAAGGTGTTAACCTTTTAAGGTGTAAGATCACAAAAGATGTCATTAGAATGTTCTTAACTGAACAGGGCGCTGCTGTTGTACCACAGAGTACCCCAGTTGTACCCCTGACCGGCCTCAGTCAACATCCAGCTGCATAAACGGATTGTATAAAAAAAATAAAAAAATTAAATATGTTTATGCTGTATAAGTCGCTCTGAATAAGAGCTTCTGCTAAATGCCTAAACTAATTTTATCTTGCTATTAACCAGAATCCTGCGCCACACAGTAGCGCCCCCCACAGGCCATGAATGGAAAGCAGGTGGCATGCGAGCAGTGGCTCACAATGACTGGGGGTGGGGGGTGGGGTGGACGCGCCACGGTCCCGTCCCGCCCACAGATGGCCGGCCGGCGCTGCCAGTTCACACAGCTCAGAGCGAGAGGACTCACTGCCGCCAAACCCCGCCAACTTTCTGACTGCTGGATCTCCAGCGGGAGCCAGCTCTACAGCCCGTCTCCCAGCCTAGGAACGCCACGGCATCGTCTACACACTGCGCGTCACATTATCGCACAATAAATACTGCGAGCAATCAAACGGAAACTAGCATACCATTAACTACGCTGCATAGCTAAGATTCTACGGGGGAAAAGACAAGAGATTTAAACGCATTTAGTCCAAAAAGTGTTTCACAGGCGTGTTGCTGATTCACATTCAAGCACCAGATTACCATGGTTTAGCCATTTTGTTTTTTTATTTTATGCTGTGAAATGAAGGAAGGAAAAAATGCAAAAGGGGCCTAACAAGCAAACTTTTCAGATGTCTTCTGTACGCCCAGCTCTGGAAATGAGCAGTGCCCATTGCCCCCCTCCCCGCCCCCCACACCCGCCAAAGTGAACATCTGCAGTAGGCTCCGCCTCCTCCTCCTGTCTGGCTTGATTGATTGGAGAGAGTGTTGGGGAGCAGACAATGGGGGCATTGGTGCCAGCCCCCACCACATGTCATCAAGGCAACGCTTTGCCGTTTTGTCTCGGAAAACAGTCGGAGCCCCTCCTCATCCCAATCCCAAACCGTTTTTTAAATTATTATTCCCCTTGCAGCCGCCGGACGGATTGTGCCCGTCGGGAAAAGCTGGATGAGAGAATCGGCAGACCTGTCCCCCCCCCCTCGCCCCCCCTTGCTGGCGCTCTTCATACATGAGCTGGAGTGAGAGAGAGTGGGGGGAGGAGGTACCCCCATCGTGTTACAGGAAGCCTGCGCCCCGTTATTTAAGAACCGTGCTGTTCTCAAGCCTCTGCTGAAACTGCTACCCTCCTTTTCCAGGGAGTCCCGCAGCCAAGAATTTCACCCGTTTTTTTTCCCTTCTTCTATTTTTTATTTTGACTAGACCGTTTAATCCAGTGTACATTTTCTTTTAGTACCATACATGTTCCGGAACACCCCTGCCCCCGTCACTCCTGAGCAGCGATCCAAATCCCCCCCCCCCCCAAAAAAAAACACAACATCTAGTAGACTTGTAACAGCTATTTCTTTCTTGTCATGTCGATACCCAGCCTTTCCAGGGTTGAACATTTTCAAATTTAAAATGATTTTTTACAAATTATTTTGTTGTAGAGACAGAGAAGACACAGAAGGAAACAAAAGCCACAGCTCTTCCACAATAAACACTGCTGAGTCATGAGAGCTCATGAAAGTGCATTTGCCCCAAAGGCACTGGCTATGACAGTACTTATTCCACCTCTATAAAAGAGCTCTTTATCTCCTGCGTACAGTTCAGAAAACTTCTGTTCCCTTGGGGGGGATCACGATGTTTGAGTATTAGTGTGGCTTCGGGGCAAAGAGCCCTGTGTTTATCTGCTGCTCTAACTCCAGATGCCCGTGGAACACAGCGGGAGAAGCAGACGCTTTCTGTACAAAAGCAAACTCTCTTTTCAGTCACTTTTTAAGTGCATCTCGTTCCTTCCCTGTCTTGCAACCGGTTCTTAAGCCGTTGAAAAAACAAAATGCAAGCACACTAATATGAAAATGTTCAGAGAGATGAAACAGCACAGTAGAGCCACAGCACGTTGATTTAATTATCATTTTAAATAACATTTTCAATGCAGTATAAAGTTTCAATATCTGGTCAATATGGGTTTCTTTAATCAATCTCTGGTTTTAATATAGTTAATCAAAAATGGCACTGTGAAACGTGAAAATTATGTTCAAAATACCAGACTGAGGTCTGAGTGACACCTAGTTGACTTCATTTCCCATCAGCCCATGGTGAGGTTATCCTCAAAAGAGTAGCGTGTAAATCAATAATGATTACGGAATAGCAATAAAGAAATAAAGCAATTATGTGTTATGTAAGTATGCATTTCACTTTATACCACATGCTATGCATGTATGTATGTATGTAGCATACAATTATGTTTGTCACTTTATAATAACAATTAAATTTTGAATACTTTATAATTCATAATCACTTGTTGCGTAGTAAGTGCATGGACAATGAGGAAGGATTTATGCAACCACACTGCAGTAGCAGGTCATCGTTTTAATTAAATTTTCTCTTGCGATTCTGCCATGGGACAATAGCAAAAAAAAAAAAATATTCCAAATCATTCTAAACGTTCATTCCTCAGCTGTAAGAATACGGAGTTTGGTCCCTCTCATTTTTAGCCTTTCCTAAAACTACACCTCGCGGGGGTAATACAGGGGCACGTCAGCGTCTGATACCCCAGGTCTGTGCGTTTCGCAACCCGCTAAAACGAAAGACACGAACGTGAGGCTGCGGTTCGGGGGGGGGGGTGTCTGAGTGACCTGACGGAGCTCCAGCTGGGATGGAAGTTTGAGAGACGGAGCGTCGTTGGCGGTGTCCGAGCTGTGCGGGCTGGTAACAGGGGGCCCCCCCTTCAGCTCGGGTTTCACCTGACCACAGCTGCAAGGGAAGCCCCCCGAACAACTGCTGTGGACCATGAACAAGGGCACCGCTGTGTGTGTGTAAAAGGCACATACACACACATGCACACGCACATGCCACATACACACACACACACACACATACATGCATATACACACACACACACATACAAACACACACGTACACACACGCTCACACGGACATGCACACGCACATACAAACACACACAAACACACATACATACATACAAACACACACACACACGCTCACACGCACACACAGAAACACACAGAAACACACATACATGCATGCATACACAAGCACACACTCACACACAGAGACATGCACACACTCACACACAGAAACATACACACACAGGTCTCGCACACATACACATAAACATATGCACACACACACACACACACACACACACACACAGTCTTGTGAGGGTGGTTTAGGCTGCAGCTTTGATAAACTGTGTACAGTGCTGAGCCTGTTTACTCACAGAACATGGGCAAGAGGGTCTCTGATCTCTCTCCAAATGCATGCAGTGGGGGCAGGGAGAGGGGGTTTATTCACCCAGCACGTGCAGCCTGCTTCTTACAACACAACAATAAATGAGCCCCTCATCCTATACCGCCATCTCAGCCTGCTCCTTACAACACAACAATAAATGAGCCCCTCATCCTATACCGCCATCTCAGCCTGCTCCTTACAACACAACAATAAATGAGCCCCTCATCCTATACCGCCATCTCAGCCTGCTCCTTACAACACAACAATAAATGAGCCCCTCATCCTATACCGCCATCTCAGCCCGATCCTTACAACACAACAATAAATGAGCCCCTCATGCTCTACCGCCATCTCAGCCCGATCCTTACAACACAACAATAAATGAGCCCCTCATGCTATACCGCCATCTCAGCCTGCTCCTTACAACACAACAAGAAATTAGCCCCTCATGCTATACCGCCATCTCAGCCTGCTCCTTACAACACAACAATAAATGAGCCCCTCTTGCTATACCGCCATCTCAGCCTGCTCCTTACAACACAACAATAAATGAGCCCCTCTTGCTATACCGCCATCTCAGCCCGATCCTTACAACACAACAATAAATGAGCCCCTCTTGCTATACCGCCATCTCAGCCTGCTCCTTACAACACAACAATAAATGAGCCCCTCTTGCTATACCGCCATCTCAGCCTGCTCCTTACAACACAACAATAAATGAGCCCCTAATCCTATACCGCCATCTCAGCCTGCTCCTTACAACACAACAATAAATGAGCCCCTCTTGCTATACCGCCATCTCAGCCCGATCCTTACAACACAACAATAAATGAGCCCCTCATGCTATACCGCCATCTCAGCCTGCTCCTTACAACACAACAATAAATGAGCCCCTCATCCTATACCGCCATCTCAGCCTGCTCCTTACAACAGAACCATAAATGAGCCCCTCATCCTATACCACCATCTCAGCCTGCTCCTTACAACACAACAATAAATGAGCCCCTCATGCTATACCGCCATCTCTGGCACCTCGCACTGTCCTCATTGACTTGGCCTCCACACCTCATTGCAGGAAGTCACCACCAGGGCCAGCTGTATTATAAAGCGGTCTTTAAAAACACAGATTCATACACACAGCGGCACCGTACACTGCTAATGCTCAGTTATGATAGTGACGATGACGAGGATTTGATTTATGTAAAAGCAGGGGAATCTGATGTAGGCTATATTCAAGCTTCCTCGAGGAAATAACTGTCATGTGTTATCGTTAGTACGTGTAGAATATCACAGCCAGCTGAACCTCTGAGGTATAACCACATCAAAAACTAGCGTTCCAGCAAATCCCATTTTGAAGGGAACCCAGGCTGTTATTTATTATCCTTGATTTGCCTCACTAATATAATTTAGACCTTAATATGTAAATGCAAAATTGAAAATTAACCCACTGGGAATTTGGTCATACTAAGTGCATAACACACCCAGGCTGTGTCCGAATCAAAGCCCCATCTACTGTGTCCTGTGTACTAGCATACTGTGCACTGTTTACTGCATACTGTTTAATGACATGCAGTATCAGAAAAATATCCTCCATGCTATTATCAGCAAAAAACCTGGAAATAAGTATATCATCATCACTTAAGTACACGATATAAGTGTAATAAGCGTCATAAGTTGCAGTTTAGGCCCCGAGTTCGCCAGAGGGCCCTCTAATTATTCTAATATATATTTATTATTTATGGGGATGGGTGGGTTGGGGGGCACACAAATCAAATCCTACTTAGAGACATTCAAAGGCTCGGGCTGACACTGCTGTAGCCTGGTGAATGTGTACCTATTTCAAGGTTTTATTTACATAATGGCACATTTCATCCAATGTTCGCCCAATTTCAAAAAAACGTTTCTTGACTTTAGAGTCTGAGACTGCAGTCCTCTGTCTGTTTGTTCATGTCACCAGAGAACAACACAGAAATGTGAGACTATCTATCCAAACCCATAGTTCACTAACCCGCGTCTCTAAACTTCCATCCATGCGGGTTACACACGTGAATGCTCAGCTAGCGCAGCCAGCAGGGCTAAAGTCCTGAAGAAATTAAACTTCCCTCCATTTCATTCCTTGTTGTCTCTAGGGATTCGCTAATACTTATGAAATTCTGAAAGAAAAACGATTTCATGCTTCAACTAATATAGATATAAAATAATAATATTAGGGTGAACTAGCCATAATATGTCTTCTGCACTTCCCAGACACGTCAGCACCGTTCATTTCCACACCAGAGCGACTTCCCCTCGGGCCATCTGCTTTAAATATCACAACCCCCGCTAAAGGTTCATTCAGGAGCTCTGATTGGAGTTCCAGCTTGCCCTGTCTTTGCACAGTTTCCTGTTTTGGGCGGCCAATAAAAATAATCCACAGCTTCCACATGACAATCTCCGTATCCGAGACTCAGAGCATAAGAAAGTAAGTAGGTAGGAGACTCAGAGCATAGGTAGGTAGGTAGGTAGGAGACTCAGAGCATAGGTAGGTAGGTAGGTAGGAGACTCAGAACATAATAAGCTAGGTAGGTAGGTAGGTAAGTAGGAGACTCAGAGCATAAGTAGGTAGGTAGGTAAGTAGGAGACTCAGAGCATAGGTAGGTAGGTAGGTAGGAGACTCAGAGCATAGGTAGGTAGGTAGGTAGGTAGGAGACTCAGAGCATAGGTAGGTAGGTAGGTAGGTAGGAGACTCAGAGCATAGGTAGGTAGGTAGGTAGGTAGGAGACTCAGAGCATAGGTAGGTAGGTAGGAGACTCAGAGCATAGGTAGGTAGGTAGGTAGGTAGGAGACTCAGAGCATAGGTAGGTAGGTAGGTAGGTAGGAGACTCAGAGCATAGGTAGGTAGGTAGGTAGGTAGGAGACTCAGAGCATAGCTAGGTAGGTAGGTAGGTAGGAGACTCAGAGCATAGGTAGGTAGGTAGGTAGGTAGGAGACTCAGAGCATAGGTAGGTAGGTAGGTAGTTAGGAGACTCAGAGCATAGGTAGGTAGGTAGGTAGGAGACTCAGAGCATAGATAGGTAGGTAGGTAGGTAGGAGACTCAGAGCATAGGTAGGTAGGTAGGTAGGAGACT
This sequence comes from Ilyophis sp. 1 JC-2022, assembly GCA_022702515.1. Lineage (NCBI taxonomy): Eukaryota > Metazoa > Chordata > Actinopteri > Anguilliformes > Synaphobranchidae > Ilyophis > Ilyophis sp. 1 JC-2022. The sequence goes on along the minus strand of CM040394.1, from coordinate 5,412,413 downwards.
CAGAGCATAGATAGGTAGGTAGTTAGGAGACTCAGAGCACAGGTAGGTAGGTAGGTAGGAGACTCAGAGCATAAGTAGGTAGGTAGGTAAGTAGGAGACTCAGAGCATAGATAGGTAGGTAGTTAGGAGACTCAGAGCACAGGTAGGTAGGTAGTTAGGAGACTCAGAGCGTAGGTAGGTAGGTAGGTAGAAGACTCAGAGCATAAGTAGGTAGGTATTTGGGAGACTCAGAGCATAGGTAGGTAGGTAGGTAGGAGACTCAGAGCATAGATAGGTAGGTAGTTAGGAGACTCAGAGCACAGGTAGGTAGGTAGGTAGGAGACTCATAGCGTAGGTAGGTAGGTAGGTAGACGACTCAGAGCATAAGTAGGTAGGTAGGTAAGTAGGTAGGTAGAAGACTCAGAGCATAAGTAGGTAGGTGGGTAGGTAGGAGACTCATAGCGTAGGTAGGTAGGTAGGTAGAAGACTCATAGCGTAGGTAGGTAGGTAGGTAGGTAGAAGACTCAAAGCATAAGTAGGTAGGTAGGTAGAAGACTCAGAGCATAAGTAGGTAGGTAGGTAGTTAGAAGACTCAGAGCATAAGTAGGTAGGTAGGTAAGTAGGTAGGTAGAAGACTCAGAGCATAAGTAGGTAGGTAGGTAAGTAGGTAGGTAGAAGACTCAGAGCATAAGTAGGTAGGTAGGTAAGTAGGTAGGTAGAAGACTCAGAGCATAAGTAGGTAGGTGGGTAGGTAGGAGACTCATAGCGTAGGTAGGTAGGTAGGTAGAAGACTCATAGCGTAGGTAGGTAGGTAGGTAGGTAGAAGACTCAAAGCATAAGTAGGTAGGTAGGTAGGAGACTCAGAGCATAGGTAGGTAGGTAGGTAGTTAGGAGACTCAGAGCATAGTTAGGTAGGTAGGTAGGTAGGTAGGTAGGAGACTCATAGCGTAGGTAGGTAGGTAGGTAGAAGACTCAGAGCATAAGTAGGTAGGTAGGTAGGAGACTCATAGCGTAGGTAGGTAGGTAGGTAGGTAGAAGACTCAGAGCATAAGTAGGTAGGTAGGTAGGAGACTCAGAGCATAAGTAGGTAGGTAGGTAGGAGACTCAGAGCATAAGTAGGTAGGTCGGTAGGAGACTCAGAGCATAAGTAGGTAGGTAGGAGGTAGGTAAGTAGGTAGGTAAGTAGGTAGGTAAGTAGGTAGGTAGGTAGAAGACTCAGAGCATAAGTAGGTAGGTAGGTAGGAGACTCAGAGCATAAGTAGGTAGGTAGGTAGGAGACTCAGAGCATAAGTAGGTAGGTAGGTAGGTAGGTAGGAGACTCAGAGCATAAGTAGGTAGGTAGGTAGGAGACTCAGAGCATAGGTAGGTAGGTAGGTAGGAGACTCAGAGCATAAGTAGGTAGGTAGGTAAGTAGGTAGGAAGAAAGGTGGTGGGATTTGCAGTGGAAGCCTGATGAAGGAACCTTTATTTCTCAATCCAATATGTTTGTTTTAGGTTTGTTTTTCAGTTTGGGGGCGGGGGGGACGGGTGGTGTTTTCATAGGTGCCTGTGCAGGTCAGTCAGAGTAAACACAGCTGGTACACCAAAACGAAAAGGGCGGGGGGGGGGGGGGTCATCACCTGCCCCTTCAGCTGTGCTCTGCTGGGGTATTCAGACGACCAGTGCAGCCTTCAGAGGGTACTGGGGCGCACCATCACACTGGGACCGTCCCGTCACAGAACCATACCCACGTGGAGTTTACCACATGAGTGTGTTACCACGTTTTAAACGTGTTATTTTAATTTGCAGTGTTAGCATGTTGTTTTAACATTTGTGTTATTTTATAGATTAATTTAATGGTAATAAAATTTTAATTATGATCTGTTATCATTAGAATGCAGCAGTAATACCCCACAGGGTAACAAAAGTATAATTTATACTCATAGTAATGTGTTCCCGATCCATTTCAGTCAATAATGGGAGGAAATGTATTGACGTGTGCTGATAATTTGCAGTGCTAATTGCACATCGCTCACACATCTGGGTCAGGCTTAGACTAGTGCACCAGACGCAAGCGGTTTGCAAGGAGTCAGCTTGTCCCTGCACCAGATCACAGAGCACTTTGTGACAGCAAACTGTTTTTTTTGGAGGAAATCCCTCATGGAAATGTAATATACTGCAGTATATTTTAAATATATTCTGACGATAAATTTTGATATATTTACAATATACGGCAGTATATTCTTTTTCCATAAGGGTATTTAGCCATCGGCCCTATGAAAGGGTGTTTCATTAGATACGAGGGACAGCGGCACATTCCCAGTGTAATATGAAAAGTATAGGGGATTGAGGTGGAGTAACATTTTTACCCAGCATGCTCCTGGGGGTGGGGGTGACAGGTATTGGCCACGCGAAAACCAAATGACAGGAAACACGGAGCAGAGGTTGCGTCTGTGGCCCACGGCCCAGGACAACTTACCCCAAACCCAACCTACCCCCCACCCCATGCCGGGGGCTGCTCTTGAGTGTGGAACCATATGGGGCCAGCCTGTCTCTGCTCTCAGAGAGAAGGTTCTGGAATCTCAACCCATTACAGAAAAAAAGAGAGAATTTAGCTGCAGTCCTATCTGAGATCCTTCAGTAGAGGGGTCCCATAAGATGGTTTACTCTATGACTGCATGCAATCAGGGTATGGAGTTAACTTTTTCACCCACTGGCAAGACTGGCTTGTGGATTCTAAAAATCACCAGCCATTTTCAACATTTTACCAGCCACATTACCTTTTACAATATAACACAACCTGGTTGGTTACTGGCCGAAGTGGCTTTTACCAGCATTTGGCTGGTGTTAATTTCACACCCTGCATGCAGTGCATTGTGGGTATGCAGTACGATAGTTTAAAATCAGTGTTGAGCTCGGTAGTTAAAAGCACGTCCCCCTGATACCCGGAAAAACAGCTTAAGGGCCGGCATGTGTGCTGTGGGCAGTTTAGTCCAGTACAGATACAGTCGGCTACTAAAGAGCCTTCTCTGTGTCCGACATACGTACCCTGTACCCCATGAATATTCAAATCTGGGTACTTAACTGTACAATTAGTGCTACTGATTGGCCAGACTGTCTTCACACCTGACTCCCAGGTAAAGGGAGGGTGGAAAACCAGCAGGTCCCGGCCCTCGAAGAGCGTGACTTCAGTAACAGGGCTGTTCCCTGTACCCTGCAGAAACACTTCCCCACAGCTGTCTGTCACTATAAATCTGTCCAATTACAGAAAATCTCCTAAAATTAGGGCTTCCCATTACCTGAATCCCAGGACCCGGGCGCTTCCTCTTTACGGGAAATTCAATCTTCCCCGTTTTAGCCAGTGAGCGGGTTTATCTGACACACAAAGGGGTGGAGGTTGTTATTGCTCAGGAGACAGGTGACGTCTTAATGACGGTCATTAGAGACCTCAGAGTTTAAACCCCTGAACGCCGACGGAGAATGAGAACGCGCTGAGAGCGTGCGGTTGAGCCGCGCAGCACTGACATTCCTCCTGGTTTTAGAAAAGACCATTTTAAATTAAATTTAATTAATTTGTTTATTTGACAGGGACAATGCACATTAATTACATTTCTGGAAATGTGCCAGTTAGCCAGGGAGGACATTTTTTAAATTGTAGTTCCTGGGCTACATGTCTCTTAATAACACGACACATAAGCTTTTGGGGGCTTGGTGGAAGTTTGGGGTTTGACAGGGGAAAGTCACTAAGGCTACTGAGGAAAGTTGGTTGTGTTTGAGTGTGTGTGGGGGGGAGGAGATTGTTGTGTTTCTTGACGGGGTCAGACAGAGGCGGCGAGTCTGTCGTGCGGTTTGGGAGGCACAATGACACCATTGAGCCCGGACGAGACAAAGCGAGGCTCTCTGAGCCCAAATTTCAAGAAGAAACGCTGGAAGTAATACTGAAAGACAACAGGGGGGCATCGCTGGTAGTTATGGCCCGCGAACGAGTGCAGGTCTCTCAGAAAGAGAGCTAGCGAGTTTGTGAGGCGCGGAGCACGATGCCACACGCTGCTCTGTTTCCCCACGAAATCAGAGCCCCAGTCTGGCATACGTTCAACAAGGCAAAAGTTAGCTAATATTAGCCATGGTTTGGGAACTAATTCAAACCTTTTTATATTTCTGTTTAAGTAGCAGCTACGCCAGAGTTCCAATCCAATCATCACAACCTCTCCCCACAGACTGAGGTGGGAAAACCTTGATTTTTTGGGTGTAGCAATAAAAAAGTGGGTGTGGCTTAGGACACCCAGGAGAAAGCGTGCCACTGCCAGTGTTGCCAAGGACGTTTGCTAAAGTTAGTGCACAGCAAACAAAAATGGCTGCCAAAGAGGAAGTTGGCATGAGAACAATAAAGCCGCCAATTGTTTGACGGTTGTAACTCATAAATATAATACATTTATTATTTGTTCTTAAGTTTTTTTGTTCAAATGTGCAGGTAGGCTGTGGTGAAAATCACTCTCCTTCTCAATCCATCACGTTCATCATCCGGCATTTTCATCTGCAAACAAAATGGAACCATCGGTTTGAAACGGTTCAACAGTAACTGTTAAAATGGAACACTTTGTGGAACGCACTTCTCTTGTGACATCATATGTTATGGAACCGGTCCTTTTGTGTCACTGCCTGCTTCAGATGTGGCAAGCCTCTTTGTAGTCTGCTAAATTCCAGCCTTCAGTTCCCATTCAGCGAGGAGACAAGGCCAGGTGTCTCCATCAGTCAGGGAAGAGTAGAAAGGCGAGCGCTTTATTCTGTACAAATCTCTCTGGCCTGTTGTTAAGACATACTGACTCACGCTGCAGAGCGTCCCACTTGACAAAGCCAGACATTTCAATTCCCCCAAATGAATGCTTTAGCTGGAGTGGGTCATTGGCACTCCAAGTGCAGTGTGGGAAATGGAGTTTAAAAAGGGACTGGCACACAGACATTCCTGTCCTAGCACAGGGTTAAATTATGCGGGGCATCTGTTGCACTGACGATCAAATGTGATGCATCTCTATTCTCTTTGAGTCGCGATATGCTCAGAGCTGCACATGAAAAAAATAAGTCCCGTGACCAGAACAGGCCGTAGGCTTGTCATTGCAGCATTCTCTGTGAGTCTCACATATAACAGGTTTGCTTGTGAACACAGCGCAGTGTACAAATGCCATATTTAAAAATGGTGCATTTATAGAAGCATCGAAACCATCTGCTGCTGGTCTCGCTTATTTTTATCTATCCTCTCCCTGCAAACCCTGACTGCTTCCAACCCTTTAATTATCATAAGAAATACTGTTGTTTTTATTGCTACCAGCTGGGGTTGCTTGCCACTCCCAAAACAAACAGGGACATGCTACAATAATACTACGGTCACGGTTACCGAGAGGCTCCGCCTCTTTCACCTTCACTGCACGCGCTCCACACTCAGAATAAAAGGTAAGAAAAGTGCCCGAGAAAGTAGAAACACCTGTCACCTGTGACGGGGGTGCTTCCCCAGCTACAGGTACATGCAACTGTACCCCCAGCCAGCAATACATCATTCATTTGTTCCTTTTTTTTTACCTAGAAACGGTACTTATTAGCACCCAAATAGAACATTATTGTACTTTCAGGGTACTTTTGGGAAATTTGTAACTTAAAGAAGAAAAATTTACCGCCTAGGCCTGTCACAATGATTACATATTCGCGTGATCGCAATTATTTGAGCTGACCGCAATCATTTTGCATAATCGTTACCGTTCATCCGTATAAAAACAGCTGGATGAAGCTAACAGAAATGTCATGAGATTTCTAGTCCCCGTTGAGTCAGCCAGCCAACTTCAGCTAATGCTTTCGAGAGATCGTGGGATTTCCCAAACTGAATAAATACCACACATTCGTTAATCGCAATTATTTGTATGACAAAACAAAACAAACCAGAGACATTACAGGTGTTTTTGGCATCATGTCAACTGTCAAGAGTAAACAAAGTCTCAGTGCATTTCATAAGGACCTGCTTGGAAACACAAACCGAAAACGGACTCCCCCCCCCGCACCTCTCCCTCTCTCACCCCCCCCCCCCCCCTCTCCGGCCCATGTTCACTGTTCCATTATGAGTTTGTCACATGACCCCAGCAGGGGCACAATGACTGTCACCACAGCCACCCCTCTCCCTCTCACTCTCTCCTTTTAGCCTGGGGAGATGGGAAGAAAGGTTTCTTCCACAGAAATAGTTTGTCCTTTTGGCATTTTCTGGCATGGCTTTAATGTAATGGTGTGTTACACATTCTTCATGCTAACTCAGTGAGTGCGCGCGCCTTCCTTTCACAGTGCATCTGTGACACAATGGCGCACATCCATCTTAACACGCGTGCGCATTCATGCACAAACACACAAACAAACGTATACATGCACACACACGTGCGCACACACACACGCGCACAGAAACGTGTACACGTACTCACAGAAACGCACCCACACACTCATATAAACACACACACACTCAGAAAACACTATACTATTAATACTAGCCTGAAGTGACTTGTTAATGCGCTGGTTTACAATCATCATTGATAACCTTTTTAAGGTGGGGCAATCTGACGCTAGTTTGAATAAGATCAATTAAAAACACATCTTTATCTACAGAAGTCATGTAACCTTTTAGCGGTGCCATTTTAATCCTTACCTATAAAGCCACGCTTTTATCGTCCATTTCTTTTCTTTATCCTTTTATTTCCCACCGTGCTCAGTCCTTCTTTCTTTTAAAATGTTTGCACTTCACTTTCGCCAGAGGTTCTTTGTGTGTATACCGCAGTACCGATGGAGGGAAAACACTTGGTTACAATACTCTGAAACTGATCTATTTCCATACGTCCTTAACTTTTCTTCCAGTAAGCCACTGATAGCAAAGATGTATTTAATTACAGGAGATTTGATTAAATCACTTACTTTTCAGACTAATTTTATTCTGGAGCACTTCCAATGCTTGCGATTTCACTCATTTGTTTTCATTGTTAAACTTTACCTACAAGCTGTTAAATGCAGCGGAATTTCTTGCAGACCAACTGAAGATCGGCAACAGCCCTGCGCAGTCTGGTTAGAGTGCATGCTCCACATAACGCATTTTGTGTTTATAGCTACGCCTAAATTCCGAGTGCAATAGACAACAAGGAAAGCAGAGCGCGACATGCATAGTACAGATAGTGTAATATAAAGGGGTATCTCGGATGGAAAGGATAGTACCTAATTCTGTAGAATTCTGAAATTCTGTATGCACATAAAGTCATACTGGCGTTCAGTGATTCTGCTCCATCTGTTTAATTTTGCATTGTATGCCAAGTGTTGCGGCTTACCCTAGTTTATTAAATACAAAAAACTTAGGAAAAAATACATTGAGACAGTCCGTTTCATTGTATACAAGCAATATGTCCACTACAGTTTCAATTCAACTTATTATTACAGAGAATACATTTTATTTTTGTAATTCCCTCACATAATTGAAGTTTCACGCACTTCATAATGCGAAATTCTGGACACTAGAGGAGTTCGCTTTTGCGTTTTACGAGCTGCTTTACACCGGAAAAGCGTTTAATATATAAAATACCAAATTAAATATGAAGTAGGAAGATATAGCCTAATGTTTATTGCAGGTGACAGCATCGTGCGCACGAGCCAGTGAGCAACTTTAGTCGCTGGATTTGCTCCCACGACAGTTGTCAAGGAAACAAAGCGCTGGCTTCAGTTTAGCATTTCACTTCTAAAATCAATTCAAGCGCAGCTCCTTCAACTTTCAGGAATTTCACTTCGACACAATTAGCAGCAAAGTTACCAATATTGATGGGCGAGTGAATGTAAACCTTATTACTGAATATCATGTGAAAATTAACGTATAGTAGGACAGTTGTACCATTGACGTTTTATCCAATTTCCACTTTAAAGGTCGAACAACATGGGCAATTGATATGCCAAAAACATCCGCGTAATAGCAGGGGGGTAGCAGTCGGAATTGTTTTGTCGCCATTAATAAACAGAACACAAACAAGCCACATGAACAACAAAACTCAATATACACACAGAAAATAAACATAAAAACTCACCTATTCTATGAAAACAGTCGCGTACTTCCAAAGACCATTTGATGCCCTATCTACAGCGCTGCTGGCACGTTAAAAATCTTGATGGCAGCAGGTTCATAGAAAAAAAGTTTCCAAGCGATAAATTCCAACCTACTGTAGCCTACAATATCCCCGCTAACAAGCGGAACATACAGCTCCAGTTTGGAAAGTAGATGAAGAGGTCAAATGTGCTTGGCGCTGTGCGACGGGCGGTTCGAGCGCATCCCAAGGGCTGCAGGATGTGGTCGGAGTCAACTTGCCCCAAAACGAGAAAGCACCATCACAATCCCTATAGTGACCTCATTCCAGGTCTCAGCCAATAGGGCTGGCAGTGGCATCTGTTGCTAAACAAGTTTTAAAGAAACTCCGCCGTGACGGTCGCACTTAAAACACTAGCCCCATGTGTATTGCCAGATGCTTTGAAAAGTATGATGTTGTTATATCCTACTGTAATTTGTTATTCGTTCATAGGCAGACTTAACGGACTAAATGTGCACCAGCAGTTCAGATTCTGAAAAAAACTAAACGTACAAAAAAGAAAAAAAAATAACGACTTAAAACTGTCACAAATATGCGTTTTTAAAAAGGACATAAGGTGAACGTTTTCATATATTCCGCTTCAACCTCTGGGTAACCTCTTCATACTTATTTACCACAGTCCAGTATGTTTGCAGTTTGTTTCAAAGTTTCGTGCCACCTTGGCTTTGGCGCCACCTAGCTTCAAAACGGTATAATTCTTAAACATATTAAGACGAATGGGCCGCGGCCCAAGAATACCAGGGCCGTGGACATTGATCTGACAACATAGTCCATGCTGATAAACGTCAAGCAGTTTTATAAAAATTTTATACAGCAGGTTTATACTGGGGTATTTTGCTTATGTATTTATGGCTGTTCATGTAAAATTTTGCAATCCATTTATCTACCATTAACTGTAAAATACAACAAATAACAGAACTATAATGAATTATAAAAGACTCAGACAAAACAGATATATCAGACAGAAATGTTTTTGTCTTGCTGTGCAGAACTCAGCATAACTCAATGACAGAAGGAGGTATCTCTCTTTTATTACAATTTTAATTAACCAGGTTGAATTAAGGGTAGAAAACAGTGCCAATACATAGGATAAAACAATGCAAGTAAAAGTGTTTGTCTTCACTGTTTGACCGAAAAGCCTGTATAAACTGGGGGTTGACCCAAGGGGGTTTGGGTGGGGGATCAGTGGTGCCTCTTAAAATACCACATTTATGCACATTTGTGCTGTCTACTCTGCAACAAGCTATAATGGATCAAGCAACAATATGAAATAATAATCAGCCTGACCCATCGCTACAGTCAAGACCTGGACTTAGACGAGGCATCGGTGTAGCGCAGACACTCTGGAGTGCTAAGATTTGCACCCGCTCACTTCCCCTTCATTTCTTGTGGAGAGACTGCTTCCCGTCTGCCATTTTTTGATGACATCACCGGTCAGCTGATACAGCGGCAGGCGTTCCTTCTGGCCCTCGGCTCGGGGCTATTCTTGTTTGTGAAACTGTATTTTAATGCGCGTAATTAATCATAATCTTGTCATAATGTCATAACCTTATGACAATTAAATTAAATATAGGACATATATGGGCTATTTTATCATGGGGGCTTAAAATGTATCACAGTTTATAAACCCCTTACTCACCATTGCCTACTGTATGATAAGTTGAGGTGGTCTTCTGTGCTGATTGCACACTAGGAAATATGTAGATTTTAAAGCACAAAGATGTGCGTGGTACTCTACCATTATAACTATGTACATTACAACCTGTATGCCACTGGTCCCCAACCCTGTTCCTGGAGATCTACCATCCTGTATGTTTTTCCTCCAACCCTAACAAATACTTTTCATTCAACAGCTAGAGGTCCCGTTGAACTGATAATTAGTAGAATCAGTTAAGTTAGTGTTGAAATGAAAACCTACAGGACAGTAGATCTCCAGAAACAGGGTTCTGGACCACTGCTGTAAGTAGTTCTGTGCTCTCTGCCTTTGGTTAAATTCCAGGTCCCAAGAGTGAAAAGTGACTTGGGAAGGAAGGCTTTTGACTTCCTGTCTGCTTGGTCCTGTAAAACCCTGAAACACAGACTCTGCTCTGAAAGCTTCATTTCATCGAAAGAATTTAAATGAATAATTCAGGGGCCAATGCTATAAATGTTCACTATAGTTTTTCTTGGCTCATTTTTATTGTGTATCATTGAAGGCTGTTATTGTATAATTTTCTGTGTATTTATTATGCTACCCTCTATGTGAGGTATCCCTTATAAAATAGTATACACCTCTAAAGGGAAAAAAATTTATAATAATAAAATGGGATAATAAAATTCCAGTCACTTTTTTTCCACCCTCTGAATGTTTTCACATTTATCCATATTATGTTAAAGATTGATTTAAGAAAGCTTCCAGCTTCATGGTCCTCTCAGCATATTTACCATTCCATCATATTCTTCATCAATATTCTGGGAGTATATACGTTTATATATCTATATTTGCATTCGTTTCAAGTGAGAGCATTTTGCCCCTGGAATGCTGTGAAACTGTAACTGCCGGAGAATGTCTAATATATTCTCATTTTATACGAAGCTGTTGTTTCTTTGTGCTGAGTCTTTAAAAGCAGAAGGGATATAGTCGTGCCACAGGCGGTGAATTATTATAATGTACTGTTATTAAAGTTATTATTTTGTAGCTGTAGGCTGCCAGCTCATTAGAGTGTACCGTCACTATGGTGATTTTGCGATAAAGTTGCTAAAATACAAGCATCATGAATAATTTAAAAATTTGCTCTTTGATTATAATATGCGAAAATCAGGTTCTTCTGCACCTTGACCCAGTACATGAGAGAGTGACGATGCCGTTGGTTGGATTCTCTGAATCGAGTAATTAAGCCCAGCGGGATTTAATCGAGTCCTCCAAGTTCCCACAATGCTTCACTCTCTGTAGATCTCCCACAGACAAAGGGCCTGATTTACTAAGACCTTTAGCTTGTGCAAAACCTTTTATGATTGGTCATGGTATTTGTTGCGCACCAATCATTGGTTGTGTTATTAGTTTTACGTGTGCTAAAAGGTTTTGCAGGTGCTAAAAGTCTTAGTATATCAGGCCCATAGTACCCCTCTTTTACTCTGACCCTCACCTGACCCCAAGACAGCTACTACTCACCTAAGTCTTCACACCCAAAGCATTCGTCCGGAGCACAAGTCCACACAAAGCCAGGCTGTATACCGCCCCCTGCTGGTTACACACCAATCATTGACAAGACAAAAAAAACAACAACAACAAAACAACATCTAATGAAATGCTCAAAGAAGCACGACGGATTCATCATCTCTTGGAAACCTGCATGACGGTAATGCTGACAAACAGCATGGCGTTAACACCGCACTACATTCAAATTCAGTGCTCACAATTTAAAGGATCTTTTCATGCTCAACCAACTGAGTCAGCAATTAAATAATCAGCCATAAGACACATCGCTGATTATTTTAATGTACATTATCTCTCTCTGCAGAAATTATACTTTACCAGCAATAAAGTGATGTTATTTATAGCGGTCTGGTTTTTTATTATTTTGTAAAGTATTTTTTCATTTAGCATTATGATTAGCCCAGACGAAAGGTTGATACAGTCAATCACTGCACCCATTCCTGTGTTAATACTAAGTTTGAAAGTCTTGAATGTGTTCTACAGGATGAACTGATTTCAGTGTACAGAATCTGATGTTGTGTGCACTGTATGCACTTAAGACCACAGCTTACTTGGCCCATGTTGGTACGTGCGATGTGTATCCCTAACGCAAATCAATTTCTTCTTCTTATCCATATGGCCTGTTGAGATGGAATTATGGGAAAGCACCTGTATCTCGGCATGGTCTCCCAGGTCCTCCAGGTGTGCGACTAGGTCCTCAAAGGTATGCTGAGAGGAGGTCTGATTTCCCCAGCACTGGAACATGCCTTCAGAGCAATGGACCAGTGGAACCTACTGCTTCATTCTGAGGGAAAACGCATCCTTATTACCCTGGAACACCCTTCACTTCATTCTGAGGAAACGCATCCTTATTTAAGAGCCAAAATGGAGACCGGTGGAACCCTACTGCTTCATTCCGAGGGAGGAAACGCATCCTTATTTAAGAGCCAAAATGGAGACCAGTGGAACCCTACTGCTTCATTCTGAGGGAGGAAACGCATCCTTATTTAAGAGCCAAAATGGAGACCAGTGGAACCCTACTGCTTCACTCTGAGGGAGGAAACGCATCCTTATTTAAGAGCCAAAATGGAGACCAGTGGAACCCTACTGCTTCATTCTGAGGGAGGAAACCCATCGGGCCTGATTTAAGACCATTAGCATGTGCAAAACCTTTTAGCACAAGCAAGCAAAACCAATAACATGACCAATGGTCATGGTATTCGTTTGGCACCAATCATTGGTTGTGTTATTAGGTTTGCGGGTGCTAAAAGGTTTTGCACACGCTAAAAGTCTTCGTAAATCAGGCCCATAGAGCACACACAACCTTATTTAAGAGCCAGAGATAGCCGTGTGGAACCCTACTGCAAATGGCTGATCTCTTTATGGCTGGTCATTTTTGGAGATGTGGGTGTATCTTCATTCAAGATTCTTGTTCTTTCGGTGGAAACACTGATTGGAGGGATTTGTATCCTTATTTATACTATTATAATAAACTATCCCATTTGGTGCATCATGTTATGTATGTGAGTGGGTCGTACAAGACCTGATAGTGCTGACAGTGCAAAATCTAAGCTTGCCTGCCGATAGCAGTTAGATTAAAGAATTTCTCAACTAATTCTAGCTTCAACGCACAGCCTGTGTTACCTGAGATGGCTCACCTGGGTAATACACCCCTAGAGTGTCCCCTTCCAACCTATACTGTGCAGCCTAACCTACTCTCTGCCAAATCACTGCTGGGCAGTAAAAGCACAAAGCCTGCACAGTGATGAGCCACTGCCACATTAACAAGACAACATACTATTCTAGAACAGTCTAAGGGCTTTCTGTAATCCTGTTAAAATTAATGGGGTCCATTTTTATTTCAGTATCAAGCTTTGAGTTTCACTTTCCCTGTCTTGTTTGAAGGGGGGGGGGACTTGGGGCATGGGGTGGGGGCATGGGTTAGCTGTAAGCTGATATAGGGCCCGCCAATCGGTGACGCGGGCCTCATGAATGGTTCCCTGCTTACGCACTAGGGGAATTAGAGCAGAGTTAAAATGAATTCACACGCCCTTTGTGTCAGTTATGAAAAGCTGGGTAACGTAGAGCCCACACAGACTCTGCTCACCCAAAGGTCAGGAGCCAGGTGGCCCGGAGTACAAACCTGTGTACTGCACTGCAGGTGAGCAGCCCAGGTGCTGCAGACTGATTGATTTTAAACAACATTTGACCCTTTTGAATAGTTAAGCTTTTTGAAGGTTTTCAAAATTCTAAGTCAGTGTTCTAGAACACTGTTCTAGAACTCCACTGCACCAGTAGTGATTGTTACATCAGCATTAGAATGTTCAGTTAAGAATATTCTAATCACATGTTTTTTTCCCCTAGTCTGCACTCACTGCAAATCGTATTAATATTTAAAAATCAATGGATCCACATGACAAGATTTGCAATCGCAAAACAATACACCCATGCAAAAATCCCACACAGCACCCTAAAAGGCCAACGTACAGCACTGCGTTATCTTGTCCTCCCAGTAGCACTGTTCAGCTGTGTGTATGAACATAGTGACCGAGACAGTACCCAGTAAACAAAATAACTGTAAAGAAAAACAAAAAAACACAGCTCCTGTCCACAAAGACTGAATGAAGAGCATAAAATGAATGAATAATGGATGGATGACGGCTTCCCAGCAGCACGGCAGACACCAAGGCTGGGGTGTAAATTAGCGCTTAATAGATTTGGCTTGGAACCAGAAACTCACAGTTTCAGCTCCCTGCTGGAAACACTGCAGTCGTGTCCTTGGACAAGGTGCTATGTACCTGGAGCCAGGAATCTCTTCAGCAAAACACCCATCTTCATAAATGGACGATATATCAAGTTTAAAGATGGGCAAAGCTGCTAAGCAAATTAAAACGTACTAGCGCTTCTGTATATGGAAACATGTAGTTATTCCTGGTTATTAGGCAACCCAATTAGTGTACTACACCATTACACAGCAGTGAGGAGCATGTAATGGGATTAGTGTACTACACCATTACACAGCAGTGAGGAGCATGTAATGGGCTTAGTGTACTACACCATTACACAGCAGTGAGGAGCATGTAATGGGCTTAGTGTACTACACCATTACACAGCAGTGAGGAGCATGTAATGGGCTTAGTGTACTACACCATTACACAGCAGTGAGGAGCATGTAATGGGCTTAGTGTACTACACCATTACACAGCAGTGAGGAGCATGTAATGGGCTTAGTGTACTACACCATTACACAGCAGTGAGGAGCATGTAATGGGCTTAGTGTACTACACCATTACACAGCAGTGAGGAGCATGTAATGGGCTTAGTGTACTACACCATTACAAAACAGTGAGGTAGTGTACTACACCATTACACAGCAGTGAGGAGCATGTAATGGGATTAGTGTACTACACCATTACACAGCAGTGAGGAGCATGTAATGGGCTTAGTGTACTACACCATTACATAGCAGTGAGGGGCATGTAATGGGCTTAGTGTACTACACCATTACACAGCAGTGAGGAGCATGTAATGGGCTTAGTGTACTACACCATTACACAGCAGTGAGGAGCATGTAATGGGATTAGTGTACTACACCATTACACAGCAGTGAGGAGCATGTAATGGGCTTAGTGTACTACACCATTACACAGCAGTGAGGGGCATGTAATGGGCTTGCCTGCGCTGACTTCCTGTCTGGCAGGCACATGAAGTAAAGGGATTACAGGTAGATTAGCCATCACATCCGAGGATCAACACAGACCCATTCACAAAACAGCTGCACGAGTACTAACGTGCATATCTATTCCCGAGGGATTATCCGCTCCCCCTTTATGTCTCTCTCTCTCGCAATGTCTCTCTGTCTCTTTCTCCCCCTCTCTCTCACTCTCTCACTCTCCACGTCTCTCTCTCTTTCTCCCCCTCTCTCCCACTCTCCATGTCGCTCTCTCTTTCTCCCTCTCTCTCGCTGTCATGGGCGGCAGTGTAGTATAATGGTTAAGGGAACACACTGTAGGGGCAGTGTAGTATAATGGTTAAGGGAACACACTGTAGTGGCAGTGTAGTATAATGGTTAAGGGAACATACTGTAGGGGCAGTGTAGTATAATGGTTAAGGGAACACACTGTAGGGGCAGTGTAGTATAATGGGTAAGGGAACATACTGTAGTGGCAGTGAAGTATAATGGTTAAGGGAACATACTGTAGGGGCAGTGTAGTATAATGGTTAAGGGAACACACTGTAGGGGCAGTGTAGTATAATGGTTAAGGGAACACACTGTAGGGGCAGTGTAGTATAATGGTTAAGGGAACATACTGTAGGGGCAGTGTAGTATAATGGTTAAGGGAACACACTGTAGTGGCAGTGTAGTATAATGGTTAAGGGAACACACTGTAGGGGCAGTGTAGTATAATGGTTAAGGGAACACACTGTAGGGGCAGTGTAGTATAATGGTTAAGGGAACACACTGTAGGGGCAGTGTAGTATAATGGTTAAGGGAACACACTATAGGGGCAGTGTAGTATAATGGTTAAGGGAACACACTGTAGGGGCAGTGTAGTATAATGGTTAAGGGAACACACTGTAGGGGCAGTGTAGTATAATGGTTAAGGGAACACACTGTAGGGGCAGTGTAGTATAATGGTTAAGGGAACATACTGTAGGGGCAGTGTAGTATAATGGTTAAGGGAACACACTGTAGGGGCAGTGTAGTATAATGGGTAAGGGAACATACTGTAGTGGCAGTGAAGTATAATGGTTAAGGGAACATACTGTAGGGGCAGTGTAGTATAATGGTTAAGGGAACACACTGTAGGGGCAGTGTAGTATAATGGTTAAGGGAACACACTGTAGGGGCAGTGTAGTATAATGGTTAAGGGAACACACTGTAGGGGCAGTGTAGTATAATGGTTAAGGGAACACACTGTAGGGGCAGTGTAGTATAATGGTTAAGGGAACATACTGTAGGGGCAGTGTAGTATAATGGTTAAGGGAACACACTGTAGTGGCAGTGTAGTATAATGGTTAAGGGAACACACTGTAGGGGCAGTGTAGTATAATGGTTAAGGGAACACACTGTAGGGGCAGTGTAGTATAATGGTTAAGGGAACACACTGTAGGGGCAGTGTAGTATAATGGTTAAGGGAACATACTGTAGGGGCAGTGTAGTATAATGGTTAAGGGAACACACTGTAGGGGCAGTGTAGTATAATGGTTAAGGGAACATACTGTAGGGGCAGTGTAGTATAATGGTTAAGGGAACACACTGTAGGGGCAGTGTAGTATAATGGTTAAGGGAACACACTGTAGTGGCAGTGTAGTATAATGGTTAAGGGAACACACTGTAGGGGCAGTGTAGTATAATGGTTAAGGGAACACACTGTAGGGGCAGTGTAGTATAATGGTTAAGGGAACACACTGTAGGGGCAGTGTAGTATAATGGTTAAGGGAACACACTGTAGGGGCAGTGTAGTATAATGGTTAAGGGAACATACTGTAGGGGCAGTGTAGTATAATGGTTAAGGGAACACACTGTAGGGGCAGTGTAGTATAATGGTTAAGGGAACACACTGTAGGGGCAGTGTAGTATAATGGTTAAGGGAACACACTGTAGGGGCAGTGTAGTATAATGGTTAAGGGAACACACTGTAGGGGCAGTGTAGTATAATGGTTAAGGGAACACACTGTAGTGGCAGTGTAGTATAATGGTTAAGGGAACACACTGTAGGGGCAGTGTAGTATAATGGTTAAGGGAACACACTGTAGGGGCAGTGTAGTATAATGGTTAAGGGAACACACTGTAGGGGCAGTGTAGTATAATGGTTAAGGGAACATACTGTAGGGGCAGTGTAGTATAATGGTTAAGGGAACACACTGTAGGGGCAGTGTAGTATAATGGTTAAGGGAACACACTGTAGTGGCAGTGTAGTATAATGGTTAAGGGAACACACTGTAGTGGCAGTGTAGTATAATGGTTAAGGGAACACACTGTAGGGGCAGTGTAGTATAATGGTTAAGGGAACACACTGTAGTGGCAGTGTAGTATAATGGTTAAGGGAACACACACTGTGGGGCAGTGTAGTATAATGGTTAAGGGAACACACTGTAGTGGCAGTGTAGTATAATGGTTAAGGGAACACACTGTAGGGGCAGTGTAGTATAATGGTTAAGGGAACACACTGTAGGGGCAGTGTAGTATAATGGTTAAGGGA
This sequence comes from Ilyophis sp. 1 JC-2022, assembly GCA_022702515.1. Taxonomy (NCBI): domain Eukaryota; kingdom Metazoa; phylum Chordata; class Actinopteri; order Anguilliformes; family Synaphobranchidae; genus Ilyophis; species Ilyophis sp. 1 JC-2022. Next base: position 5,394,930 of record CM040394.1, on the reverse strand, counting down.
ACATACTGTAGGGGCAGTGAAGTATAATGGTTAAGGGAACACACTGTAGTGGCAGTGTAGTATAATGGTTAAGGGAACACACTGTAGGGGCAGTGTAGTATAATGGTTAAGGGAACACACTGTAGGGGCAGTGTAGTATAATGGTTAAGGGAACACACTGTAGGGGCAGTGTAGTATAATGGTTAAGGGAACACACTGTAGGGGCAGTGTAGTATAATGGTTAAGGGAACACACTGTAGGGGCAGTGTAGTATAATGGTTAAGGGAACACACTGTAGGGGCAGTGTAGTATAATGGTTAAGGGAACACACTGTAGGGGCAGTGTAGTATAATGGTTAAGGGAACACACTGTAGGGGCAGTGTAGTATAATGGTTAAGGGAACACACTGTAGGGGCAGTGTAGTATAATGGTTAAGGGAACACACTGTAGTGGCAGTGTAGTATAATGGTTAAGGGAACACACTGTAGGGGCAGTGTAGTATAATGGTTAAGGGAACACACTGTAGGGGCAGTGTAGTATAATGGTTAAGGGAACATACTGTAGGGGCAGTGTAGTATAATGGTTAAGGGAACACACTGTAGGGGCAGTGTAGTATAATGGTTAAGGGAACACACTGTAGGGGCAGTGTAGTATAATGGTTAAGGGAACACACTGTAGGGGCAGTGTAGTATAATGGTTAAGGGAACATACTGTAGGGGCAGTGTAGTATAATGGTTAAGGGAACACACTGTAGGGGCAGTGTAGTATAATGGTTAAGGGAACACACTGTAGGGGCAGTGTAGTATAATGGTTAAGGGAACACACTGTAGGGGCAGTGTAGTATAATGGTTAAGGGAACACACTGTAGGGGCAGTGTAGTATAATGGTTAAGGGAACACACTGTAGGGGCAGTGTAGTATAATGGTTAAGGGAACACACTGTAGGGGCAGTGTAGTATAATGGTTAAGGGAACACACTGTAGGGGCAGTGTAGTATAATGGTTAAGGGAACACACTGTAGGGGCAGTGTAGTATAATGGTTAAGGGAACACACTGTAGGGGCAGTGTAGTATAATGGTTAAGGGAACATACTGTAGGGGCAGTGTAGTATAATGGTTAAGGGAACACACTGTAGGGGCAGTGTAGTATAATGGTTAAGGGAACACACTGTAGGGGCAGTGTAGTATAATGGTTAATGGAACACACTGTAGGGGCAGTGTAGTATAATGGTTAAGGGAACACACTGTAGGGGCAGTGTAGTATAATGGTTAAGGGAACACACTGTAGGGGCAGTGTAGTATAATGGTTAAGGGAACACACTGTAGGGGCAGTGTAGTATAATGGTTAAGGGAACACACTGTAGGGGCAGTGTAGTATAATGGTTAAGGGAACACACTGTAGGGGCAGTGTAGTATAATGGTTAAGGGAACACACTGTAGGGGCAGTGTAGTATAATGGTTAAGGGAACATACTGTAGGGGCAGTGTAGTATAATGGTTAAGGGAACACACTGTAGGGGCAGTGTAGTATAATGGTTAAGGGAACACACTGTAGGGGCAGTGTAGTATAATGGTTAAGGGAACACACTGTAGGGGCAGTGTAGTATAATGGTTAAGGGAACACACTGTAGGGGCAGTGTAGTATAATGGTTAAGGGAACACACTGTAGGGGCAGTGTAGTATAATGGTTAAGGAACTGGCCTTGCCACTGAAAGGTTGCAGGTTCGAGGGCACTGCCGTTGTACTCTTGAGCAAGGTACTTAACCTGAATCGCTTCAGTATAAATCCAGCTGTATATGTAAGTCGCTCTGGATAAGAGCGTCTGCTAAATGCCTGAAATGTAATGTCACTCTCTCTCCCACCAAATTTCTGGTTCTGTTCCACTGAATTCTACATCTCAAACATTGAATAACTCCTCCGTGCTACATATACTGTAAGACTCAACACAAACCTTACATCACAATAACATTATTACGACATGTAGGCCTAATTTGCAGCAGATGCACTAGGTGTTCATAGCGAGCGGCCAGTTCACTACACAGATCCTGGGAGGCTTTACATCAATTCTATCATAACATATGCTATGCTTTGGTATATATAAAACCATCTTTACTTTAGTGTTTTATTCATTTTAATATACAGTATGCTATCTTTGTACACATTTTCTCAGTGTGCATGAAGAAGCAACATAATAAACAGGACATTGCACTTTCCAATTCATACATTAATTATTTTCTATGAAATATAAAATTCCTTGTATATAGAAGATGATGACAGTTGTAACTAATCAATTAGTTACGCATCAATGCCAAATTGAATATACGGCAATCTGGGAACTTTTTTGCTGTTCAGCATATCTTGTTCAGCATATCCTGTTTTACATCTTGAAACTCTCAAATGAATACTTAATCTGGCAGTGCCAAGCAGCTTCTAGCCGTACATATTTATCAATTTAAAAATCATTATAAAAATATCCCCATAAATTTCTGCCAAGCCTTTGACTTACCTCGTGGCCTTGCCCCTTGAACGAGATGTTTCCAAAAACATGGCACAAAACTGTTATTCCATTTTCTCACAGGAGTCTAAGGAGAACAAAACCCCAGGACAAAATTATCCTTTCAAATGAAAAGGGTGCTTTTCATTTGACTTGAGTTCAGTTGACACATCAACAGTGCACTTGCTGCTAAAATCCTATAGGGGGCAGGGCAGTACAATATAAAGACACCTCTAGTTTTGCTTGGATATTTGTTTCTGAGAAAACCAAAAGCAAACACGCAGGTACATAATACGGTTATGGATCACTTATGTTATGTTGCTTCACTGAAATCTTCACCGTAGATTGAACGAGACCCTTCACTTCCTATCCGTAAGTAGCGACGTAACTACAACCAAATCACATCAGTAGGTATAAAGCAGATGTTCGAATAAGATAATAAACTGAAGTGACTCCTAAAAAGGCCGTTTTTTAAAAAAGGCTTACAATTTTTACCAAATACAATTTTCTATCTCCAACAACTGTACATAATACTCAATTAATTCTGTTTTCAGTCCTAATTCTCATCTCAGTTTCAATATGACCAAGTTATATTTCATAACCGCCTCTGTGCCTAGACAAAACTAATTTTGCACTTGCATGAAAATCCCGCAGAGCTCTGTTTGGAAACCTTGCACGAGCATTCAAAGTTGATGGTGACCAAATTCAGTCAGCTACATTCTGGCACACACTATCAAACATTCAAACATTGATATTTGCCATCTGTGTAATGTTATAATAATAATAATAATAATAATGCCTTGCATTTATATAGCGCCTTTCTCACACTCAAAGAACTTTACAATGATGAGGGGGAAACTCGCCTCAACCACCACCAATCTGTAGCACCCATCTGGGTGATGCAATGGCCGCCATTTTGCGCCAGAATGCTCACCACACATCAGCTGTCTAGTCAAACTGTGACTAGACAATTTGTCAATATTATCAAAATGAGCAGCAGGATTGCCCTGAAAAAAATCTCCAGCCTGCTTCCCCATCCCACTACAGACACACAGTGCATGAAAAGAAACAAGACAAAAACCAGACAACAAAATACATTCAAATTAACAAACATGAACACGAGAGACAGCTGGACTACATGTCGCCATGACAGCACCACGTGACGTCATGCTATGTTAAACTATGTTATTAACCTATGTCTATTACATATTCTATTAATCTAATCCAGTGGTTCTCAAGTTTGGTCCTGGGGGGACCCCTGTGTATGCTAGGTCTATTAAAGATTCTATTATTCCAATACATTTCTGCACTTAGCATTATAAATATAAAACTTGGTTTTATACAATGTCGGTACTTCTTTCCTTCTCACTTCTCAAGAAGTGCAAGCTCTTCATTCCCATGGACCCGTGTAGTAATAATATCATACAAAGCTGCATCCCAAATTCCTTGAGCGCAGGCTGCAACACCCTAGAACATATTTCCAACCAAAAATAATCTTAAATGTCTTCTTTAAAAAATAGCAATGGAGTAAAAATATACAAAGAACCCGGGGAGGCATAATGTCGCTGTACAATTTGCTTTGGAGTTACTTTAAGTATATTTTCTACAATCTCCTGAATACCCAGATACCTGCCATTATAAAAGACAGGTCGTCAAAAACTTCCATAAGTAACTAAAATATCCTGTGTCGCACACAAAAATTGAAAACATACTAAAACTGAAATACTATCAAAACCCACGAAAATTTAACTATCCCTTTAAAAAATATATTCCTACAATAACTTTGACGATGTTTAACTGGATCTGAGAGACACACAGAGATCCTTGCAAAAAAAGGAGAAATGTATTTTTCCCCCCAAAAAAACAACTTCTTTTAAAACTCATGCATTAGAATTACATTCGTGTAAGCATTTTTTTTTTGGAGTTTGTTGGAGGAGGGAACGGTACACGATATTTAATTCCTCATCCTCGATGTCTTCAAAGCGAGGTGGAACAATTATATGGTAATGTTCCACCGGTTTGCACGTGTCTGCAATAACACAGTTAATTTGCAGCATAATTTAACACCACTGCACTAAATATTTTACATAATTAACATCGTGCATGACTGATACATTTTTATTTAGTACATTTAGGCTAATTATATATTTATGAGAGTAAGTAGAAATAAACAACATACCTTTACTTCGTCGATGTTGTATTTCTAATGCTGCAGCATCGCCAGACGCAGTGCTTTTCGGAGATGCGCGTTGGCCCTCAGAAACTTAAACAAACTCCATGGCAGTAAACCTAGCCAAATTACTCACATTGTTACGAATAAAGCCCTATTTACGTTGTGGTAGTTCCATGTCTGCTAGGCCTACACCAGAAAAATCTTTCCCAAAAATAGCTTAACAAGACTTACATAATGTAATACTATTACATTGTTTGATGGACGGGAAACGTGTTAGCAGTAGCCTAAATAAGACACTGTAAAACTAACATCTAGGCCTATTTGACATATTAAATACAAGCCAGCCCTAAATAACGTATGTGGATAGAAAACCGGGAAAGTCTTCGGTTCATAGTTAATAACCTTTATTCATTAATGTATCTTTGTATTTATTTCCTTACTTAGGCTATTTTTAACAAGAGATGCGAATTTAGGTATTTTCATCACGCTTTTTAAAACATAGGCCCATTGTACAGCTTTATTTTAAAATTGCAGCGTCCGCCATTTTTCAGTATACTCTTGCAAATTTAAGATAAAAAATCAGTTTAAGATAAAGTTCCTCTAACACACTAAAACATTAACATGATAATTCAAATTACCTTCGTAGTACAACTAGGCTACTTATACAGTGTATATGCCAAAAGGCCGATGCAATGAAAGAAAAATAAAACAATTAGGTCACCTGTTTTGTGTTCCAATAAATTGTTATATTACCATTTAGATAATAAACTTTCGTGCAGCTGTTTGAAAACTGTATTTACGGAAACATTCATAATTGTATTAAATCGTTATTTCAGTGTATACAGATAGGTCTAACACAATGTATTTTTTTTTTTATTGTTTATTAAGCGTGCTATTGAGGTAGGCCTACACAGCAGGAACTTGAATTCTTATTTTGCCGCGTCCGCATTTGAACGGCCAGGCAGTCAACCAATAAAATGCCTGGTTTGAACAGGAAGAGAAAGCCCATCCAACCAATAGCAATACAGCGTGTAACAGAATTAACTCTACTCTTATATTTAGTTCTACGGTCTCCTTTTCCCACCGGTCGCTTTAATCAGGTGAGGAAATGTGTTTTAAACTATTGAAGTAGGTACAGTAATGTTTTAAATTGGGAGATAAGCGTAGACGTCGGTCGCATGAACATGCTTGTGCCATGACGCTACTGTGACCGTAATATATAAAACTGATTTCTAACAAGAGCTAAGTATGTCCTTTTTAGTAGCTACGCAATACAGTTCTTCGCAGCCTGGTATTGCGTGGGACAGCCTACGTAATCGTCGCTCCTTTTTAAAACCCAATTTAATTCCTGTGTGATTTGCCCAGTGCATGATATTTCGCAGTATAGACGAAGTGCAAGAAGTTATTTGTGTGCCAGTCGCTAGTTGCTCGCTGCAACAACGCGTTTGCACCACTGTGCATGTCTATAGACGTCACTGTAAAGCCCAGAATATTAAAATTGTCCTCAAGATAAATGTCGTATTTTAGGTAATCTTAGCTTCTCACTATTTTCGGACATTACGAATTCTGTGCACGTGACACCACCTGCGTTGCAAGTTTTTTTGTGAAATTATGTGTCAAAAATTTGGAGAATTTTGTAATATATTGAGTTTGGCACGTCAGAATTAGTTTATCTTTATAGTTTAATAGAACACTTTTCTCGTAGGCCTATCATATGAAAAGCAGATTTGTTATAACTTGCCCCAAAAGGGAAGCGTTTCAGAGGCAGGGGCTTAAGACACCGGAAGGTTTTTGGTTCAGACCTCCGCAGAGTCATTACAGTAATTCTGACTGTCCCCTCTTCCACTGGGCCTGCCTGCATGTGTGATTTTTTTCCTTGAATGTCCTTTTGTATATGAAAAGCCCCTTTACTGTGACGTTCATCATGTAATTTTTTTTTTTTTAAATAATAATAATTAAGTGGTGTTTCACTGCATTCTTGACTAATCTTTGCTCTTCCAGACCCAGACCAGCATGTACTGCCTGAGACTCCAACATCTCCGGCCGACAAAGCTGTGTAAACTTCAGCTTCTCAGGAGCAGGTGCTCCTCACAGAAGCAATTACCCGTCTTAACGCTCTTCACCAAGGTAACCGTCTGTCATGCGGACTGTTCTCTTCCAGCGTACGTCTTTGTAGGCCGTCCGTCTCTGAGGCCCGAAAGCCTTCCCCACTGAGGTGCCGTCTCGCCACAAGAAAGGACGAAACGACGTGGAAATGTGACCCTGACATGAAGAATCGGTGTGCTGCTCAGTTTTAGACATCGATAGCCATCATGTGTAGCACCTCGTTTATCTTTTTTTGTGAACCGTTTTTCACCCTAAGTGCAGGGAGGGGTAAACTGGAGGATAAATTAAGGTGTGGCACGACGTTTAGCATTTATACTTCAGTGAAGGCCTGGCTGCAGAAATGTAACACACCCAAACCTGCTGACACACACACACACACACACACACACACCCAAACCCCCAGACACATGCACACACACACACACACACACACACACCCCATACAAACCCCCAGACACACACACACTAAATGGTTCTGAAAACCATTCCCAGAACATGTGCATGAAAGCAATTCAACCCTCTAGCCAGGAATTTCGATTTGTGTTAAAATGCTTGTAACAATTACTAGGAAGTGCGTACCTCATTTCTGAGGCAATTGCACAGCCCAGGAGTCTAGCAACAGGCCTCAGATACAATACAATGTCAGGCACTCGAGGATTTACTGTAATTTGAGGCTGGTTAACCGTCGGCGTAAATGAACATTGGGGAAATCCCAGGATCAAGGTGTTTGAAAGACCCTCGCGAATGGAAGTGTTGATTTTGAATATCTCTGTTTGTAGGATCCCTGCCCTTTATGCGACGAGGCCAAAGAGATCCTTGAGCCCTATAAGCAGAGGGTGAGAAAGACACTAATGAACCCTTTAAGGAGTAAGATCACAAACATGTGATTAGGATGTTCTTAGCGGAACATTCTAATGCTGATGTAACAATCACTACTGGGAATTGCAAGCGATGGAGTTCTAGAACACTGACTTAGAATTTGACAAAAACCTTCTTAAATAAATAAAATAAATAAAAAACAAAGGTTTAATTACAGGGGAGTACATACACAGACGGTCTCCCCAATTCAACACAATTTATAAAACCTTGGTAATCCTTCCCATGTAGATTTGTCATGGAATGTGTCCTCTGTATTAGATTAGTTTGGAAGTTGGAATGAGGTCTTTTAAAAAAAATGTAGTTTCAATCTTTCAGGATTGGTCATTCATTAATTTGGAGACGGGTGCATTGGCTAAGTTGTTGTCAGTCTACAGATGTAATCATTTTTGAGATATTACATCAGGGTTAGATTAATTTGAACTAAGGAATTTATCATTTCCTCACTTGAATGTACAATTGGAATAACACATTACTACACTTTACAACACTGCTAAATTCTTTCATGTTTGGAATATGGACAATTTTGTGAATTGCTATTCATGTTATCTATTCGTTTTACAGTACTCTGATTGGTGTAATTTTAGTTTCTGTAACTTTTGAGATTTCAAATAATGTGCACTGCCACTGTGGCAACAATAGATGCCTACTGTGCGTGTTGTTTTTAGCATTAGTGTTAACATAATGGCCTACCGTCTAATCTCGTGTTTACCTCACAGGTGAAGTATAAGGGTGGTGTGTGTGTGTGTTTACCTCACAGGTGAAGTATAAGGGTCTACTGTGCGTGTTGTTTTTAGCATTAGTGTTAACATAATGGCCTACCGTCTAATCTCGAAGCACTGACAGCAGTCGGTTTGTGTGCAGTTTGTGTTGCAGGAAGTAGACATCACGCGGCCGGAAAATAGTGTGTGGTACGATAGGTACAAGTACGACATTCCTGTGTTCCATCTGAACGGGCAATTTTTGATGATGCACCGAGTTAACATCGCCGATCTGGAGAAGAGGCTGGCAAGAGTCGAGGACGAGAAAATTTGAGTAGGTAAATCAAACCGTTTGGATACTGTGCAAATATGTACGCTGTCATACACATCTGTCAAAATAAAAGTCAGAGTGGGAACTATTTTGTTTGGTTTTTTGGTTGTTTGTTATTTAAAGTAATATCTACTGATGCGAAGGACGTTGGTAAATTGTTGATTGACAATTGACGTTGAAGACGGAGAAAACCTTTATACAACTCAATGCAGCGATGAAGAGACTATATTGTAACCACTAGAAGGCACACTCGCTCTTCTGTACTGCGCTCAACTCGCCCGCCCGCCCGCCTATCTGTACTTGTTCCCTGATTGGTGGCAAGTTTTGTTATTGTGTTGAGCTTATTGGCTAGGGCGGGACGTCATATGTCTGTCTACATGGGCTAGGCTGCACAAAACAGCTGGCTTCTTTTTTTTGAATCGAGAAGTTCGCGTGCGTTTTTCTGTTCAAAATTTACCACGAGTCGGCTGTTATCAGGGAGCTGCGGCATCTCAACCCGGGGCTGGTCCATATACCTCCTGATAAGGAACCATCTCTTATTAACATCTCCATGGGATTGACGCTTCAGGTAAGCGGCGAGCCCTATTTTTCTTTTGTCCATAAAAAAACGGAATATTTCGATACAGTAACGAATGGGGGCTCTGTCCTTGAGTTGTCAGGACCCTGCGTAGTATCTGGGGGATTCTGCTCTACAAGAGAGGAGGGTGGGAGTGGGAACGATTTATTTGTCTGTTCTCTCCCCAGCTGTCACAATAATATGTGCACATCAACTCGGAGGTCCACAAATAGAAAAAAAACAATATTACGTTGGAAAGTCGATATCCGTATAAGCGAGGGCATTGGTAGGCTACATCATCGGAACGCACGTAAGCGCTCACGTTGACCTTCGTAGTCGTCTGGCGGAACACCGATAAACGGACATCGCAAATTACACACATTTTAATAATGGCTAGTTGAGTTGCGTTGCAATGCGCACGGCAGGTAACTGTTTTGATAGTGGGCTGCTGCATACGGCAATACAAGCGTGTCAGCAGTGGTTTAGAAACGCCGATTGTTTTTTCTTGAATGAGCAGGCTTGTCTGAACACATATGGTAAATATTTGAGGATGACTAGTGGCACAGTGTCATAATGATAATTATTTGGTGTTTATAACGGTGTTTTCCAGCCGTAGTCGTGGGTGTTTTTAGCTTCAACTGAAATCAGTTAATTAGACTTGATCGAGCTATTAATTGAATCATGATTTCGATTTCATATTTAGCATGTATTTGATGTTCTATATGTCGTTGGGAGGGTTTATTCTAACAGATTGACACAAAGGAAAGTACTTTTGTTTTGTTTAAATAATAGGCTACAGGCATTTTAACTGTATTAAAATTAATTTGTTGTTCAGTGAGACCAAGAGTGATTAATCAAATGATTCATTGAGATTAATTGGGACAGCTGGCCAAACCTTTTCCAAGGAGAAAAACGGTATGCTGAATATAGAACCTTTTTTAGCGCTTGCACAGACACGCCCCCACGAGCAGTCCTTTCACGTAGGATTTATCGCGTTAAATTATACTGCAATTATAAACCTGTAATAGACTAACTACATGACTGGCATATTCTTTTCTGACGTGTCACATTACCAGAGACACACTTGTATTGTGTGCTCTACATATCTGACATATGCAAGTCAAAGCCCAGCTTTCTTGAAGGTGGCTGAGAGTTAATTTTATAATGGTTCAGCTGTGACATGTAATGCCCTATTCACGGGTCATCTACTTTTGCCTCGACTGACTCACCTAGCACTTGAACCCCAGCGACACTTCTCCCAAAACCAGGTCAATCCATCGCTGGTCCAGTGCTCTACTAGAAGGGAGTTTGAATTACTGCGTGTCTGTCATTGACCCTCAAGTGGTATCTCACGTGTCGGTCATGCTATTTGTGTATCTGGCATTATTTCTAAAATGTCGATCGATTTGCATGAAGCGTAAGGGCTCTGAAGGTCTCGCGTGTACATTAATTTGGTCGGATGATTATTGGCACTGGTGTTCAGAACATTTGCTGGGGGACATTGATTAGTCAGTGCATTTCTCTGGCAGTTGTCATTCTGTTCAGCTGTCGTTTTGATGTTCTCTCGACATCTCAATGACAGGAATGTGCATCCTTCGTCGCTGTGAAATCTGGTGACAAACCAAAAAGGGGCGGGGCTTGGCTCACAGCTGCCTTGATGTCACTACAAAATAAAATTCTCTAGGGTGACATCATTCCTTGGGAGCACTGTGAGAATGAATGAGTGGAGGGGAGAAAGGAAACCGGGCTTGGACCATAGAGGTGAGGAATCTGGTGCTTGAACCATAGAGACGGGGAATCAATGCTTGAACCATAGAGATTAGGAATCTGGTGCTTGAACCATAGATTAGAAATCTGGTGCTTTAACCATAGAAATGAGAATGTAGTGCTTGAACCATAGAGACGAGGAAGCAACTCTTGAACCATAGAGATTAGAAATCTGGTGCTTGACCTATATAGATGCGGAATCTGGTGCTTGAACCATAGAGATGTGGCTCTAGTCCTTGAACTATAGAGATGATGAATCTGGTGCTTGAACCATAGAGATGAGAATGTAGTGCTTGAACCATAGAGATTAGTAATCCGGTGCTTGAACCGTAGAGATGAGGAATTTTGTGCTTGACCTATATCGATGCGGAATCTGGTGCTTGAACCATAGAAATGAGGGTTCTAGTGTTTGAACCATTGAGATTAGGAATCCGGTGCTTGAACCATAGGGATGAGGAATCTGGTGCTTGAACCATAGAGATTAGGAATCGTGTGCTTGACCTATATAAACTCCTCAAAAAAAGTTCGGAAACGTTATTTCGGTCGATTATTCCTCCCCTTTAATAATACCAATTGGTATTGTATTTTATATCGTTGGAAAGCCTGATTAGTCACCTTTACAACGAGGTACAACTTGTAAGGATCGTGCATTCGTGGAATGAGCAACACAGCTGTGGGTAGCGGCCCAAAAAAATGTGCCAAAATCCCCTGCAATATTCTTCTGTTGGTATTCACTCTCGTTTTGAGTTGCTTGGTGGACTGGATGATTGCACTCTCCCACAGTAATAAGGAAAAAACAACACATATTGGCCATTTTTACACTTTATTCATTTTACACTGTCAGGGACCTCAGTAGCGTGTGGAAGATCCATACGCAGCCACAACAGCTTGGCACCTCCTCCTCATGCTGGTCACCAGCCTGGTCACACACTGCTGTGGGATGGCATCCCATTCCATCCCACTGGCATACACCTGCCAGCACTTGAAGCTCAAAACGAGAGTGAATACCAACAGAAGAATATTGCAGGGGATTTTGGCACATTTTTTTGGGCCGCTACCCACACGGTTAGCTGTGTTGCTCATTCCACGAATGCACGATCCTTACAAGTTGTACCTCGTTGTAAAGGTGACTAATCAGGCTTTCCAACGATATAAAATACAATACCAATTGGTATTATTAAAGGGGAGGAATAATCGACCGAAATAACGTTTCCAAACTTTTTTTGAGGAGTTTAGATGCAGAATCTGGTGCTTTAACTATAGAGATGTGGCTCTAGCCCTTGAACCATAGGGATGAGGAATCTGGTGCTTGAACCATAGAGATCAGTTAGGGGGCTGTCAGAGCACAGACTGACAAAGGAAGTGTAAAGTAAACTTTTAAAGTTAGTTGTCCACGTTGAACTGTTTATATCATAGTGAAGCTGATCTCTGAAAAACTATTAAGGAAATGTTATTTATCTGAATATTATGCAGGCTCATATTTTCTTGTCAGCCGTGTGCTTAAAATAACTATTAAATACAGGCTGACTTTCTTTTCCAACCACTTTGTATCTGTGAATTAGAGAATGCGCTTTGACTGACAGGGTCTTGGCTGGGGTAAAACTCTGAGTATTTTCAAGAGCGCCACAACATAATGTGGATATTTTAAAACCGAAAACAGGACTGAAGTCTAGTTGCTGTATGTTGAGTATTGTGAACTAAAGGGCAATGGAATAAAACTAACTGGTTTTTAAAATACTTTTATGCAACTAATTACATACTCCAAAGTGATAGTTCACTTTCTGGGTTTTTTAAATATATATTATTTCAGTTCAGTGTATGTTTTTAATTAGTGCAGATTTTTGTTATGCAAGGAAGGGCATTAAGAAAGGTTTGTGATTACCTGTTGTTTTTCAATGTCTGGTATCGGGGCATTCTGGGGTTTGTAGTCTAAAGCAGGGGTCCTCAATCTTATCCAGAAAGGGCCGGTGTGGGTGCAGGCTTTTGTTCCAACCAAGCAGTTACACACCTGATCCTACTAATCAACCACTACAGTCCTGCCAAGGACCTTGATTAGTAGAATCAGGTGTGTTACTGCTTGGTTGGAACAAAAGCCTGCACCCACACCGGCCCTTACTGGTTAAGATTGAGGACCCCTGGTCTAAACAAACAGCTTGTACAGCAATGTGATGCTCAGTCTCTAGGAGCCGCGTTACAGTTACTTAGTGCATTTTTTTTTTGCTTTAAACTACAAACCTGCTAATGCCTCTACACTACCCATCATAATATCTAAAATATTCTTATACACATAAAAACAGGTCCTGGCCAATCAAAAGAATACACTAAAACTGATATAATATTTAAGAAATCCCAGGGTGTCTCGGTGCCGTAGCCTGTGGAACACTATCCACATGCTCATCGCTCCGCATTCTTCCTCTCTGTCTACATTGTGCTGTCCAATAAAGCTAAAAAACCCCTAAAGTCTTTCAAAAAGGAAATCCCAGAAAGTGAATTGTCTCTTGAAATTGTCGTTTTAAAGTCATCACCCCGCCAGCCAAGCGGAGCCGACATTCCCACCCGCAAGACGTACCCGAAAACAAGAAGTGTTACGAAACGTTCAGAATGGACTTCCTGTTCTGTAGACGGAAGGTTTGAAACGTAACGTAACATTGTGCTCGTTGAATAAGCCCGCAGTGATGCCGTGAGCAAACTTAGATTGGCCATATGTTTGGGTTCTGACGGCTCACAAAGTCTTACTGGGCCCGTGTTCTCTTTAAAAGCGGTGCTTACGGGTCAAACATTATCCACAAACTGAAGATGTAAAAGCCATTTATATTAGTGGCTTTTCTTTTCTCTTTTTTTTTTGCAAACCACACACTCGATAAAAGAGTCAGACCGTTTTGTGTTAATGGCTTATTTTAATGACGAGAAGAACGTAATGATGCGTTTTGTTGCCGCCTCTTCGTGTTTGCAGCGATTTTATTTTCCGCAGGCTACTTACGATGTGTGTGTGTGTGTGTGTGTGCGCGAGTGCGTGTGCGTGCGAGTGTGTGTGTGTGTAAACAAAGTAGATATAGATGACTTATTCTTTGTCTTGTGTGTGGTAGCAGGGTAGTGGAACTGAAATTCCATTAGTTAAGTAAACCTCATCGAGCATCACAGGCAATTCTGGAGTCATAAACCAAATTTGAGTTTGATCCGATTCCTGAATTGACCCTGTGATGTGAAGCTGACGCCGTGCCGATGGAGAGCTGGAGACAGTCACAGCTTTGCATCTGCATAATACTTTTCTTGTCCTTATCAATGACCAGTGGGCCCAGAGCGTGTCTATTTTGGGCCGTAGCTACTTGGCCCCCTGGGTTGGCAGTAGTTGAATAGCCCTGTCGTAGAAGACTCCTGCAAGGCTGAGTGTTATTGTAAGACTGTGCTGTGGGGGTTCTGTTAGGAGTTTTCAGCTGGTGCTCTGGTTCTTTTTGTTTGTGTTGTTTTGTATTGGTTTTTCAAGTTAACGTACAAGAAAATATCGAAATATAATATAAGTCATAAACCGCTCACAGAACATGGACGCCACCCAGCCAGCCAGCCACTGTTGTCTGCTTGAAATTGCTGTTTACCAAACATTAATCCTCCCAGCCCACAAGTTACAGGTCTCAGAATAAATAAGTATTTTAAAAAAGATAAATGATCATAAAAACGAATACAAAAAGAAAGGGGGTGAGGATGATGGCGGGGGAGGGGGGAGGGGGGAGGGGGGAGGGGGCAGGGGGGGGTTAGGCGGTGCTCACTGCAGTTCCTGGGGAATGGTTTTGTAAGTCGGTACTCTGGTAACCCTTATAAGCCACTCACCACCATGATTGTCAAGAGAAATAGAAATCTAACAACGGCATCCATTTTTGACCCGACAGGAAAAATATGGAAATGATCACTGTTTCCACATCATGAGTCATGTGACTTCCTCACTGAAGGTGGGGAAACCTGAGACCACAGAGCGTGTGTATACCCAGCTGATACGCCAAAAAGAGCACAAACTGAGTCATGGGAGCATTTCTACTTTAACACACATCACTAAACACTTTAAGGGCTCTGGTTTTTGATAAACTGACGATTCCCAACCTTACCAGTGCTGACTGTAGCCAGGGGTCCACATTGATAACGTTGCCATAGCGTTGCCATGGCGCTCATGAAGGAGGGTTCCGCCGACTTATTGTGGCCTGATGCGGGTGACTGCTGCAAGAATGCAATGAGGCAATGAGGCGATGAGGTGTCATCTTCTGACTGCACAACTCGGCTCATAAGTATCAGAGTATAAAGAAGTGGTGACTGGCAGGCTGGTTATTTTATAGAGGATATATACAATGCTCAAAAAAATTAAGGGAACACTTAATCATCACAGTATAACACCAAGTCAATTAAACCAAACCGGTCATGCTGGATGATGTTGCAGGCAGCATAACATTCGCCACGGCGTCTCCAGACTCTTTCACGTCTGTCACATGTGCTCAGTGTGAACCTGCTCTCATCTGAAGAGGACAGGGCGCCAATGGCAAACCTGCCAATTCTGGTGTTCTTTGGCAAAAGGCTGTGAGCACAGGTCCCACTGCAGGATGTCGGGCCCTCATGCCACCCTCATGGAGTCTGTTTCTGACAGTTTGGTCAGAAACATGCACACGAGTAGCCCACTGGAGGTCATTTTGTAGGGCTCTGGCAGTGCGCCTCCTGTTCCTCCTCTCACAAAGGAGCAGATACCGGTCCTGTCGCTGGGTTGTTGCCCTTCTACGGTCCTGTCCAGCTCTCTTCGTGTAATGGCCCGTCTCCCGGTATCTCCTCCACGCTCTTGAGACTGTGCTGGGAGACACAGCAAACCTTCTTGCGACGGCACGTATGGATGTGCCATCCTGGAGGAGCTGGACTACCTGTGCAACCTGAATGGGCTGCAGGTACCGCCTCATGCTACCAGCAGTGACAAGGGCACTAGCAAAATGCAAAACTAGAGAAAAATCAGTCAGGAAGGATAAGGAGAGAGAAATGGTCTGTGGCCACCACCTGCAAAACCATTTACTTTTTGGGGGTTGTCTTGCTGTTGCCTCTCCTGTCCATCTGTTATCACTTTCATTTGCACCAAAGCAGGTGAAATTGATTCACAATCGTTTACGCTTCCTAACTGGACAGATCGATATCCCAGAAGTTGAATTGACTTGGTGTTATACTGTGTTGATTAAGTGTTCCCTTCATTTCTTTGAGCAGTGTATGTTAGCCTGCCCTGCATGCATTTACATTACATTACATTACTGGCATTCAGCAGGTCCGCTCTTATCCAAAGCGACTTACACTATTAGCATTTTTACATAGTAATGTAAAATAGTAATCCATTTATACAGTGGGATATATACTGAAGCAATGCAGGTTAAGTACGTTGCTCAAGGGTACAACGGCAGTGTCCTTCCTGGGAGTTGAACCTGCAACCTTTGCGTTACAAGACCAGTTCCCTGCCCGTCATGCTACATTGCCACATTTCTCTGCATGTGTTAGACTGAGCTTTCAATAATGAGTATATTACAGCAATGGACCTGGACTCAAAAAATACAATATGGAAGCAAAAATAGAAGAAAGAAGAACGTATTTATTCATTCTGATTTGGTGTCCAACATGGGGCTGTACACGTGCAATTCTCACCCTAATTCAGAATGTCTCATTGTAGCTGCCTTCATGCACAATCCTCACTGCCGATTCGAGAGTGAAGTCTCGTTTCTCCTCCAGAACACGTGTCACCAGCCTTCTTCTTTTCACACTGCAGTGCAGCCCACGGCTAAGCTGGCGTAGAGGAGTCTAGGGCAGGGCTGTGGCATAAGAAGGACGCCATGCGCACACACGCGTGTGAAAAACACGTCCTGAAAAACACCAGGAAATGCTTCGCGTGTCGCCGTCCTTTAAGGATAACTGGGCCTCTTTGTCAACAACAGATGTTTCGTAGAAGCCCCGTTGTTGTTTTGAATGAAGCGATTTGATTTGTGATCCGGGCCCATAAGCCCCCGCAATATTTAGACTGCAGGCAAAGATCTGACCCCAGCGACTGTCAACAACTCACCTCGCCTGTTTGTGCTGTCTGTTCGGACTTTTGGAAGGATAAGCTGGTTGCCAGTGACAACCGGGGGCTCTACTCGACCGATGGGTTACTGGCCGTTATGTCATCAGGACAGGGCCTGTGACATCATCTGCGTGGGTGGGGGAGAGGGGGAGGGGGGTAGATTTGCTATAATGTCGAATGTGGAAAGGGAGGGCCACAGTGGGTGGGATTTAATTGGCTTGAGACTGGCATGGCTGCAGTCTGCCTGCACCTTCTGCGCATGATGCGTACGCGGTCATGGCGACTACAGCTCGGCCGGGGGTGGGGTGGGGGGACTGTGGAGTGAAGAGAAGCGGCAGTTTTGTTCGGGGGGGGCACACTATCTTCTTTTCCTGAGGCGATGGAGAGAGTCACTGATGGGACAGGCCCAGGTTTCATCACTGCAACGTGCGCCGCTCCACTGCAAATTAGAGGGGAACAAAGCTAAACTAAAAAACAGGAAAGAGCCACTTTCGGGACCCGGTCAGGACAGCCCCCAGCAAGTCCCAAATTCCAAGAGTTTGGAAATATCCCAGAATTCCTCTGATTTGGGACTCCGGGCTGCAGGGCTGCCTCACGCAAGACAAGTCCAGTAGCACCAGACCTGCTGAGCGTCATCACCCGCCTATCCCACTGTAATTACCTCCAGAAGAGGAAAAGGAGCTATTTTGTTGAATATTATCCCATTATGTGAGATGCACGTGATGTAGTTTGAACAGCTCTGGCAACAAAAGGGACGTAATGTGATCTGGCAGCGCAGTTCAGAGCCTGGGCGAGATTAACGGGCCTTTGTCAGGATGTCTGCCGAGCCTGGAGAGCATGTGGTCGCTGCACGGTGGTCCGCCGCTCTGCGCTCTCCACACGGTCCTTCATTCCTTAATGACTGTTCTTTATTTTTTTCTTTTCGTTTGGTTTTGTTTAGGTTTTACTTCCGCGTGGTCTTCCTGTTCCAGGAGCTTGGCCTTCCCTGGCTCTCAGAGAATGCTCAGACTTGTGTGTTCTATTAACACAATTTACAAAAACAGGAAGCCAGAGCAAACGTTTTGGACTGGAGCGGTCAGAGAAAAACAGGCCGTGGATTGGATTGGATTGGATTTTACACATGCGACAGATGGCTTTTGAGATCAGTTAATTCAGTAGTACTGTAACAAGGGCATTACACATACTGTATGTATGTACCCGACCAGCCTGACAACTCAAGGCCCTTCACAGTGCTATTAAAGATACGAGCAGTGGGATCCTCGTTGATTCCTACATGAATGGGATAAAACTGGGAAAATTAAGCTATTAGCCGATTTTATATATCCTTAGTTTCCGGAAACGGGAAGGCTTTCAGGAACCTGAGCAAATTTCTGGTTTTCCGTTCAGTTTAAACTCGCCACCGTTCGTTTTGTTTGTTTGGGAACCTCTGCCTTGGAAAAGGCTAACAGTGAAAACCGCCAATTTGTTCAGTTGGTAAAAATCCAGAACCTGCTGTACAGCTTTTTCTGAATTTGCACACGGCCTGAAGATTGTGTGCTTCCATGTCCATGTAGTCCGGTCACACGTGGAGGGGGGGGGGTTGTTTTGGAGCAGGAGGGCTCTTTGAGGAGGAGGAGGAGGGGGGGGGGGGGTGTTTTGGAGCAGGGCTCTTTGGAGGGGTGGTGTCAGGGCCCCCATAAACCAGAGCCTCGCCCGATTCCACACCCTGCTGCTGCTATCAGCACAGAGCTGTCAACTCCTCTTCCTGAAGCTCCGCGTAGCAGGACGTTCTTAGTTATACGGCAGGCTTGGCAGTCTCAGTCGTGTGGGAGGTAGCCCCCATCCCCCCCTCCCCCCCCCCGACTGATGAAGAGGAGGATTCCACTGTGGTCCTGCTCGCCTCTGGAATGTTCTTTTTTGAAGTTTGGCAGCCGAAACAGCTGCCTGACAACACAGGGAGGCTGTAAAGCAGGAGGACCCGAGCCGTCTGAGCGAGCCGTAACCCTTCACGTGCCAAGTTCCAGTTCAGCACCACTAGCTTTGCTGTGCTCTACACATTTTGCCTGGTGTATTTCAGCCTGCTATGAGGTGGAGCAGATGGGTTTACATTTTAGGGGATTACTTAATTTGTTCCAATATTCCAGGCAAGCTTATTCAAATGCAGAAAAGTATTTGAACCCAGGTGGGTGCACTACAAAGCAGGGTTACTGAGTTAGCTGGATAACTGCACTGAGTAAAACCTGGAGCAGCTCTTTTTATTGTTGTTCAAAATTTGATAAGGTTCCGGGTTTTACACAGTGCAATTAACCAGCTAACTCAGTAATCCTGCTTCATAGTATAACCTCCTGGTCTGGAACAAGGACAAAATGAAATCAGTTTTGTTTGTGGTTAGCCCCCTGACATACTTCTCCAGTAGCAGAAGCAAATCTACGGGAAGTGATGCTTTTTTCGCAACATGCAAAGCTGCTGTTTAGGCCGTCGACAGTGTTGCAACAGGGAGGCTGTGATGGGCAAACAAACGGCACTCCTTCCACCAACCGCCACTGCATGGAAGAGAAACTCACCCCGTCAGGAACCCTGTCATCTTCTCACGTCCGTTGCGCTTTTTGCTCACGGCATTTTTTGCGCAAGCTAGCTAGCGGAGCTCACTGGCATAGAAAGCTAGCTCGTTAAGTTCGCTCAGCTGGAAAATGCGGAATGCTTCTTAGCTGACGTGTGCACATTTAAAGCTCTCCTGGCCAAAGTCCTGGAGGTCATCACGTCAGTCTGACTGCATGCTTGTGCGTTTTGGATGCCTGCAGAGCTTGTGGAAAAGGGGGCTGCCGGCTTGTCAGAGATGCCCAAAGCCTGGAAAACGAGTGAGAGAGAGAGAGGGCGAGAGAGGAAGAGAGATCCATCACTCCAGAGTATTGAGTGACCTCATGGAGGGAATCCCTGACCTGAATCCGGTCAGATTTCTGGGCCACCAGCAGTAACCCTTTGAAGAGTATGTTTTTTGGATTGGTGTTTTTTTTTTTTCTTTAAAATTCTAAGTCAGTATTCTAGAACTCCACTGCACCAGTGGTGATTGTTACATCAGCGTTAGAATGTTCAGTTGAGAACATTCTAATGACATAATTGCGATCTTAGAGAGGAAACGGTGGTTAGCATTTTCATTGACACAGACAGGTCTGTTGCTTTACCTGGGAGAACGGGCTTGACGTAGCCACTGAGGAGTTGTTGAATAATAGCTTGTTGAGTTACGGAAAGGGCGCGCTAAATCCGTGTTTGTTGTCTGTAGCGGATGATAACATATTGTGGTGCAGTTGGTAGCCGCCATATGGTTATTCCTTTTAAGCTTAAAATAATGGAGAGTGACGTGATGATGGGGGGGGGGGGGTGTGAATCCCAGGGGTTGGGACTCTAAAGCCCCTCTTGTCATCTGACTAATCCCCTGCCTTGAAGAGGAATGCGCCATTCCAGAACAATGAGCCGTTTCCCCCACCGCTTTCCCTGACGAAGGCCTTGGTTTTTCCCTATAGGCTCAGCGCAGCCAGTTAGCGCTAGCGATGGTAACCCAAACACGCCGTGGCCCTGTGTGGCCGGTCTGAACACACAGACGCGGAAGCCTCCGGCCTGCTGTTAACACTCTGTAAAGACTGCCCCCATTCTCTCCCCTAAGGCATGCTTCAAGACGGTGCTTCCAAAACACCCCAACCCCCCCCCCCCCCCCCCCCCCACCCTTGGTGATAGGACAAGTCTCCCCACCACAAACAACTTTGCTTATGCCTGGATGCTTTTTTTTTTTTGGTTTCTAATTAACTTTTTTTTTTCCTTCAACCCTCACCGCTGTTTCCTCCCCCTCACTTTGAGAACCAGGTTTAGGATGTGAAGAATGTAGCCTAACAAAGCATCCAAGATGGCTTCTTAAGGGTTTACTAAAGTATAGAAGAGTGTTAACATAACATAATGACGAGAACAGGCCATGCAGCCAAACAATGGTTCATACCCATCAGGTGAACACACCTGAGCCACAAACTGGACTCGTTGGCTTTTTGGGGGTTCAGCAGACCTGGTTCTTGCCCAATTCTCCGGTTTCTCTGTACAGCGTTTTTGTGACAGTTCTCTGTAGAAAGCGCTAATCGAAAACAATTTAATTTAATGGACACTGAAGTCCGCTGGTGTAACACTAGTAGAGGGGTTGTTGAGGCGAATCTCAAGATGATGTCATACATAGAGAAGGGCGAAATCATTAACGCCGGTACGCTTAAAGACCACCCGTTACACGCACTACGCTTGTTATGACGTACGAGTGTGTGTTCTGCTGCATTAAAACACACTAATGCATTAATGTCACATTTGAAAAAGCCTTTTTAAGAATTTTAATAAGGGGGGGGGGGGTCGCACAGAGGGCTTCATGTATAAACATACATACAAAAAAATGCGTATGCCAATTTCCCCTCGGATTTGGGATTTATAAAAACAAACTTGACGTCAAAACATGCGCACATTTATGCAGAGTATGACTCATGCATACACACATTTTTTGGGATGACTCCGATGGTGGGGAAACTGGCATACGCATATTTTTTGTATGTATGCACAGTTTATACATGAGGCCCAGAGAGTGTAGGGGGGGGGTCATTAAGTGGGCCATGGGCTTTGGTACATTTGGGAAGTACTGAATAACGAAATGCAAGTTTTTGTATTTTGGGGGCAGTTTGAGACTTTCAGTCTCAAAGCTCCCGGATTTGAAACGCATCCACAGTAAGAGGTTGTTTTGGCAGCTGGGGGGTGGGGGTGGGGGGCAGTGGAATTAATGCTTAGCTGATTAACTGACGTCAGTACTGAATGCCAGAGAGCACTCGCCATGTGTGGTAGAGATGTGGTATTTGTTGTCAGAGGAGTAGGTGATGGGTGATATATTTAAATTCTAGGTGGAGGGAGGTGGTAGTTGGGCTGCTGGAATCTGGAGATTAAAATATCTACTGACTTCTGAAGGAGGATTATCAAGCCATCACCAAATGTGTACAAAAAAAACACAAAAAATCCTCGGCGTTGATCTGATTAAACACCCCCCTCCCCTTCCCCGGGCAGCTGGAACAGGATGGCAGGCGGGTTGGCGATTGGCAGCGTGCCCGCTCGCTCCCTCTGGCACACACGGTGTCACACTGCGCATTGTGTCACTCTCCCCCCTCCCGCAATTCATGTCCGGCAGCGCGTGATCGCTAACAGAAAGGCTGCTCGCGCTGGAGCCTTTGTGGGCCGGATTTTCAGACGCACCGGGCCGGCTCGCGGTCCACAGGCAGGCGCGACCGCGGTGAAAGCGGACGAGCGATCGGCCGATGGAGTGGCGAGCGTGAGAACAGCCAGTCTCTCGCTCTTGGTTTTCTGTTTTTTTAAAGCGTGAATCACTCTTTTGAAATCGTCAGAACAACAGAGAGTTACTTGTTCCTAATTCAGGGAAATCCCGACGTCGCGCGCAATTCCCCCCCACGCATGTGAAAAGGCTCGAAGAATTAACAGACATTATATGAATAGGCAAAGTTATAAAAAAATATTTTAAAAAACCCACGTTTGTTTATTACCAACACGTTGCGGCTACGCTAATGCGCGGTAATCACAAACACATTTACAGCAAGAGTATTTACAGTAGGCTATTCTGGAGAGTTGATGTGATGCTCAGCTCAAAAGGGTCAAAGATCCCCATGTTTATGGAAAGCGTTTCATCATCCGTATCCCAGATCTTGGCTGAGAATATTTTTTGAGGAAGGAGAGGATTTGAGGCATAAGGTTTAAACATACATTCAGAATAGAACATACTGGAGAAGCTAAGAGCAGCGACATATTCACGAAAAACTATTTCTGTGCGAGGGAAACGGCGTCAAAGCGTGCCCTAAATCCCCGGTTCGGTGTGCGCTTGTGATATATGCGGTATTGTACTCTCAAAACAGTAACGCTAGTGTAAGGCTGTCTGTCAGAGAGTCTTTGGTTCAATCCAAGGGCTGCCAATCACTGTCTGAAGTTCCCCGTGTTGGGCACCCCTACCCCCCGTGCGGAAGGCCGTTTCATCGCGTGTCAGCGTTCACATTCATTCTCATTGTATCTCTCAATGGCCCACGTGTGTGTGTGTGTGTGTGTGTGCTCCGCCAGACCTTTAATATTTAGTGGGGGAATTCAAGGAATTGGTCTCTGAAAGTAATTTTTTTTGTAGCGATGGTTTCAGTGGTGCTGATAAATTGGGGATGACTGTGACAGTAAAGGACAGATGATTGTCATGCAGTAAACGCTGATTTTCAGTGTGTATCTTTGAGGTTTGTTTTGAGGTAGTGGGCACAGTGCAGTGTCACAAAATGATAAGCGTCACTTCACTGACATTTTTTTGGTTGTTGGTAAAGGTACATTTAATTTGTGCTTGTAAACATTTTTGGCCTATTGCTCCATTTCCAGAAAAAAAACCCCAGTGTTGTCTTGAAGAAGCTGAACCCTGTTATTTTGGGCTGCTACACAAGCACAGAGAAAAACAAAACCGCCCTCGCTTTTAAAAATCGGGACAAGAGGGGAGAAGAGAAGAACTGGTAGGTTTGTGCAAAGCCTGATAACCGGAAGCCGTCTGCAAATATAGACTCTAAACAGAGGGTCACAAAGGGCGTTTTTAGATGGGGGCGGTCGGGCTGGCGGGAGTGGGAGGGCGGGGGTTTGGGGTGTGGCAGTGCAGTTGTGGGCCTTCTGCTCCCTGTGACAGCTGATTCCCACAGGGTGGAGTCCTTTTAAAAACGCTACTCTGTAAATGGGACAGACCATCGTGGGACTGAACAAAAAATGTTTTACTGCAAACTCCTATTGGGTTATAATGACCCCGTCATTATACGGGTAACCTGTTCAGTGGTATACCGTCTAAAAAAAAACATTTTCATAGTCACTGAAAGTACCTGTTTCACCTTAAGAACTGGACCGGTGGCGCACTAGCAAGCAGACTGAGACAGCCGGCTCTGCGATGTTGTTCTCTGCACATAAATTTGGACGGAGTTCAAGAAGCAGTGTGTCATTAAAAAGTGCATTAATAGACGTGCGTGTTCATGAATAAGTAAAGAATCAAATAAAACGCTGCGCCAGCGTCTTAGCGCGGTGCTCTCATTGTCGTTTGAGCGTTTGTTACTTGCAAACGTTTAGCTTCGGTTTGAAATGCTGGCGTTTAGCTTCGGTTTGCACTCTGTGTTCTTCTGCGAAGAGAGAGGGTGATCTCTGACCCCTCAATGACCTCTGGAGTGCTCTGCCCCCCCATTTTGGATCTGTTTTCATATAAAATCTGTGTGGACATCATAATTTATGGCGAACCCCTCCACCCCACAGGGGTGCAGCATGTGGCCTGGTCTGGACCACAATGTCTGGACAGGAGGATTCTTTGAAGATTTGAAGATGGACTCACAGGACTGAGGGGGGGGGGGGCTGGGGAGGTGGGGGGGGGCAAGGAGCTCGGGGCGCGTGGGGCGTGTAAAATGCATGGCGGTTAGTTGATGTGGTCACTGCCGGGGGGGTTGGGGGGGGGGGGAAGGGGTTGAGGTTGGGGTCTGTCCCAGGGTGGTTAGAGGGGTGTGGGGGCTATTTTTAAGCAACCCCAGACTCTTTCCCACAGTTTCTGAGATCTGTGGAATGTGAGGGGAAGACCTTCCTTTGGGGGGGGCACCATTCATCCCCACACTCAATTTAATGGACACATATCTATGTATCTATATTTGTACAAAAGAACAAAACGTTGTATGCTGGAGAGACTCAAGTTGAAAGGAATCGGCCCGATGTTACAAATTAGTCGCTATCCCAAAGTGCATTGTGGTAAAAATAAAAAGAACAAGCAAAAATGAAAAATTGCTTATTGACCTCTCCCTGTAGTAGAAACAGCATCATGGTCATAGCCTGAACGAAAACAGCAGTGTCTTCTGACTCAGGGACCATAACTCAGGGCTGTTTTGAGTAAATCATTGCATTGGAAGACTGAAACAGTACAGCTAGTGTATGTTTATGCCGCAGTTTATGAAATATAAACAAACAGAAGGAGGCTATTCACTGGACCAAGTTCGAGTCCAAGTGCACAGTATATTAAAATCATAAATAAGCAGAAGTGATAAATATGTGAATAAACATGCTGTAAATGGATAGCACATGTAACAGATAGCAGACATAGCTTTTTTAAAGCATCGGTTGCTGTTTCCTTGTACAGCACAAGGTCTTCTAGAGCACAAGGAGCATCTATCGAGAAAAACAACGCTACTCGCACTGAAATAAATAGAAGCAGAGACCAGGGCACTGAGGATGTAAAGTTGTAGAAACCAAAACCTTTCCCACCTTTTTAAAAACTTTATGGGCGTGTTGTCTTTCTGTTTAGATGAAAAGACGATGTCTCTCTAAGAATTTGAAAAGTTGTGGCTTGTATTTATTTATGTAGCGTCTATTGGCGATGAGGTAATGAATTTTGTATTTCCACTTTTCCTAAAGTTGCCTTAATCAGGAGAGCCCAGCTCTCTCCGTCGTTGCTGTGATTGTCCACTGGCTCGTGATTTGAGGGTAAAGGTGCTGATTGGTTGGAAAGGCTCACAGAATGCGACCCCCCCGCCCACCTGTCCCCTGACACACTCACCACAGGGCCCAGCATGCGGCCCAGCCAACTGTGCAGAATTCTCATGATGTAAGCAGTCTGCTGTACACACACACACACACACACACGGCTGTACACACACACACACACACACACACACACACGGCTGTACACACACGGCTGTCACACACACTAAAGAGTATACTCTGACCACCCAGTGCAACACACACACACACTAAGGAGTACACTCAGCCCAAACCGGCTGACCACCCACTGTAACACACACACACACACACTAAGGAGTACACTCAGCCCAAACCGGCTGACCACCCACTATAACACACACACACGCACGCGTGCACACACACACATGTCTACTGCACATCTACACATCCACTTACCTCTATTACACACAAATCACCCACTGTAACACGCACACACACACACACAATCTAATGCACACAATCTCACCTCTGTCAGAAACTGTAACAGATTGTGGATTTGGGTGAATTCACTGATTTGGGTGAATTCACTGATTTGCAGTGTATACTGCATGACAATCATCTCAGTCTGCGTCAAACAATCCTGAAGTGTTGATTCAAATTTAAAACATTTATGTGCGGTTTCACACCGTTTCAAAAAAGAAAGAACAAAGCTTCATAGCATCTGATTACAATTCAGCAGAGCAACTCATGTCTGGATCAGCCATGTCCGAAAAAATTGTAGTGTGTTTCAAATCCTGTTGTATTGCATCAAATAAACATCTAGGGTATCTAAGTTTAGAAATTCGTTTCAGGGGAAATTCCCAGAGGGAGCGATACAGTGGTCGAGCACTTAACTCATTAAACCTAACAAGAGAGAGGATGCCTTTGTTTACACAGTCAGATACAAGAATACTGTTTTTTGAGAATGCTGTCAAAGTTTCTACAAATAAGATAATATTTCATCCAAGTCATTCTGTCCCTTAAAGCTCAAAGCCACCCCCCCTTCCATCCCCACCCCCCACTTAATTACACACCCTCAGGACGTTAAAGCGCTTGTTTTCAACAAGGGGCTAAGAGGACACCCACTTTTGTGCCTGATTAACAGATCTTTTAAGTAATTTGGTGCATTTATTGAGTTCCATTATTGTGGCAGCTGAAGCTAGTGCAGTTTCTATTAGCAAGGGTTAACCACTTTCCTTCTGAATACATTAAGCAGTAATGGCTCCTATAAAGACAAACCAAGAATAAACCGACAGACGTTTTAAGTCTACATCCAATCTGTGTAGCCTTGTAGCTGTGTATCAGTGGCTGTGTAACATTCTTCTTGATTTCAGTATTAAACAGCGATTCACGTCAGATCCCAAGTTTACGACTTTACCATTTTACCACAGAGTTTTACCTCTGTGCCTTGCGCCTTGGGTTCTGGCCTGACCTTTTTCCCCACTTTGATTGTCTGTCACCTGAATTTTAAATGCCATGCTACATGATTTCAGCCTGCTCAGCAGCAGCTTGCGAACAACAAACCACCTCGGCAAAATGTCATGTCAAAATCAGTCTTCAAGAAAGCAACAGTCTCTGATGTGGTGTACAAGACCATTTCATCAACATGAAAATGTATATCTGCATTTCTGAATACTGTAGGTCAATGATTTATAAAACAGTAATCATTGAAAAAAATATTGTGATATAGTATATATGGTCCCAATACGGAACCCTGGGGTACACCCATTCAAGTTCCACCGGTTTTAGCTGATGCCCTCTGTTTGCTACAACGCTCAAGTTATCAACACTTATCATAATTCATAAACATAATCATGAATATAAATAAATATGCTGAGTTGCTGTGAGACCTGCAGGCTGCCAGAGTACCGTACACGGTCTGTAGGAGTGATTGGAGGTGCTGAGCTGTCTGGAGCGACCGTCTAAACCTTTCAACACAGCCGGGCTCACGCTGAGGTGAGAGAACTCAATTACAGAGCAGAATGGTCAATCACAGCGCCGTGAATGAGTCTGCCTGCGAGCTGGAGTGAGAGCTCAATGGCCTAAATCCAGGTTTGGATTTTTAACTGAGAGAAAGGCTTTTGTGGCGAGTGAGATTATGTATTTATTATTACTTCCCCTCTTATCAGTTCGGCCAAAAGTGCTTATCAGGGCTGTGGCTGTGTGTGTTTCTGTGTGTGTGTGTGTTTGTGTTGTGTTTGTGTGTTCTGAACATCGCTGAGAGAGGCAGCACTGTGACCTCATTTATTGGTTGGCCTGGATTGAGCCAGTGCTGTTTACCGGTTTCGATTTACCTATCCGTCCACTAAAGACAGAAATACCGTGATTATATACTGTGTATTTAATTGTCATGTGCAGTCAAAATGATAATCACTCTCAGCATAAACCAGGCAAGTGGGTTTGGTACCATTTCAGAGAGTTTATGACTGTCGGTGAGCCTGGGTCGTCTGTATACACATGCTCTTTTAAAACCTTTGAAGAGTAGGCTTTTTTATTAATTTTTTTATTTTTTTATTCTAAGTCAGTGTTCTAGAACTCCATTGCTTTAGTTTCAATAGAGTACTCAATGAGTACGTCAGATATGGGTGGAGTCTGGTTTCGGAAGTAAATTTCCTATGACAGATAGGACGGACTATATCGACCATATATCGCTCGTTTAAATTTTTATTTTTGATAGTAATGGATTACTTATTGTAGTTCGTCTTGTATTCCACTTTAACGGACTACATATCTGGTACTGCACTGCACGGGTGGTTCTCGACCAATGAGATATCATCATCTCGTTCGGCATTTTTGGTAGAATGACAGTAGCCTGTCACTGAAGACGAGCTAACCTTAGCTTGCTAAGTTGAGAAGCCCGCCCAACAAGGTCAGAAACTGCGCTACGGTTAACCACATGAAGCAATTCTAGCTTTTAGTCCTTCAAGCTAGCTAGCTAACGTTAGAAAAAAGTGTTTAAAAACGGAGCTGTGTGCTACTGCTGGCTAACATTATATGACAACATTTGGAGACAAAGCTACACTACAGTTGCTCGTCCGGAGGGAATTATGGGACATCGAGTTTTTAAACAGTGCCAGCGCTGGTATATTCAGAAAAAAATGCTAAAGCCTAAAATATGGTCCAGAAAAACTACATAGTTTGCGAACGGGCGTTATATTGAACAATCCAGGAAATTGACGGTAAGACAATCAGTAGACATGGTTTAAAAGTAGGTTTTAGTTAATGTCTAAATGAATGGGGAATTTACTTCCAAAACCAGTGTGACGTAGTCACTTGAGTACTCTATTACCAGTAGTGGTTGTTACATCAGCACCAGAATGTTTAGTTAAGAACATTCTAATCACATAATTGTGATCTTACACCTTTAAAGGGTTAAAAATGTTTTCCCTCTTGCTGTCTGGCTCACAAAATCTGAGGTGGGGTGCTGCCGGATGGCGGTTCTGAGGAGCAATTCCCTGCACCAGAACGTGTTTTCATTTAAATACTCTCCTCATTACTGTCAGCTCTCTATTCCCTGTCTGTCTGTCTGTCTGTCTGTCTTTGTGAGGAGTTCTTACCGCGCAGACATTCGCCTGGATCGGGCCCCATGTGTGAGCCGCTGTCACGTGCGAGTGAGCTCAGACAGACCCGCGGAGGCCGCCGTGAATGCTAATGCGTCTGAACGCGCCCGCCGCCGGCTCTGATCAGTCTGGGGCGGAGTTCTCGGGCTGTCGATCAAACTGCCAAACCGTCTGATAAAGGGTGACTAATGCTATTCTGGCTGATTGAAGGGTTTCATGAAAAAACAAGAAAAAACCCAAATAGTTTTTCTTTTGTTCACCCCCCCACCCCCTCAAACAACATCAGTCATCTGCAAACAATTTTCAGTCCATTGCTAAAACATTGAGTACAGTACTAAATGTTTAATTAACTGAAATTGACTTAATGTGGGTTAATGGCCTCCCATTGGCTGTTACAAAGAAATGCCTTAACCAATAGGAGGGGGGATGGAACATCTCCAATGTGCAAAGACAGGAGAATACAATACCCATCCCAAAAGAGGGAAATCATCCATGGATATTTCCTGAGGAAATTTTGTGGAAAGTTTTTCATTCTAAACCCTGGAATATATTTTGGTTGTTTGCCCAGGCAGAAGCCAAACAGTCGTAAGGCCACAATATGACCACAAAAATAACGGGGCTGGTGAGATTGAATAAGCAGCCGAGGAAATTTATAGCCATAGTTCTAAAATTCTCTCCCGGCTGTTTACTGAGGTTTACACAAAGATCCCAGTGTCAGATTGTCTACAGTGCACTCTACTCAAAGTAATAAATTAATGTATAAATAAAAATGAATTGTTTTTTTGTCAATGTGTCCATATTAAGGAGGTCAACAACATACAGGAATTATGATAAGAGGTTTTATTCATATAAATAATAACATAAGACACAAGTATTTGAAAGCCATAACTTGCCCAGACTGAATGGCGTCCATATTTCAAAACATTGAAAATACACTAAATATCGAAACGAACACGTACCTTTCAACTCTGGTGTTCTCTTTTATCGATGTATTTTCTGCCGTAGTTTGTGCTTTAAAACAAACCATTTTGGTGAGGTCCCAAAAATGAATGGGAGTGAATGGGGAGCCTGACTACCGGGGATGCCGTTATCGGTCAGCAGGGACAGCTGACGTTGCTAGTATTCACGCTATGCAGATATAATGTGGGCACAAAATGACTTCTGTCACACGAAGGTGAACTATCCCTTTAAGGTGATTATTGTTTGTACCCGTGCTGGAATTCTTCTCATCCCACTTGTAGTCTGATATGTATTTTTAAACTAAGTTAAAAAGGCCTGGTTTCAGAACTTGATTTGATTGACGGCTCTGAGAATGCAATGGCAGGGGATTGTATCACGGTGACACATGCACATCCTGTCACGGGAGTTATAGCGGCTCTTGTATGAATGCGATAAGCAGATTTAATAAGTGTTGCATCGTGCAGATGAGCCTGGTCAGCAGAAAGGCACCATTGTGGTCAGCGAAGAGTCCAGACCCCAGTGAATTCTGGGAATTACCCCCACTCCATAAGCAGATTTATGGTTTCACTCAGTCATGGACATGGCTGTTTGTGTCTGGATACTCGCGTACTGTTGATTGTATTTGATCCACGTTGAACCCAGTGTAGGTCAGGGTGATGTGTACGTGGTGGTGAGTGGATAGAACCTTCGCCTCTCAGCACAAAGGTCCCGGGTTCGAATCCCAGTCAGGGAGTTTGCATGTTCTCCCCGTGTCCGCTTGGGTTGATGTGGCGATATGAAAAACAGCACGTCGGTGTTTAAGGGATGTTTCTTATCCAGGTGGTGGCAGGTCAAAGTTCCAGGTGGGATGCCTCTACAGTGCCTCATTACTGTTGCTGTAATATTGTTACAGTGAAATATCCAGTGTTGTAATTCAGTCAGCAGTGAAAAACGTAAGTTATGCATACTGTATGCAAGGGTCTACACTGAGAAAATAAAACGTTAAGTTACGTTAAATCCTCCTTGTTCCTCTGTCACCGCCTAGACCTGATACTCAGGGGCCCCGCCAGGTATATTAGGCCCCATGAAAAGATCTCACATTGGGCCCCACCACCCCAGACCACCCCATTCCTGCACAGTTACAGCACAATTGTTTGAAGTCCCCAGGGCCCTTGGAGTTGTGCTAACCACCCCCCCTCATACGGCGGTACTGCCGACACTATTGACGTGCCCATCACTGCTGCTGATAACACGGTATGACCACGCCCACTTCCCTGTTAAAATGTGGATTTGGCGGTAATGAGGCGGAGCTTTTTATTTCTTTCCCGTGTCGGCGCGGCCGCGCGGTCAGATCGTTGCGCGGGAATAGCGGCTGCGCGTGATCGCAGAAGGCAGCTGTGTTTAGTCTGCGGCAGTTGGAATGCGGTGTCGCTCGCTCTCACTGTTCTAATGGGTGACACATTTCGGAGAGAAACCATTCGCTGGCTAATTATTTTCTGAGTTCCAACATAGGGGGGGGAGATGGGGTGAGGGGGTGTTTTGGGCCTAGTGTGTGCGCACCATGGTTTTCGCCACATCACGTGATTCTGCAGTTGATGGCAGTTGGCGGCTGTCGACATAATGGATGTCAGGCATGCTAGGCCCTGCTGGAATGCTTGAATGTGGTTGGCTATCTCAGGCCCCGCCCAAGCAGCCAATAGGGATCCGATTCTCAGACTGAGAGTGTGTGATGTCGTGTTTTTAACTGAAACACAAACAGGCGGGCAGAGGCTCCACAAAGGGATGTCATTTTTGGCATCGGTTCATTCCTGAGGAAGGAAAGCGGCTACGTTATTGGATGAGGAAGATGATATCGTACATCCAGGTGATGAGGAAGATGATGGCATGATGAGTACATTGTATATCCAGGTGATCAGGGATCGCTCACACGCACAGCACCTGGTGTGTCTCACAAACAGGAAGTGCTGGTGGTATGTCACCTGTCTTCTGAGTTCAAAAAAGGGCATTCCCTCCCCCCAACACATCCACCATACCAATACCATTACCACACTACCACTTCCGCACACAGTCATACTCACACACTATGTTACTGTTATTATAATACCTTTCAAGTTTCCATAGGGTGACACATACGGATATCTCTCCTTACTCTATAGACTGGACCGCCTTCACAACAATATCAGTTGCAAAGGGACATCAACCTCAGTCTTGTACATCATTTACCTTTATTATAGGATCAAGAATAACAAAAAATGATATGTGACAATATATATGAACTATATAACAATGAAATGTGAACAGATAAATAAATCAACTCCAAGTGGAATACATGCATTGGTTGTATAACAACTCCCTCTCTCTGTATGTTTGGGTATGCTGTACCTTGACTATCCTAGCACCTGATCTGATCTGACCAGACCAGAGCACTGAAGTTGAAGCGCTAACAAAAGTATGGGAATTAATGCACGGTACTAATAACCAATGCCGTCGTAAGTGGGGAGAAAGGTGGTAATAATTCTAGGGTCCCAAAGCCGAGGGGGGTGGGGGGCACAAAATAATTTGCTATATGCTTTGCGCTTAATAAGGGACCCAGTGCATTATTTTTTTAGGGGGCCCAGAATACCTGGCTACTCCCCTGCTAATAAGATCAGTAACTGTAAAGTGATACATAATGAACATTTTATTTTCAGTTATTATAAGGACCCTATTATTGTTATTGTTATTTTTGCAGCCTATATGGCTTTACTTACCGTTACCTTATCTCATTCTCGACGCCTGCGAACACTTTCCTGCTAGAAGAGCTCCGCGCGAGAGGGAAGAAAGAAGGAAAGAAAAGCCATATCTCGCCTTTTTTTTTTCTCTCTCGCGTTGTCGATGCGTGACAGCTTGTCCTGGTCTTGCGCGCACAGCATGTCATTAGGAACACTGTCTGCTCGGCTCCATCCCCGGGGTTAGGAGGAGACGGAGTGACATCATCAGGGCGAGCTGCGCTCACGAGAAGCGAGAGTGGAAGAAAATGCGCTCGCCCCGAACGGCAGCTCTCGGGAACTCGCATTGGCTGCACAATAGTTCCACCTCGCGCTCCTAAACCTGACGTATTCCAGTGTGATAATACTTATAATTATGATGATTGCCGGTCTTGAGAGTTGAGTTATTCGTGGGTTTCATAATTCATAACTGCCGTTAACGGCTTTCGGAAGCTGGTTCCACTGGTCATTTCCTTTTATGGCAGTTTCTGAGTAGGCTAGTTTAGTCATTTCCTTTTTGAGTTTAGTCTTTGGTATGTTTGTGTCCCAGGTGTAAAATTGAATGTTGACTTAGTGCAACACCTTCATGTCTACATGAAACATCTTTGTCATTTCAGAACACAAGCATGATTAAAAGCATAACCAATTTTTTTCTATTAAGTTACTACATGCTAAAGGTATTACAATTAGACATGTAAAAGTCAGATAACTTATAATTGTTTATTTTATTGGGAATGTGTATACTGTACAGTAATGACGTTATGAACATTTATTGTTGCCTGAGTTTAAAAAAGCGCGACGATGGTGAACTATTCCGAAGTTAATAGCAAAGAACACCCCCCCCACCTTGACAATGACCGCCTCGTGCTGCTTTCACATGCTACCAGTAGGCAGTTGACGGCAAAACGGATATTCAATGTTTTTCAATGAGACATTGACGGAAAGCTCAACCTCCACCAGCATTGAATACCGCACACCACAAGCCCCAACAGAACTTTAAAGTTACATTTTCTCAACTTTTGCCGTCATGCCATAGCGGGGAGGCAAACCGGATGTTGTTTTGTTTTTTAGAAGTGACATGGACTTTTGTTTTCCCTCCTGTCTTCTTTTCCACCGCAGGTAAATTAATGAAACGGCTCGTTGGAGCGGGAAACACAATAACACGCCCACTGGGAGAAAATAAATCCCTTTCAGCTTTCCTGTCCAGATTAGAGCCTCAATCAAAGTAAAAATATTAAGAAATAGGTAAACTAGTTTTCATTGGTGTAAACTGTTCTGAATGGTTAATGTAATAGGCCTATGTGTTATCAAAATTAAGGCTGGAGTAGACCTTCGCAACTTAAAAAGAAATAAATATATATATCGGTGAACGCTCATTTGGTAACAATCATAGAAAGAACTTGTGAGAGAAATCCAGCACCGTACACTGTGTTTATACCTCAAATTCTAAAAACCAGCGATTCGGCTCATGACGCAAACCAATCGAAGAGATCGTCCGTTTGCATGTTCAGGACGAGGTCTGTGGAAGCAGTGTGGTGGGGGTGTCTCTTTCTCTGTGAGCACGGCCAAGGGATGCTATGATTTTGAAATGTCTTGACAACAAATGCGACCGTTGAGAAAGTTGCGTACTCTAGCTTTAAGTATTTGAAATCTTGGTTCATAGAAACAACAATTTTCTTGTGATTTCTTGTCATTTTATGGCTGCGTAATTTTTTTACCAGTTTAAGTTGTTTGTTCTTATTCATGTTGACCTAATAGTTATAATTATATCCAAATTGTAATTCTGCATGACGCACTGCAGCTGGGTTACCCTTCTCTTGTGGGTTACTTGGTCCGTGCCGTTTGTTACAGACTATCACATCAGATTCCTATAAATACTTCCGTCTCCAAGGAAGATGTGGCACTAATTTGTTTTTTTTGTCTTGCTTTTTAAAAAAACAAACGGAGCTAATTATGATACCTCGGGTGAAGCATATTGCTTCTCTTTTTCCATTTAAAGGTTCACTGAGCCATGGCCGTCTAATGGAGGTGACACAATTGTGCGTCAGATATCTTGTGTTTATTTTGTGAAGCCGAAAACGGATGAACCAATGGAATTGGGAGTCATTCATTTTACTGAGCCGGAACTGAGAGAAAGTATGATTAAAAGTTTAAAACACTCCTACTTATTTAACTCACTGAATTCCAGTAAAGGTTGGTAATGAACGGTCAGTACAGTAGAACTGTAAAATTTAAAATAGTACATACAAAAGTGCGATATATTTTTTAAAATACATCTTTGCCTCTTACATACCGGTGTATTGCATGCAAATGTAAGACTAAGGCTGTGAAATTGTGTACAGTATATTTAAATGTTTACCCAAAAATCACATGTTCATATTTTCTTCCCCATCATACCAAAATTTGTATTTGTAAAAAACAGGTGCAATACATATAAAAGTTGCATGGTTTATCAACAAGTTCCTGATGAAATATGAATAAACATGTCAGCACTCGCACTCATTCATTGCACTTTAGTGTAGCGTGTTTAATGCGTTAGGTTTTTCTCATGATTGACAGTGATGGGGTCTCAGTGGCGTAGCCTGCAGAGCGCTGTCCACGTGCTCCTTGTGAGCCGCGATGTCGGCGGTTCGAATCCGGCCGTTTCTCTCTCTCTCGCTCGCTCCTCATTCTTCCCGTCTCTCTACACCGTGCTGTCCAATAAAGCAGAAAAAAATATGAATTATATATTTTTAAAAATATACACGGGAAAGAAATAAAAAGCTCCGCTTCATTACCACTGATTGACAGTGATACATTATTTTATTTTCCCAACCGTCTCACTTTCTCAGGCTGCTAGAGGAAGAAATGCATTATGGGAGATTGTAGTTTCAGTAAACGAAACAGGAAGTCGCAGAGAAAGACGCATTTTTGCTATAGTTTGCCTTGAATAGTTTCTAACTTCATAAAATGCAGCAGGTATTCTTGTACATGTACGTATATGACAACAAGGACAAAGAGCCACAAAACATGGAATATAGCTAAAATTGTCCTCTACAGTGGTAGTTATTTTCGTATTAGAGATATGTGCTATATTTTGCCACAGATTAAGAATACAGGCCCCATTAAGATTTACCATGGATTATAAAAGGCATGACAATGAGCAGCTTGTGTGCTTAATGTACCAGTTGTAAAGTTGCATTTTAATCGGTGCATGTTTATAGGACCCTGTGGACATGTTTCCTGTTGTTTCTGTCTGCAGCTGGGAGCATTTTTATTGGGACTGACCTGTGGATCTGATTATAGCCTATAGGTGTTCTACCACACGCGGCTGTTTTGCTTCCTGCTCATAGATCAGTGTCGATATCCTTCACCCTTTGAAGAGTAGGTTTTTTTGGAATGTTTTTTTTTCTTTTCTCAAAACTTTTAAGTAAGTCAGTGTTCTAGAACTTCATTGCTTTCGATTACCGGCAGTGATTGTGACATCAGCATTAGAATGCTCAGTTAAGAACGTTCTAGTGACATATGTGTGATCTTACGGCTGTAAAGGGTTGAGTTACTGTCAGTGTGACTCTGTGAACTTCAGGTTTCCTCCATAGCCCATTGGCGTAGTTTCTCCTCTCAGCAGCTGAAATACCCCAGTGTGGGGCAGGAGAGCTGCCCTTGGGCCCTGTGGGGGGGGGGGGTAACGGCCCACGGCGGTAACCCTGTAGACTGTAAATCGCAGCGCTTCTCTCCGGCACGTCCTCCCTCTCTGTGCTCTGGAGATCAGGGATGCGTTTATGGATCCTGGTGTTCATTAAAAATGGATGTGAAGCACAGCGGAGGAGATTGACCTTAAGCACTGCGTGAGTGGGAGCCCTGAACAGGAAGAGACCGTCTGTGTCTCTGTGCGGGAGAAACCGCTCGCTTCTCTGAGCGGGAGAAACCCATCTGTGGAGAAACCGCCCGCTTCTCTGAGCGGGAGAAACCCATCTGTGGAGAAACTGCCCGCTTCTCTGAGCGGGAGAAACCCATCTGTGGAGAAACTGCCCGCATCTCTGAGCAGGAAGAAACCGCGCATCACCTAGCGCTGGATGTTATCGCTTAGCAGGGAGAAACCGCGCACGTTCCGCATTATTAGATGGTATTGCTCTGAGCAGGCAGAAGCTTCGTTTGATCTTATCACTTTCTCCCAAAGGGACAAGACAAATAGAAATAATAAAAAATTTATAACAACAAAAAGCATTACCCAGGAAAGGAAGGTGGATTGTTTAAGCTGCCCTGCCTTACCCCTCCCCCTCCCCCTCCTCTCCTCTCCTCCACAGACAGCGATCGGCGTCTAGGTGCAGCGGGGGCTTCAGCCGAGCGATCGCCGCTGTCTGCTGCCATGACAACCAGCCGCTGTAGCCAGCTGCCCGAGGTGCTGTCGGACCGGCTGGACCCCGCCCACGCGAGGAGGCCAGGCTGCAGAGACCACGCCCCCGACTGCCCGGGCCCCGCCCACACGGGGAAGGCCATGGAAGAGCCGGACGGGCGTGGCAGCGGACACCCCCAGTACGTCATGCAGGTCTCCGCCAAGGACGGTCAGCTGCTGTCCACCGTGGTCGGGACATTCACCACGCAGAGGTGCGAATCCGGGGACGTTTCCGCTCGGCCGTTCCACAACGGCGCAAGTTTGTTGCTTCATAATAGGTGTACAGAGCATGCCCAGGGACAACCTTTCGTCCTTACCTTTGACTTACAAACTCATTGGATCGAGCCGGCGACGTTTGTGAGGAGAGATGTTTCAGTCAAAGCTGAGGCCACTGTTTCTGTATCAGGCCGTAGCATACTGCTGCTATCTACGTTTATACTGTCAGAATGAAGGCTGAAGAAATGACTCTCTGTCCTTCCTTTCATGTTTTATCTGATATCTATTTTATTAGGATACATTTAGAATGGCTATCATCTGGCAGCAAATATCCTCTGACTCAGATTATAGTATATTACAGAATATTACATAAACTCTTCATATAAAAAGAAGGGGGGAGGAACGAGTGAGATAGAAGGGGGAAAAATTATATTAATAAATAAATGAGGGGTCTGTGCTGCAGTCCCAAGAAAAACTCTCAACAGGGAAAATATAATTTTATATTTTAAGAAATACACACTAGATATGATACCATAGCAACAGATCTTTTAGATATGATACCATAGCAACGGATCTCGACAGCAAACGGCATTGCATTTAAAACGTATTGGCTTTAAGGCCGTTGTACCATGGTCTGTCCT
Organism: Ilyophis sp. 1 JC-2022; assembly: GCA_022702515.1. Lineage (NCBI taxonomy): Eukaryota > Metazoa > Chordata > Actinopteri > Anguilliformes > Synaphobranchidae > Ilyophis > Ilyophis sp. 1 JC-2022. The sequence goes on along the minus strand of CM040394.1, from coordinate 5,356,873 downwards.
TGAAATTCTTTAGGAATTAAATTAAATGTTCAAATGTTTGGCTGCATGAAAGTAGTACATTCACAAAAACCCCCACAGTGATTTATTTAAATGGAGTGGTTTGTGAGGGGAAAGTGCATTAAATTTAATTGAGCATTTCAGCACAATTGAAAAAAGGATTTTAATTGAATGTCTGGATTTAAGCTAAGACTTGGCATCCATTGTTTTCCTCCATGAATCGGCTCAATTGAGTCATTATACGCCCACCCCATTTAACACACGCACACACACACACACACACACACACATACATACACGTGTGCACACACACCCTTTTATTACATCCACAGATGTTAATTGTGTTCAGACCAGTGCTAGACGGTGAATGGCAGGGCAAGAACAATGTCGCCCTGTTGAATTGGCTGGTTTCAGACTGGCCCGAATGGAGGAGGACCTGTTGGGAGGATTAATGCAGCCAGGGGGTGGGGGGGGGCGACTTGGGGTCCGAGGGAGATGCAGGCCCTGTAGGGCAGAGTTTTGGGGCGGGTGTGAATGCCTTTGTTGATGGATCCACAGCAAGTACACAAGTCTGGACGCACAGCATACAGTCTAAATTTAGCCGTTTGATTAGCATGCATGACGGGTCGCTTTGTGACACACAAGGCTGGTCTGTGTATCAAAGTCTGGGCCCCGTCCCGTCCCGTGCCCACCCCCCCCCTGGGCTCGGCAGACAAAAGGAGGCTTTGGGAGAGTCAGCTGCCACAGTTGCCAGTCAAGCAGAAAAATTCATCACTGCCACGCCAAGACCATGTACACAATCCACCACGCCAAGACCATGTACACAATCCACCACGCCAAGACCATGTACACAATCCACTACACAGTAAATGTACTCAACACGAGTGCAGGCTGGGCCCTATAGAGTGGCTCAGTCAGTAAAGGCTCTCAGTATGAGTGCAGGCTGGGCCCTATAGAGTGGCTCAGCTGGGCCCTATAGAGTGGCTCAGTCAGTAAAGGCCCTCACCATGAGCGCAGGCTGGGACCTATAGAGTGGCTCAGTCAGTAAAGGCTCTCAGTATGAGTGCAGGCTGGGCCCTATAGAGTGGCTCAGTCAGTAAAGGCTCTCACCACGACCACAGGCTGGGCCCTATAGAGTGGCTCAGGCAGTAAAGGCTCTCACCACGACCACAGGCTGGGCCCTATAGAGTGGCCTATGGCCTGGAATCAGCATCACAGAACAAAGATGGCCCTCGTCCCACTAGTGGTGGGGTGCGACTGAGAGCACATTCTTTATTTGTTCTTCAGAACCAAGTTTGGCGAGGTCAGCCCAGTTATCTGTCCAAACCGTGTTAAAGTAAAGAAACAATCCTGTTCATAAATCAAAACTATGGACGCATGTTAACTGAATCCAGCCCTTTGTGTTTCGGCTCCAACAAAACGATTCTGTTGGTTTTCATAAGCACCAGGCCGGGTGATTAATCGAAGCCACGGTTGGTTTTGCTGTGATTGAGCGCAGTCATCGAGGCATGGCAGAGCTCTGAGAGACCTGTTAAGGTACGTGACTTTGAACGAGCAAAGTCTCCTTCGGTTATGTGTTTTTGAACCTTTCCGTTTCGTTGCTTTTGTTATTTCACGTAAACGGTCTTTGTCTGGCGGCATCGTGGCGGTTCCTGTAGAGCTCTTCCACAGACAGATTGCTTTTCATCAAAGCATCAAGATAAAACCAACAGAGCAGAATAATCCAGACTAAAGATTATCCACCGTACAGAAAATGAAGAAGATTACCTTCCATATAGTAAATGAAATATAAACCTGTCCACATATGTTACTCATCCAGAGAGTAAAGGAGAGAGAGAGAGAGAGAGAGAGAGAGAGAGAGAGAGAGAGAGAGAGAGAGAGAGAGAGAGAGAGAGAGATTAATTAGGGAAAACCTGCTCAGAGCATTCCTCAAATTTGTAGCTCTAATCTGATTGCAGACTAAATAACAAAGATAAAATGTCATTATTATCATATTTCCCGTTTTTTAAACAGACTGAAATCTGTTTACAGCGTCTTATACCCGATAAATCCAAAACACTAACAGGCCGTTCATTTCTGCTCTTTTCAGGATTTCAATATTTTTAATTCCTGATTTTTTTTCTCTTCCCCACTACACATCTTTTATTTATGTTTCAGTATACAGTGTCCCTGTCTTGTCTCATTCTTTTTGTAGTTTCAACAGCTCTATCAGTGGAAATACCCTCCGTCGTTTTTCTAAAGGGATTTCAGAGTTCTTCATATAACCAAATAACCGACTTGGCTATCTACTGAAATTCAGTTTTTCTCCTTGTATTTCCAAGGACAGCTCTGCTTTACCCTTTTTACGTTGATTTCCTCAGAGTGGTCCTATGAAATTAGGGTGACATTGAAAATATCTGCTCAGCTACCAGGAATTTCAACCCCAAAAGGATTTTATTTTATCCTAACAGGCCTCTTTCTACACCCCTTCCCTCAACCTTTCCTTGTTTATAAAGCATTTGTATAGCGATTATGAAAGATAATTAATAAATGCCGCTCCCCCCCCCCCCCCACAGAAGAAGCATAAGCTGTGTCTCCCTCCTCTTTCTATTGCTGTTCTCATCCATCTGTCATCTCTCACTCCTCTATCTATCTATCTGTCTGTCTATCTCTCTCTTTCTTTCTCCGTCATGTTGTTCCCTCCACTCCATTTCTTCTCAGCCTGATCACAGAACAGATGCTAGGTGCTGTTTTGCTAATGTGCATGGATAATAGTAACAGCCCAGTCAGTAACGCTAACAGTGACTATAGTGATGCTGAGGGAATGGGGACTCATGTATTTATTCAAATACAGCAGTAATATTCATAATAACAATAGAAATATGAATCAAATTGTGACTGTTAATGTGAGATATCTTCATGACTGCCTCGGTGTGCCTCAGGCTATGGACGTCTCGGTTTTTCAGTGAAATTTAGGAAGTGATTTGTGGGAGATTAACCCGTGTGTTTGTGTGTGTGTGTGTGTGTGTGTGTGTGTGTGTGTGTGTGCGTGCGTATGTGTGTGTGTGTGTGTGTGTGTGTGTGTGTGTGTGCGTGCGTATGTGTGTGTGTGTGTGTGTGTGCGTGCGTATGTGTGTGTGTGTGTGTGTGTGTGTGTGTGTGTGTGTGTGCGTGCGTATGTGTGTGTGTGTGTGTGTGCGTGCGTATGTGTGTGTGTGTGTGTGTGTGTGTGTATACCCTGCAGTCCCCTGGTGGAGAGACCCATGTGCCGGATCTGCCACGAAGGCAGCGGGCAAGAGGAGCTCCTCTCCCCCTGTGAGTGTGCGGGGACCCTGGGCACCATCCACCGGAGCTGCCTGGAGCATTGGCTCTCCTCCTCCAGCACCAGCATCTGCGAGCTCTGCCACTTCCAGTTCAGTGTGCAGCGCAAGACCCGCCCCCTGCTGGAGGTATGCTAGCCCCGCCCCCTTCAGCTCAGTCACCCCTCCCTCTCTACACTCTCAGAAGAAAGGGTTCCAAAAGGCTCCTTTGTGTCTCCATAGAGGAACCCTATCTACACTCTCAGAAGAATGGGTTCCAAAAGGCTCCTTTGTGTCTCCATAGAGGAACCCTATCTACACTCTCAGAAGAACGGGTTCCAAAAGGCTCCTTTGTGTCTCCATAGAGGAACCCTATCGACACTCTCAGAAGAAAGGGTTCCAAAAGGCTCCTTTGTGTCTCCATAGAGGAACCCTATCTACACTCTCAGAAGAAAGGGTTCCAAAAGGCTCCGTTGTGTCTCCATATAGGAACCCTATCGACACTCTCAGAAAAAAAGATTACAAAATTCTCCTTTGTGTCTCCATAGAGGAACCCTGTCTAGCTCAAGGGTTCTAAGTCAGGCGAAATGGTTCAATCTTTCATACTTTTCATCACTCACTATAGAGATTCCATGAAGCAGTGGTTCCCAGACATGTTCCTAATTAAGAAAAATCAACAGCTTGTTAAAATTCTGGGATTGCAATTGTGGTTAGAAACGAAAATCAGCATACACAGTGGTTTCCCAGGACAAAGTTTGGGAACCACTGCCATAGAGAACTAAAATGGGTTCCTCTATGGAGACAAGCCAAAGAACTCTTTTAACTAAGAGTGCATCTCAGTGAACACAAAGCTCCACCAGCTTCAGCACGACACCTCTAACCAACGTCCATCTGCAGACGTTTAATGTTAAAGAACTCGCCGCCATCTTGTGTACTATAAATATCCCAAATGGTATCTGAAGAACAGTAATACAATACAAGCTTGCATTATTTTAAAAAATTATAATTCTTCTGACCAAAGCGAGTAACGGTTTTATAACTGAGGGGTTCCTGGTGGAGTTTTTATAAGGCAAAAAAACAAAACGTTTTAGTCTAGTCTTTTGTATTATTTTATTATTTTGAGTCTGTTCCTCTGCAGGGATGCAGAGGAATGGCAGGGCTCAGTGCTGGCATGTGGCAGCACTTCAGAGTGTTACTGGGCAGAACCACACCCTGGTGGACCCCAGTAGGGCGGGACACCAGGGGCATCAGGTTCAAATAAGGAGTCTGTGATGAGGAGTGGTTTGCCTGAGGAAGAGGGGAGGAGGAGGAGGAAGGGGGTGTTGTGCTCATGCACAGATGGAATGTGATGTGTGTTTGAGCAGCGGGGGGGGCTCACTACATTGGGGGGGTTGGATCCCCCACCGTGTCTGTCCTCGGTGGCGAGCTGCGCCCATCTGGTGGGTCATGGCCAAGGTCGATCTCTCCGTCACACACACGCCATGCCCCGCCCCAAATCCCGCCAAGAACGGCTGAACGAAGAGCCCAAGGCCACACTTCTTACGAACACCACGGCAGACAGACTCTCTCAATTACAGCCTGGTGCAGGGCTGCCCAACCCCATTTCTGGAGATCTATCGTCCTGTAGATTTTCACTCCAGCTCTAACAATGCACACATAATTCAACAAGCTAGAGAAATCTTGCTAATTAGTACAATCAGGTGTGCACTGCAAAAATTGTCTGGCTTGTAATGACTTCTTTTTTTTCTCTAAAGTGAAAAATATTAGCTTGTTTTGAGTTACTTTTTGCTTGACTGGTGAAATTATCTCACCCCATTGGCAGATATTTTGTCTTATTTAGCAAAAAAGTAACAGAAATAAGATTCTAAAGTCTAAATATAAGATTAAAATTAAGATTTGGTTTTTGCAGTGTGCTGATTTAAGGTTGGAATGAAAACTCAAGAGGACGCTAGATCTCCAGAAACAGGGTTTGGCAGCCCTGGCCTGACAGTACTTTTAGGCGCTGTCTCTAAAGGCCCAAATTCAAGTCAACATTCGACCCCAGCTCTGGCTTTCAAATAAACACAAGCGGGTCCTCTCTTTTCTTGACCAACGGTGCTTGGCGAGTAAATTTTGGCGACTGCTGGTTGAGTGAACTCCGCCGCCATCGTTCCCAGGTTGTGAAACTACAGAGGCCCTTTCCCCTCTGGCTGGCTGCCTATGTGCTCGGAGGGAGCCTGTATAAATAAATGTGCCGTTAAAAAGTTAAAATGAAGGCTGGGATGCGTCCTCTTTGAGTAAAAGGCGAGTGAATCTGAGTTTGTTCTTCAGATGTTTTTTTTTTTTTCGTGCCTGGATGTTTAAAGTTTATTTCAGTTTATTAGCGCGGGGGCTTTGGCTGCTCGTCTGCCAAAATTCAGCCTTGTTCCTGGAGCCAGCCGACTGGGTTCAGCTGAGGTTCGCTGTAAAAATCAGTCTGTGAGCCGCTACTGGAAGTGTCTCAATTGAAGAACTCAAACTAACTGCACAATGGAAAGTGATAAAAAAGGGACCAGAGGGGTATTCTGGGAAAAAGCGAAAACCAGCGTTTGCAATTACTGTAACGCCAGATTCGGGAGCGTGTGTCCCCCTTCCGCCGTGACGGATTGGAGTCTTAGAACTGAAACCTTGTCAGACTGAAATACCACGCATTTCATCTTGCACTTTTTGGTCGGCGCTGTTCGCCGCCCGCGCGCGTCTCCGTAACGGCTCCGTCTGTGCTTCCGAGGGGGGGGGGGCATTTTTGTAATGCAGGATCACCCGCTAGTGTGCTTCCAGATGAGTTACGAGCGTAGTAATCGATGGCGACGGCATCTGCTCGCGCGGAAAACCTTTGCGGTTTCCCCGCGCGATCGATGGCGGAATGCTGAGGGTAATCCTAATTCACAGCAACAACAGCAACCGCTTTATTATACTTTTTCCCCTCTCAATGACCTGAGCAGTTATTCGCCTCCAGACTGCCCCCCTGTGGAGAGTACCTGGTTGGAGGGAAATGTCACTAATATATCTTAAGTGCATTAAGCTACATCATTGGCGGTGGGAGGGGTTATGATTTATGCGAGAGCAGGCGGGCTCTCCGCACCTCCTGCTTAGTACCTGTCTTCGGGTAAACTGTCGCCGGTGGAAAGGGGATCGAGATCTGTTTTCCCATAATCCACCTACTCTCCGTCTCCCAAGACATCTGAATCAGTCTTTGGTAAATAATATGGGTACACCTGTATACCCTCATAATGGCCACAGAGGGGGGGGGGGGGTGTTGGCTTTTGCGAGGTGGAAGTGGGGATGCCAGTTTGGACACTGTGCCCTTGGATAGCTGTTTACATACTGTAGACACTATCGTTGCATATTAGCCATCTGTGACTGTCATCACTGACACAAACTGTGAATCTAACAAAGGATATCAGCCAATCATGTTGCCCTTTTCAGACAACCAGTACCTATTTGCATGTGTGCGTACTTGTGTAAGGGATGAGCCGTTGTATTTACATCATACTTGTACATATCGTACGAGTGTGCAGAGTGACGACCGTGTGTTTAGAACAGAATGGAGCGATTATGTCCCAGTGACTCAAATAAAGAAAAAGTCCTTCTCATTTATCGCTTTCGCTCTGACAGTCACAGCCAGGAGGCGTCTCGAGGTTGTTCTTTATAAGTAAACAGATAGTGTTTGTTGTGAGAAGTGTTGGGGAAAGGGCAGTAGAAGGCAGTTGTTATGGAGATGAGGCAGACGTGATGGAGCTGACGTGACTGAGGGTGAGATAACAGTTTCTCAAAAGGCCTTCAGTGTTCCGTCTTTATTTTTCAAGTCACGTTTTTTTTGTTGACAGAAATATCTGGCACTTATCGGATTTGTACTTAATCCTGCCACGTAGTTTGTGTTAAATGAAAAGGGCTTTAAATGTCAATTGCTCTCTGTTTCGGAAAATATATTTCTTAGATAAAAAAAATCTATTTACAAAAAAATAAAAAGACCAGTAACATTCCCATGTCTTACACTGTGTTGTTTAGCCATTTTCTCTGTCTGAAAGTAATTTTTTTTTACATAAATAAATTAAACAAAGAACAGAATAACAGTGTCATGGGTTTTAAAGTGAGGACAAAGCACATTGCAAATAATTTGTGGACGTCCCCCCACCCACCCACCAGCTTTGGGCCCCTAGAATTATTACCACCCTTCTATGGGTCTATGGCGCTGACCCGTCTCTCTGTCGTTCTCAGTGGGTGCGTAACCCCGGACTGCGTCAGGAGAAACGCACTCTCCTGGGGGACATGGTGTGCTTTCTCCTCATCACACCGCTGGCCACCATCTCTGGCTGGCTGTGCCTGCGGGGCGCCGTGGACCACCTTCACTTCTCCAGCCGGCTGGAGGCCGTGGGTCTGATCGCCCTCACCGTCGCCCTATTCACCATCTACCTCTTCTGGACCCTGGTGAGCTTCCTCTGCTCAGGCCGTCAACTTCCTGTCTTAACAAGTGTTTTAGCCTTGTGATCAAACTTAAAATCCTGTTGTTTTTCTCTTAATTTGAAAATATCACCCCATTGGCAAATTGTTTGTCTTATTTAGCAAAAAGTGTAATAGAAGTAAGATTTTAAATCTAAATACTAGAATAAAATGCTTGTTAAGATTGACTTGTTTTTTGGTTTTTGCAGTGTGCTGCTTTTTCTTCCTCTTTCTTTCCTATAAAATCTCTGTCTATAGAAATTGCATTTTTGTAAATACAGAAAATGTTATAATAAAGCTGTCCTCCAAAGGGGGGGGGGGGGGGGGGGAGAGAAAAAAAAAAAAAAAAAAAAAAAAAAACTTGGTGTGGGGGGAATAAATTTTTTTGTTTTTTTTTCTATACATTAAAGCATACAAACTTAGGTTTATTGCAGTAGTAATATTTAGCTAATTTAGATTTTTTTTTAAAAATTTATTGTATTTTTGTACTTTTTTACTTTAAGACTTTACTTCTTGGTTATCCTTGCTAATCTTTTATCTTTTATTTTAAAATGCCTTCCGTCACACTACATCCCAGAAAGAAGATCACCACCATTTTTCAAACAGCATACTGCTTGGGTCCATTGGACAATATACTACTGAAAGGCATTGTTACCAATATACTACTGAAAGGCATTGTTACCAATATACTACTGAAAGGCATTGTTACCAATATACTACTGAAAGGCATTGTTACCAATATACTACTGAAATTAATGCAGGAAATTGTCAAGAAAAATAGTGTCATTTCTTAGGCATAAAATACATTAACTTCATGTAATGTTGCCACACTTAAACACATTGATAAGTAAGACCATGATCAAATACAAGGATGTTAAATATGAGGAGTTCATTTTCTTTAAGGAAATTACTTTAATATTGCATGCGGCTCATTTGCTGCTATCAGAGACGGTGTGCGGCCTGGCGTTGATATTAAGAGAGCGTTATCTCTGGGACATCGTATTCTCCACAGTTATGAGCGCGACGCTCCGCTCGACGAGCGTGAGGTGATCACACCATTGAGCTCTGAGAGTCTCTGTGGTGTGGAGCAGGTTTACCTCAGGTGAACACAGCTGCCATTCAGCTGTGAAAGTGTACTTTAAATAAGACTGTTTGATAACAAATGGCTGTTTGGTGTGTTTACACGTCTGTGTGTGTATGTGTGTGTGAGCGAGAGAGAGAAGAGCGAGAGAAAGAGAGAGTGAGAGAGAGTGAGAGTGAGAGAGAGTGAGAGAGAGTGAGAGAGAGCGAGAGAGCGAGAGAGAGCGAGAGAGAGAGAGAGAGAGATGGAGAGAGAGGTAAATATTCACAACGGAGTTCCCAAAAACCTACCTAAGAGGATAACTGGCATTGGAGGTGTGAGTGAGTTCTGAAAAACTGTTGTGCATTTATGCAGAAATAAGTGGCTCATGTAGTGTGTGTGTGTGATTTTTTAGTGTGTCTGTGTGTGATTTTGTAGCGTGTGTGTGTGCGCGCCTCATTTTGAAATGCTTCCCTCTCTCCCACAGGTATCTCTCAGGTATCACTGTCGATTGTATAACGAGTGGAGGCAGACCAATCAGAGGGTCGTTCTCTTACTCCCAAAGTCGCACGGAGATCCGACGACACAGCAGACCCACACAGGCCTCCCCCCCGTCAAACGCCACTCCAAAGAGACCATCGTCTGAGCGACGTCTTCTGGAAAACCAGGGGATCGCCGCAAAGCTTCAGACGGATATATTTTTCTGGCGGAATTCCGGCCACACCCCAAAAGGGGTTGGAATTGAGGGGTGTGGATTGTGTTAAAGTCTCGCTCGGATTCTGGAGCGGTTGAAAAAAAGGCTCATCGCCGCATCCTTGAGTGGGAGAAACACCACACGGAAAACGCCTCCATTTCGGACTCGTTTGGGGGGCGAGAACACGCCCGTTGAGTGGCTCCTCCCCCGGCCTGTCGGGAGGGGCGGGGGTGGGGGGGGTGACTCTGGAGCTGTAAATTCTTGTGAAGTTAAGCTGTGATTCATGTATAATTCCATATGCAAAAGAAGATATCAGGATGATTTTTTTCCCCCCTATTTCTTGTGCCTCCGTTCAGACCGAACTGCCGCACTGCACTCTCTGTCCTTCATTTCCACCGCCATTTTAGATAATGCTCCCAACATGGGGCTGAGTATCACCAATTTCAACCGCCATTTTGGGACGGCCAATCGTCTGCGACTGCATTTATGCTACGAACTGTGTAGACATCCACGGTTCTCCTCCAGGATGCGCGGGGTCACCAGCTGCTTCTGTTCACACCACAGACTACAGCTAAGTCAGAGGAAGGCGCTTCGTATGCAGTCTACGGACGCCCGATCGACCAGCAGGGGTCGCTACATAGCGTTGAACGCGGATCTCTTAGCAACTGAACCCTCCCATACCTTGGGCGACACAATTCACATCGCCCTATGGAGCTACCGGCCACAGTCGGCACTGGCAGTCCAGATGTGATCTGAGCCCATGAGGGTCCTCCATGCACCACAGCGTGGTGCTTTAACCGAATGCGCCACCGAGCACTCCCCTATGATGTTCATTTTTACCCCAATTTCTTTACACAACTGAAGTTTTGCACTGTGTGAAAAATGTGAGGAGAAAAACCTTTGCTTGATTAAGTTCAGTACTCAAAGTTAACGGCAAAGCAGTCTGCTTAATCAATTCAACTATATATACTGAATATACTGCTCAGAAAAGGAATAGAATATGATTGATTGGAAGTTATTAGAAACGTTTCATACTAAATACATTTCTGGCCTGAAGCTAATGTTTCAGCCAGGCAGGAATATGTTTCAGTTTTGTGAGCTCAGTACTAATAAGCCTCATCATTCATTTAATTTTCCGTTAAAAAGGCACGATGGGAGCTGGACAAGAGCTTCAATTAACAAGGAAATGAAAGGGCTTTGACACCCTTTAAAAATAATGGGTTATTGATCTTAAATGATCTCAAATATGTCAGATTACAAATTTAGAGGAAAGGTGAAAGCTTTGCTTTTTTTTTACCTGTTTGTTTTGAGGACTGCTCCTCTCTGCCTTCAAACTGGGAGGAAGTTGGTTGGACAGAATGTTTTGTGGGCCATTAATTTACTTGAACATTTTAGATTATTTTTTGATAAGCAAGCCCCCCTCCTCCTCAAACACAATGAAAAGACACTAGTAAAGGTTTCAAAGTGCTTTTTTTCCAGCTTTCTCACAGTTTAGCTGAGTGGATATTGTGCTACCTCCAGGGCAGGTTGTAACGGGGTCGAGCCGACACACTCAGCTTTTCAGAAGGCATAATTCCCAAAAACGCGGAGCTAACGGGCTCCTGCGCGGGCCTCTGTTTGCTCGTCTACTGAGTACGCCTCACATCCGCTAAGTCTTAATATTTCCTCAGTTTAAAGCGAATCCTTGTGTGCCGTGGGTTTTTATATTCAGACTTAATGTTCCCTCTGAGTGTGTGTTTGTGAGAAGGTCTCCCTGTGGATGGCGTTTATGTGATCTGAGACTGGCTCTTTCTTTGGCGTGGGTCGTGTGGCTGTGTCTTTTCCCCACTTCCACATTCGTAATTTTCGGTTGTCACGTTTTTTTTTTTTTGCGTCTGCGGCTCTTTAAGCCGCTTCATTGTAGACTGCACTGTGAATTGATTGGCTGTTGGGCGCTGTTGTGAATTTATATCTGTGTTTTTTTTCTCCCCTTGTTTACAAATTTTAGGAGATGAACAGCTGTAAGCCTCTTGGTATTGGTTAAGACGAAGTTCCATTCATTGGGCCAAATGAACCCTTTTTACGTTGTGCTTGGACTATAGGTTTAAATTATACCACATACTCTTAGGGACAATGCTTTGAGTGTGTTGAATTATCCTACCAATTATCCCCCTGTTGAAACACCCTTCTCTTGAATTTTATTTGAAATGCATAACCAGTTTATTTGGAAAATGTTAAAATGATATGAAGCACTTATTTAAAACTGCCATATTTATATTGCCCAATGTCAGTTTTTCATTAAAACCACTGAACCAGTTTCTTGTGATTTGACTGTTTTTTAAATGTTCGGGACTAAGTGCTTCAAATGACTCATATTCTTAAAAGAGTAAAATACACTGATTAGTTTTGAGTTGCCAGTTTCAATCCAGAGAATGGGATTGTGTGAATGTCAACTGCGGTTTAATTTTGAGACTAGAACTTGTTGAAATGTAATCGCTTTTTATCATTGGACAAATACATGGAGACTGAAAGAGATCTACCGTCCTGCAGGTTTTCACTCCAACCCTAATAAAGCACACATCATTCAACAGCTAGAGATCTTGTTGAGCTGCTAATTAGTAGAATCAGGTGAGCCAAATTAGGGATGAAATGAAAACCTACAGGATGGTAGATATCCAGGAACAGGTTTGGGGATCACTGAAGTAGGCATTAAGCAATAACTCTGTGGAAAAGAACAAAAAAAAAAAACTGGATGGCAGATCGTTTTTCTATGGCAGATCGTTTTTCTATGGCAGAAGGGCTTTTGTTTCTCCACAAGCTCATAGAACAGCCTCCATCCCAGGTTCCAGGGAACACACACACCCCTGCCCCTCGTCTCACCTGAGAACACCTACACTTTTTACCTGTTCCTGCTTTCTCCTCCACCGGTCCTTTCCCCCCCGTTCCTCATTTTCTAAAAGCACAGTTCTGCAGCAGCGGAATGGCAAGATGACGATGGTGAGCTTTCAGAAGGATAGGTTGTGCTGTGCAGTGTCCACACATTGTAACTAAATGAAATGAAACGCCTGTTTCTGTACGTTCGACACCCCTGCATTAGCACATGAACGATTGCGTTACTATGTTATAAAAACAAACACAAATTGGCCCAGTATTATAGTGTTTGACGGCATTAGAACACGCTGAACAGCACATAAACAGAATGGAACCTTGCTGTAACTTTTCCCCTTGTGATGTCATTTCCTTCACAGTCAATGGATAATGTAATAACACTGGATAATGTAATAACTTGCCACAGTGTAATAACTTTAACATTTATAAAGTCATAACTTGCCAAATAATGTAATAAACTTGCTTAACGGACATCAACTTTTTTTTCCAGATAATATAATAACGTTACATTATCTGGTGGTTATTACGATATTATGAGGGTAACAAATTATTCAATTAACCAAAATCACTGTCATTATGTATTGCGAATTCACTTTGTCTCTCTCTCTCTCTCTCCCTCTCTCTCTCACACACACACACACACACACACACACATCATTAAAATCTGAAGGAGTGTTTCTGCAACTGCAAAACTTTAAAGTTATACACATTCTTAGTTTCTTTCAGCTGCGTTTATTTGTCCTTAAAGCACATGGTCGTGCAGGTAGTGCCTAAAAAGGTGGAGGCACTTGGGTAAATGAGAGACACAAAGTTTATTGAAAGCTGGCGTTTCCGCACAGGTGTGGCTCCTGAGTTAAATAAGCAAATGAACACCCCAACACGCTGGTTGTGTGTAAAATGTTGGGCAGGTCTGGATACCTATCATTATGGCCAGCACGCCCAAAACATCACGCCTCAGTGACATTGTAAGAGGGTGTGATTTGTGACTCACGTTTGGCAGAAGCTTCAGTGATGGAAGACTGCTGAAGTTGTTGATGTTTCCCGGGGAACAGTATCTAAGGCGTTGTCGGCACGTAACTCGGAAGGAAAGACATCATCAGCATACTAGGGCACCTATGGTCAGAAGCGCGTAGTCCTTGGATCGTGATGTCCGTGCATTAGATTGGCACCTATGGTCAGAAGTGCGTAGTCCTTGGATCGTGATATCCGTGCATTAGATTGAGGCACAAGGCAGGAGGCTCTGAAATAATTCACTTGTAGGGTATGAGCAGACGGTGAGTGCTTTGTCCAGAACTGTCGATACTATAGTCGCGTTGTTGCAGGGCAGAAAACCACTCAGTACACCTGGCAATGATGCACGTTTGTGAGTACAGCAGTGCAGAAGGGCACAAGTACTGCATTAGTGAGCAGTGGAGATATGGGATATAGGCCCATGAATCCTCCTTCACCATGTTCATCAAGGATTAGCGCAGGTGTGGCGTACACCTAAAGAAGCCTACAGGCCTGAGTGCTTGGCTCCAACAGTGTAGGGTTCTGCCTGTTCTGTAATGGTGTGGAGAGTGCTTGGCTCCAACAGTGTAGGGTTCTGCCTGTTCTGTAATGGTGTGGAGAGTGCTTGGCTCCAACAGTGTAGGGTTCTGCCTGTTCTGTAATGGTGTGGAGAGTGCTTGGCTCCAACAGTGTTGGGTTCTGCCTGTTCTGTAATGGTGTGGGGAGTGCTTGGCTCCAACAGTGTAGGGTTCTGCCAGTTCTGTAATGGTGTGGAGAGTGCTTGGCTCCAACAGTGTTGGGTTCTGCCTGTTCTGTAATGGTGTGGAGAGTGCTTGGCTCCAACAGTGTAGGGTTCTGCCTGTTCTGTAATGGTGTGGAGAGTGCTTGGCTCCAACAGTGTAGGGTTCTGCCAGTTCTGTAATGGTGTGGAGAGTGCTTGGCTCCAACAGTGTTGGGTTCTGCCAGTTCTGTAATGGTGTGGAGAGTGTTTGGCTCCAACAGTGTAGGGTTCTGCCAGTTCTGGAATGGTGTGGGGAGTGCTTGGCTCCAACAGTGTTGGGTTCTGCCAGTTCTGTAATGGTGTGGAGAGTGCTTGGCTCCAACAGTGTAGGGTTCTGCCAGTTCTGTAATGGTGTGGAGAGTGCTTGGCTCCAACAGTGTAGGGTTCTGCCAGTTCTGGAATGGTGTGGGGAGTGCTTGGCTCCAACAGTGTAGGGTTCTGCCAGTTCTGTAATGGTGTGGAGAGTGTTTGGCTCCAACAGTGTAGGGTTCTGCCGGTTCTGTAATGGTGTGGAGTGCATTTTGCTTTGCCTCATTCCCTGAGAAGGCCAGGTCAATGCTAATCAATACTTATCATTTCCGAGTGATCGCCTTCGTCCCATGGTGCAGCGTTTTTTTCCTGCTCGGAGGGGTATTGTCCGGGATGATAATCTCTGATAATCGTATGGATATTTTTTTGCATAACCAGTATGCAGTAAGCAGTAATACAGTATGCTAGTACACAGTAAACGGGACGCAGTAGATAGGGCTCTGATTCGGACACAGCCAGAGTTTCCCATTCACATCAACAAGGCATGAGTTGACAGGCTATCGTGGAAGAATGGTTTTGCCTCATTTTTTTTACTCTACTGCGGCGGGCAAACAAAAACCGTATAATGCCCACTCAGTCCAGTACCCCCCTATTACATTTTATTTTACACACAGCAAAAAGGTCAGTTTAAATTTAACTACTTACTTTAACACATTTAACACCATAGTACATGTTTTACACATCACACATTTTAGCCTTACTACTACTAAACACAACAAAAAAAAAAAAAAAAAAAAATTTTTAAAGAAGACTCCATTTTTTTTGGTTTTTTTTTTTCCTTCAACTTGGTCTGATTATGAAGAAAGAAACCCCCATTTTCCCATTTTTCTGGTTTTTTTTTTTTTAAAAAAAAAATGTATATCGTATCAATTTTAGTGTAGGTTTTTTTATGTTATTATATTATTCAATAAATTTACGTTAGTGTCATACGGGCAAGTAACATCCACACTCTAAAACCAAACGCTATCTGGGAAAGATGTTTGAGGATGACGTTAACTGCGCTGGCATTGGAGATTCTTAATGTAGTCATTTCTTTTGACTTTGAAACATGACTAACCTGATATTTTATTAAGTGTGTGGGGTTTAGTGCAGTTAAGCTTGCAGCGTATTCCCTCTGAAATGAACATTTAATCGTTTTGAATTTTTTTTATAGGGTGTGCTTCCATTACAGAACCCTAAAGTATTGCTGCAGGGTCCTGTCATGAATTCATAGTTATTGTAAAATGTTAATCATAAGCAATTCTAACAGAATATTACAACACAGGAGTAGCAGATTGATTCATAAATAATTTCAACCGACTGAAGGAATAGCGCTCCTCGGAAAAGGTACCTTGTTGGTTCATATTTGATCATACCATGCACAGAGAAATACATACATGAACACACATTTTAATACACATCTTAATTCTCTATTTCAGATCAGTTAACCAAGGGGGCCCGTATTCATTGCATGTCAGGGATGTCTTGTAATTACTCAGCAGACACACCCACCCACATACACGTGCACATATGTAAGCATGCACACACATAGATACACCTCAACGGAGTCAGTGAAGAGATAAATAGAACGTTTCCCTTCCCTGATCAGGAAATGTCATTTCAGAACATCTAGAACCATCTAGACAGGTTAACACTGCCACTAAATATTATCCATTGAGCAAAATAACTATATTTTAATAGGAAGTCACAATTGCCTGGGTAGAAAGTAAAAATCTATAAATGTTTTCCCCTTTTAATGCTATGCAAAATTTGCAGATATGGATCATTCAGTGCCTTCCAAAATTATTCACACCCTTGATAAGAAATTAAGGTTGTATAAGATAATACAGGTAATGAGCAACATGATATGGTCAGAAAATGGGGAAATTATATTATTTTATAGAAATATAATTGCAGAGAATGATTTTAACAAGTAATATTTTCTCCAAAAAATTTCACAATTACTCAAACCTCTAATAAGCCTTAAAATAAACTCCAAAAGTAAATCTGCATTAACATGCTACTTTATAAGGTTAATGTCAGTCTTAGGGAATTGTATTGCAGACAGTCATTGCTTCCTGTTTCACTGGGGTATAACAATGAGGTGAGGTGACGTCTCTCTCTCTCTCATTTTTAAGTAATATGTAGCCAAATCAACATTAGATTATGACACAATGATCGGTTTACAGGGCACAGTAGTGGAGGAAAGGAGGGTGCATTTTTCGAGTATTGGGACACACCCCTTCAGAATCCAACACCCACGGTCAGACGTCTGGGCCTTTACTTCCTGCTCTGATGGGGCTGGGCAGTTCATTTCCTCTTTCTCTCCCCGTGAGGGAGGGAGATCATCGAATACAGGAGCTCTGCTGCCCCCTGGAGGATGAAAACCACGTGACAACATGCCATACGTTCATGCCAAAAACGTGTTTAAAACAGATTGCACTCAGAGGCGCGAGTTATTCAAATTTGAAACTTTATTGTTCGTTTTACATAAAAGTATCATCTACATTCCAACACCCTTGTCATCTAAACTATCTTTAGAAGAAAAATAACCTGCTATAAAATGCGTACTATAAAGAAGTTTTCAAAATCGCTATTTAAAAAAAATAAAAATAATAAAATCAGAATACAGTTGCGGTACATGGAAAAAAAGCATCACAGCATGGAGGAGGAGGAGGAGGAGGAGGAGGAGGATCATTCTGGAAGCTGCCCGGCTGTCGCAATATCAGCCTCCCTGCTACTAAAACATGACCCTACAGTCACACAGGAGTCATACAAAAATCAGTGATGTTTTTGATTTCACAAAATGTTCAAAAAGTGGTTTTACAATCGTCTGCATTTTAAACTGTTAAAAAAATTTAGATTCACACTAGAGTTGCGTAAAATACAAACTGAAATGAAAAATACAAAAATAGTTCTGAGTAGTTCTGTGTTGGCAGCTGAAAACTGGTTGATTAGGGGGTGGGGGTGGAGGCCCCACACAGAGCAGTCTTGCTTTGCTGAACGTGAGTCTCCCCAAGAAAATACAGTTGGGGGGGTGGGGGTAGAACTCTCCATCACATGATTGAACAGCCTCGTCTCGCTGAACGGGAATCTCCCTGGAGAAAAGGGGGAACACACAGGACAATCCATCAATCAACTGCAATCATATCTGGAAGAACCATACATGTGTAGGCAAACATATCATCGTCACTACAATTTACTCTACAATGACAAGTGTAGAAAACTACATTACCCAGTTCTCCCAGTGTTTAGAAAAGCATCATGGTAAATTATGGCACATTTAGGCCCCTGGGTACTGCCATTATGTAGGGAAGAAATTGTCCTCTTTACCTGGTGATAGGGGTCCTCCTCGATGACCTCCACACCCTCGTCCTCTTCCTCCTCGGCCAGTTCCTCCTCCGTGGCTGTCTTGAACACGGTGGTCCTCTGAGCCACCTCCTGTAAGGACAGATCACACAGGCATGAGAACACAGAGCGGATGCAGCTGGGGCTCCCTCTGGTGGTGGGAGTGTGACACTACGTACCTCTCCCTGTGGGTTTGTCAGCACCACCTGGATGTCTTCCCCTGTCCCCCAGGAACTCTGGTTCTTCCAGATCAGGTCGGTGGGAGGGCTGGAGCTCACGCCTGCATTGGAGGCCCAGATCTGTGGATGGCACGCTGCGTAAGGGCACTGTGTGTGTGTCGGTCTTAAACTCAACCTGACAGTGTAACCGGGTAGTGTTCAACTGGCTGTAAATTCTGTTATCCAAGCAATAAACACACACGAGCACGCACAAGCACACAGTATATAATCTAGTTTAGTGTCAGTTTAGTTTCTGAGACATTTAAGCAACAGTGCACATAGAACACACGTACGCACGCACACATGCGCACACGCACCGTGACTTTCTGTCCTGCCCTCAGCATGTATTTTGGGGTGAACTTGTAGGTGGCGGAGGTCTCGCCGATAGTCCTGGTCATCTCAAACCCTCCCATTAGCTGATCCTGCAGAGAAAAAGACAAGCAGCCTCACAACCGCACTGACCATCCACACGGCCTGCAGCCGGTCAGGACAGCCAATCACCAGAGAGGGATCGCCAACACGAAACACCGGGAGAGCTGGGTAATGGGAGTTATTGGTGTGGCACACCCTGAATTTGGAACATCTTCTGCAATAAGCAATAATCACAGTCAAGTGTTAGACCTTAGCTGTGGCTCCGTCCCATTGCAAAAGCCTTTCTACACAGCGCAATGAATTTGGAGAGACCGGTCAGATTTCACACGAGCGTGACGCAGTAGCCACAGTGTAAAAATGCAGAAGTTGGTCCCTGCACACTACTGCAACACACTGCCTTTTTATTTATTTACTTAAAAGAAGGCTTCCTTCCCTTTGCTGTCCGCTACAATTAGCGGGTTTACATCCGAGCGCCAGAGGAAAGCGTTCCGGTGCAGAATTGCGTTCAGCAGCGAGGACTATAGAATCAGACCATATAAAGGCAAAGCTACCGGCCGGTGGGACAGTTCAACACATGTCTGCTTCCCTTGAGTTGTTGATTCAAGATTTACATTGAATAACGAAGAACAGCTGGATACACAGACCAGTATTCTCCAACTCAGACACCCCAAGGGAGAGAGCAGTGACACCTAATCAATCACATGTTAAACAGATGGACCCAGCCTTCCCAAACACACAATATTATGTTGTCCCATCTGGTTAGAGGTGTGGCGTTTGTTGAGGTGTTTGTTTTACCTGGTGGGGGCAATGTGGGACTCACCTGGTCGGAGGAGTTCTGCAGCGAGATGAACTTGCCGTCCACGTCGAGCTCGTGGATGCAGACGTTGCCGGTGGCGGATGCAGAGTGCGCGATGCTAACGCTGCTGCTGGCCTCGGACTCCTCCACGTCCACACGCTTACGCTTTCCCCGCGTGGTGCGCACGCTGCGGCTGGACGAGGCTCGGGACACTGTGACGCGGGAGGAGGGGCTGGGGGACAGCTTCAGCCTACAGAGCACAGGGGGAGGGGGTCAGGCTGGGACTGTGTGTGTGTGTGTGTTTTTCTCCTACCTCTCCCTCTTCTTTCTGAGTGTGCATGTTTCTCACCTCACCTCTCCCTCTTGTGTGCGTGAGTGTGTAACTGTGTGTGTGCGAGTGTGTGCGCGTGTGTGACTGTGTGCGAGTGTGTGACTATGTGTGTGCGCGTGCGAGTGTGTGCGAGTGTGTGTGCGACTGTGTGTCTGTGTCACTGTGTGCATGCGCGTGTGCGAGTGACCGTGTGTGTGTGTGTGCGACCGTGTGTGTGTGCGCGCATGCGTTTCTCACCTCTCCTCCTCTCCTTCCAGAAGTTTCCGGTAGGCGCTGATCTCCATGTCCAGCGCCAGCTTCACGTCCAGGAGCTGCTCATACTCGTCCAGCTGCTGTTGCATCTTGGCTCGGATCTCGCAGATCTCCCGCTCCTTCTCCGCCAGCGAGCGGCGACTGGTGTCCCGCTCCTGAGCCAATGCCGTCTCCAGCTCGTTGATCCGGTCCTGCCACCCGCGGGTCTGTGGGCCGACACGGCATGTCGCTGATCCACACAGTGCACCTTACAGAAACCGGGCCCCTGGCCCAAACACCCTGGACACGGTTTGGTAAACTACCCAATTACAACAAGTCTTATCTTATTGTACCTGTATCTACAGCACTAGATCCACTAGTGAAATTATTTTAAATGTACCCAGGGTGCATTGCAAGCTTGGTAAAGCTTTCTTTTTCTACACACCTTGGACATGAAATGAGACCAATCATCATTATTTTAGAAGCACTAAAGCGTCTCCTTTGCAGACCTTTAAAGGTCTTCTACAAACTACCTTGAAAGAAACCTGCTGCTTCACACAGCCTAGGTCCGATATGAACTTGACGTGACTGCGTTACGGATATCACTGACCACGTTTCTCTCTTCGTTTATCTTTTACACATTGTATTTGTTTCTTTTATGCATTTTAAATGACCATGTGAAAGTTTATTTTTAAATTTTTTATATGAAATCTACCTTTTTTGCTGCCACAGACACACAAAATTTGTAACCTAAAAGCATTCAGGCTAATTCCTGAAAAAAAAACTAACCGCGCAACTGTGGTTTCGGCAGTGGAGGACCCACCTCCAAACCTCAGCCACACCCCCCCTCCCACTCCATCTCCCCCCACCTCTCACCTCCTTCTGCAGGCCGGCCAGCTGAGCGGCCAGGCTCTCCACGCGGAGTCGAGCCTCCCGAAGCTCCTCGCGCGCCATGCCGGCGGATGAGTTGTTCATCTCCGAGGACATGCGGGCATTCTCCAGCTGAAAGGGCACAGCGGCAGCGTTAGGGAAACAGAAACCGCCAAGAGGAACACGCCCCGGGCGCAGAGACGCGCGGGTTTCCTGACCGGGAAGCGAACAGGAAGCTCGTCGTGCAGATTTGCAGAAGGTGACGACTTTCACACTGTCCTTTTTTTAGAAGCGCGTTTGTGGGTACACTGAAACCGCTTTACCTCAGTAACGCAGGCAGAGAATGTACTTTCTGAACAACACAAATGCGTAAAACACGCTAAGGTCATGGAAACTGGGGGACAGGCTAACCGCAGGGCACTTTGCCTTTAACTTCGTGTAAAACCTTTGTGCAAAACTATCAAGGAATAGTTGCACTTAATTAAATTCCTTCGTCAAAGAAAAATAGAACACATTTATAGAACACTGAATCTGGGCCCAAAATATCAGTCCTTTAGTATTTTGAGGGGTAACGGATTCCACATTTAAAACAAAACAGGCCCAACTGTTTTGTTTTAAATAGACAACAGACAACAGTATACACGCCCCCCCCAGCAGACAGTTACCCCCCGATAGACAACAGTATATCCCCCCCACCCCCGATGGACAGTAAACCCCCCGACGGACAGGATACCCCCAGCGGACAGTAAACCCCCCGATGGACATGATACCCCCCCGACAGACAGGATACCCCCGGCGGGCAGGCGATAGGCTCACCTTGGCAGCGTAGGTCTGCTCCATCTCGCCCTTGTACAGGCCGACCTGCTCGTCGTGCTGCTGACGCATGTCGGACAGCGCTTGGGCCAGCATGAACTCGTACTCGACCTGCTTGCCCGAGTCCACCTCCACCATCCGCGTCGCATGCCTATGCCGGGTATCCTTAATCTCCTGCGGGGGAGGAGTCAGAGTTACGCTGTGTACCTGCAGGAAGGCTACTTGTGCACGAACACACACACCAACACACATACACACACACACACACACACACACACACACACACACACACACACAGTGTCTGTCTGTCTCACACACACAGTCTGTCGCGCACACACACACACACACGAACACGCACAAACACGCGCGCACGCACGCACACACAGCTCCCCCCCAAACTGCCCCAGGGAGATGACTAATCCATTCATTGCAATAGATTTAATGAAATCAGCTGCATAACTCAGAGGCACGTAGAAAACCAGCCCATATCACTGCTGGAAAAGCCAGGAGCTTCTGCTCACATCCAACACGGCAGGGCAGTCCATTTATACATGTATTTTTACATTTGGCACATTTAAATAAAATCACAAAATAACAAAAGAAACTGCAGGACCACCTCACGTAGACAAACGTCAACTCTCAAAAGCATACTAGCTAGTCTAGCAATTAACTCATATGAACATATTTGGGGGTGACAGGTCCCCCTCCCCCCCTTCTAAGGCCCTGTTGGGTGTGCGGACACCTCACCTCCTCAAACATGTTCTTCCTGAACTCCAGCTCCTCTGAGAGGCTCTGGCAGCGATTCTCCAGGTCCACCCGCGAAAGTGTCTCCTCTCCCAGCTGTTTCTTAGCGGAGACCAGGCCAGCATCCAGCTGCAGGGCAGAGAGAGAGAAAGAGAGAGAGAGGGTTTCTGTGTGAAACAGCCACTGCACGGAATTATGGCGCCCTCTGGTGGCTGCCATGGCACATGCAACACATTTCCTCTAACTGAAGTGGCAGAAATCTGAAGTGGACTGGTACCGTATGGTACAATTACACTGGTACAGTATGGAACACATGACTGGCGAAATGGCTGAACGTCATCAAGGGTCTAAGGTATCAAACGAGCCCCAAACCATCACTCTGCGGCCAGATATGGAGTAGATGTGGATGGATCCCTTTAAGGGTTGTTTCTCCTGACTTTTTTCCCCATAGAGTTCTATAGGAAAATGAGTCAGGAGAAATAACCCATCCACATCTACTCCATATCTGGCTACAGAGTGATGGTTTGGGGCTCGTTTGATACCTTAGACCAGGGGTCCTCAATCTTATCCAGAAAGGGCCGGTGTGGGTGCAGGCTTTTGTTCCAACCAAGCAGTTACACACCTGATTCTACTAATCAATCACAAGAGACTTCACTAAGGACCTTGATTAGTAGAATCAGGTGTGATACTGCTTGGTTGGAACAAAAGCCTGCAGCCACACCGGCCCTTTCTGGATAAGATTGAGGACCCCTGCCTTAGACCCTTGATGACGTACAGCCATTTCGCCAGTCATGTGTTCCATACTGTACCAGCGTAATTTACAGTTGAATCTAGTCTTACCCCCCAATTCTCATAGAGATCAGTTCAAATGCAGAGAGGTTATAGTATCGCTTGTAACAGTACCTGAAAATAAGATATTGAGTCTTTTGATGTTGATTGGTCACAGACTTCAGGAAGTAACAGCATGCAAAGGATATGCGACCAAATATTAAATATGATACTTTAAAAATATGTTAAAGCAAAATATTCTAATTTTCTGAGACACTGAATTTTGGGTTTCATTAGTTGTAAGCCATAATCATCAAAATTACAAGAAATAAAGGCTTGAAATATTTCACTATGTGTAATGAATCTATATAATATGAGTTTCACTTTCTGAAATGAGTGACAAAATATTGAACTTTTTCACGATATTCAAATTGTTTGAGCTGCACCTGTACTCTAATCGCCCGTGTTGAGAATCAGTGTAAATGCTCTTTTGCGTTGAAGCGTGCTGTACCTCTGAGATATGGTCCTGTAGGTCAGCCAGGCTGGCTTCTAGAGAATTCTTCTCAGACAGCGCGGTCGCCAAGACGGCCTCCTTGCTGTGGAGAGAGGCCTCCATATCCTTGAGCCGGGCCTGGGTTCCGGAAAGATCAGCATCTTTTTTGGTGCAGCTGCAGAGAGAGAGGGGGGGGGGGGGTTAGGGTTCGGTTAGAGGAGAAGGGTGTAAAAACAATAGAGGCTACGGACACCCCGAGAACAAACCTTCCCCACAAACCCAGTGACAATGGGAAAATGACGTGTCGCATTTCTCCAATGGGAGGTCAACACATTGTACCATGTGACATGTCTGAGCCAATCACGCACAAGAGCGCATTTTGAACGAAAGCAAAAGTAGCGCCTGGCGATTGATGCAATGCGATCCACGCCTATAGATATCAACATGACCTTTGCTCAGAGAAAAGCCAGCCAACTACACTGTAAACTCCCCTGAAGTCAGATAGTTAGCATTATAATACGACCGTCTTGCCAAACGACAGGGCCTCTTATCGTGGTGAAACTAGGGCTGAAAGATAAAATCACTTGAGTCATTGTGTTCGCGGGATTACAGGAGGGACACACAGTACATGTACTAACATGAGCATAAAACTGAAGCACCACACCCAGCTCTTCAGCAGTTTTATTGTATTTTATTATATTATATTTAACCTTTATTTAACCAGGAAAAGCCTCATTGAGATTAAAAGTCTCTTTAACAAGTGTGTCCTGGCCAAGACAGGCAGCCTTACGATGAACATGTTACAGACAGACAACATATAGAAATATTACAAATCACAAGCGAATATAAGCATAAAAACAGGCAGGCCAAGGTGAAGTACAGGAGCACACCGGGTCAAATAGGCTCGCTAGTCAAAACATCGACAACTTCATATTCCTGCCTCTAATCCCTTTATCCCTTTTAAAAACAACTCATGAAATCAGCTCGCTAAGATGTTATTCATTTTGCAATAAGTTCAAAGCATAAAGTCCAGTGCTTATCACTGGGTGGGCATCAGGTGAAAGGTTTAATTATTATAATTAAATAACAGGGGACGGCAGTTGACAGCTATAGAGCGACGTGGGAAGTCCTGCTTTTCCAGGAATGCGAAAGAGAAAGCAAACTGACCTGCTTGTGAACCTCACGCGGGTGGAGGACTCGCAGCTCACCTCATAGCAGAGACTTCTGCTTAGAATCTCAGGCTCATGAAGCCAGAACCCACATACAGACAGGCCAGTTCCCAAACACTGCTCCAATTCTATGGCGTTCCATTTATTTCTGTGCGTAATTTCACCACCACACTGATAGGGGGCGCTAAGCAAGGCTAGCCAATCAGACACAGGGAAAAAACTATTTCTGATAAATGGCCTAACCAGCATACTGAATGAAGAAGTGCTCATGCTCACTTTTTTATTATTTAACATTAAATATTAATAAATATTCAGGCAGAGGACAATGAAGCAGGATGTGTTGGGCTAGATTTGCAACAAATCCTGTTTATTTTTTTTTAACCGTCAAGAGGAAGGAAAAGTATACATTTCAAAACAGCAGAACAGTGTTTGAGAACAAAGTTGGAAATCAGAGAGAGATGGTCTCTTGGTATGCTACACTGGTGGAGGTAAACACTGCCTGTTATAAGACCGTACTGCAGGTATAATACAGGTGGAGGTAAACACTGCCCGTTATAAGACCGTACTGCAGGTATAATACAGGTGGAGGTAAACACTGCCCGTTATAAGACCGTACTGCAGGTATAATACAGGTGGAGGTAAACACTGCCCGTTATAAGACCGTACTGCAGGTATAATACAGGTGGAGGTAAACACTGCCCGTTATAAGACCGTACTGCAGGTATAATACAGGTGGAGGTAAACACTGCCCGTTATAAGACCGTACTGCAGGTATAATACAGGTGGAGGTAAACACTGCCCGTTATAAGACCGTACTGCAGGTATAATACAGGTGGAGGTAAACACTGCCCGTTATAAGACCGTACTGCAGGTATAATACAGGTGGAGGTAAACACTGCCCGTTATAAGACCGTACTGCAGGTATAATACAGGTGGAGGTAAACACTACCCGTTATAAGACCGTACTGCAGGTATAATACAGGTGGAGGTAAACACTGCCCGTTATAAGACCGTACTGCAGGTATAATACAGGTGGAGGTAAACACTGCCCGTTATAAGACCGTACTGCAGGTATAATACAGGTGGAGGTAAACACTACCCGTTATAAGACCGTACTGCAGGTATAATACAGGTGGAGGTAAACACTGCCCGTTATAAGACCGTACTGCAGGTATAATACAGGTGGAGGTAAACACTGCCCGTTATAAGACCGTACTGCAGGTATAATACAGGTGGAGGTAAACACTAGCCGTTATAAGACCGTACTGCAGGTATAATACAGGTGGAGGTAAACACTGGCCGTTATAAGACCGTACTGCAGGTATAATACAGGTGGAGGTAAACACTGCCTGTTATAAGACCGTACTGCAGGTATAATACAGGTGGAGGTAAACACTAGCCGTTATAAGACCGTACTGCAGGTATAATACAGGTGGAGGTAAACACTGCCCGTTATAAGACCATACTGCAGGTATAATACAGGTGGAGGTAAACACTGCCCGTTATAAGACCGTACTGCAGGTATAATACAGGTGGAGGTAAACACTAGCCGTTATAAGACCGTACTGCAGGTATAATACAGGTGGAGGTAAACACTGGCCGTTATAAGACCGTACTGCAGGTATAATACAGGTGGAGGTAAACACCGCCCGTTATAAGACCGTACTGCAGGTATAATACAGGTGGAGGTAAACACTGCCCGTTATAAGACCGTACTGCAGGTATAATACAGGTGGAGGTAAACACTGCCCGTTATAAGACCGTACTGCAGGTATAATACAGGTGGAGGTAAACACTAGCCGTTATAAGACCGTACTGCAGGTATAATACAGGTGGAGGTAAACACTGGCCGTTATAAGACCGTACTGCAGGTATAATACAGGTGGAGGTAAACACCGCCCGTTATAAGACCGTACTGCAGGTATAATACAGGTGGAGGTAAACACTGCCCGTTATAAGACCGTACTGCAGGTATAATACAGGTGGAGGTAAACACTGCCCGTTATAAGACCGTACTGCAGGTATAATACAGGTGGAGGTAAACACTAGCCGTTATAAGACCGTACTGCAGGTATAATACAGGTGGAGGTAAACACTGGCCGTTATAAGACCGTACTGCAGGTATAATACAGGTGGAGGTAAACACCGCCCGTTATAAGACCGTACTGCAGGTATAATACAGGTGGAGGTAAACACTGCCCGTTATAAGACCGTACTGCAGGTATAATACAGGTGGAGGTAAACACTGCCCGTTATAAGACCGTACTGCAGGTATAATACAGGTGGAGGTAAACACTGCCCGTTATAAGACCGTACTGCAGGTATAATACAGGTGGAGGTAAACACTGCCCGTTATAAGACCGTACTGCAGGTATAATACAGGTGGAGGTAAACACCGCCCGTTATAAGACCGTACTGCAGGTATAATACAGGTGGAGGTAAACACCGCCCGTTATAAGACCGTACTGCAGGTATAATACAGGTGGAGGTAAACACTGCCCGTTATAAGACCGTACTGCAGGTATAATACAGGTGGAGGTAAACACTGCCCGTTATAAGACCGTACTGCAGGTATAATACAGGTGGAGGTAAACACCGGCCGTTATAAGACCGTACTGCAGGTATAATACAGGTGGAGGTAAACACTGCCCGTTATAAGACCGTACTGCAGGTATAATACAGGTGGAGGTAAACACTGCCCGTTATAAGACCGTACTGCAGGTATAATACAGGTGGAGGTAAACACTGCCCGTTATAAGACCGTACTGCAGGTATAATACAGGTGGAGGTAAACATGTTTATATCTCTACAGGCATCTGGACGGTTTGGCGGTGTGGGCCTAAACTGACCTGCTAGACTGACTAGATTTCAGTCACGCAAAACAAATTAGTCTTAGTAGAGAAATTATTCTGTAATGTATAGTTTTCAGTTAGTCAAGAAAAATGCAACAAATTAAATAAATAAATAAATATTTCAGACTTGCATTGGGTTTAATTTGATCACATTTTCATCCCGTAAAATAGGGCCTAATTCTGCCGTTTTCATAGTTTTTGACCCAGCCAGACACCAGATTTGCCTTCAATTACATAAAAATGTGATTACAAAACAATTATGTTAATTAACCAATTTGATTATTAAGATTAGCCAAGCTGAGGATGCATAAACTGCTTTACACTAATTTGGTACAAACCTTCCAACCTGAAGCCTTACACACTACTACCTTTAACAGCAGTGAAATAACCAATGTTTGTAATTCACCACACAGAGGACGTAAAAATAGACGAACGCAGCAATCGGAATAAAATGCAGCACTAATGCATCACGCATGCATTGCATACATACAAGCCCCGTGTAAATTCTGTCCTCACTTTCTCTCAGGACATGACAACAATAAACACAGAATGAACATAGAACACAGCAGCTTGCTGCAGTGCAGCCTACACACACAGAGCTTATTCAGAAACGCGTCTCCGTGAGCTACACGCACACCATTACGGGCAGTGCCTTAATTCATGAGGCAATGTTCGAGAAACACAGGAGCTTGTCCACCTGGAGGCTTCAGTCACATTAGACCCCAGCAGGAGGAGTTATTTAACAACAACCGCTAAACCAGCAATGTTCTGGTTAAGAGTGATAAGAACCACTATCATTCATTCAGTCACACAGGCAAGCGACCCATTCGGACCGCTAATCCGAACGGGGAAATTACCGCACAGTCCCACAACACAAACGCAAGCCTGTGTGGCTACATCACTTAACCCTTTGAAGGTTTTTTGGGAATTCAAAGTCGGTGTTCTAGAACTCCGTTGCTTTCGGTCACCAGCAGTGATTGTTACATCAGCATTAGAATGTTCAGTTAAGAACATTCCAATCACATATTTGTGCTCTTATGCCTTAAAGGGTTAAACATGTGGAGCCCCGCCATAACGCACACAGAGGCTTTAAGGTCAATTGAGCTCATTATCGCGCGTACTGACAAGACGGCAGTTGGGAGAAATGAATGGGCCGTAGCCGTTAGCCATGCCCACAGTCAGCGTGTGGTATGCAGGTATGCAGATACAACAACATGCACAGCTAGCGCGAGTCCCGATTACCATATCAGATAAGAGGCCTGACTGCAGGGCTGCACTGTTGCGTCTCATTCGTAGGCAGGCTCGCGGCTTTAAAAATGCAGACAAACTATAAACAGTGATCGCAACTCACAAGCTACATTTGCAAGTCAAATTTATGTTCCCCGCTCACTATTTGGCAAACCGGCCCATTCAGACACTCCAGTAACGACAGATGATGAATTGAAAGACAAAAATAATGATAACGAGCTTATATAAGCTCAAAGAAAAAAATATGAAACAAATTATACACGTGTTCAACAACCTTAATCAAGAAAGAAGTTATAATAAGCAGTTATTTCAATATCATACATTTATGATGATTACATAATATTTAATTTTTTAAATCTCGATTATTGTCCCATCCCTACCTGCACCACACTGGTGGGTTTGGGAGAGCCTAGTGCAGGTTTGGAGGGTGGGTGTGTGTCGGGGATAAGAGGGGGGGGGGTCCCCCACCCCCGAGGCCGGGAGGTAAGGGCGGCTCCCACCGGTGGCTAGGTGAGGTGGTGAACGTCAGGAATGCCTCGGGAATGACTGGAATTTCGCACAGGAGCGGGAGACGCACAGAGGGGAGGAGTGAGAGGCGTTGAGAGGGGACTAGGAGTCATTAACAGAGAAACCAAACCCCAGAGCTTTGAACTAAAGTCCCATTCCACCAGCTTCCTGTTTTAAACCCTATAAACCACATTCAAAATTAAACACAGGCGCACACACACGGTACGCACGCACACAGTACGCACGTGCACGGCCGCACACACATGTATGCCAGGGTATGAAATTAACTCCAGGTACAAGCCAAATCCTAGTAAAATTTTGATTGTGGCTGGTAGATTTTCTACTCTAGCAGCCACTTTGGCAGGTAACCAATCAGGTTGTGTTATACTGTAAAAGATAATGTGGCTGGAAAACTGTTGAAAATGGCTGCACAAACCCGCCGGGCTAGGGCGTGAAAAAGATTGCGGACTCACTCACATCTTTGGGCTCAGACACAAACACAAACTCCTCTCTTCCTGCGAGAAACAGCTGCTTCATATAAGGGAGCGATACATCAGCAAACCCCAGCTGCCCTGCCACTCAAACCTGCCACAAAGACGCTATATTTTAAAGATCTACACCACATAGCATGAGCCGAGGCCATTTGTGCCGCCGTCCTCCTCCTCCTCCTCCTCCTCCTCACGAGAAAACAAACTGCTACTTCAAGACGAAATGTTATGATGGAGCTTAACAGAGGGGAACATGGCAGAGGCGGATAGTTTGATATGGCAACGCCCACCTAGCTTCAACATCCGTTACCTGTGGAGGACTGTACCGTCCGTTAGTGGAGCCGTGCACCAGCCAATGGGAGGGATGATAAACATGCAAATACAGAAGCCACCCTTCCAACAAATATTCCCATGATGCAACACTCCCCCAGAGAGCTTGACTGAGGGCTTACTGTACCAGACAATTTCCACAATACAAACATTTCATCGCGGATTTAAAAAGAACAAAAAATTTATTCCTGCACAAAATCGAACCACCAGACAATTTCCACAACACAAACGTTTAAATCAAATACAGATTTAAAAAGATAAACTTTTAAAAAAGAACAACAACAAATGTTACTATTGCACAAAACAGAACCGCACCGCAGTGTGAGGGCAAGGCTCGTGAGCTCGACAGAAAAATGCCACCGCAGCACTAACTCCCGTGCCGAGCATGACGGGATCGGCATTCTCTCCCTCACGCTTTAGTTAGAGCCGTGGTGATGGCCGTCCATGTCCGTCCGTCACAATGCGAGGCTGTTCACATTCAAACAAGCCATCGATTTTGAACAAAAACAACTGCCCCCTCTGTACGCGCACGCGGGCCCCCCTTTCCCCCACACACACTCCATCTCCCACTCCCTGCAGAACCCTCAATGCAACAGTCCCACAGAATATAGGGTGAGAGAGGGGGGTCAGGGGGTGACTGGAGAGCTTAAAAACACGTGCTGAAAAGGACGTCCCAAGAGAAAGGACATCTGTTCCATGCAGTTTACCAACAGGTGTTTAAGCATGCCGCTCTGTTTCAGTCAATCAACCCGTTTCCCCTCCCCCGCCCACCCAACACCGCATCCAGTTTTACACAACGGGATAACTCGGCCGGGATGTGGAGCCACACGCAAGGTGCAGTGACCTGGCCTTATGACAACTTGCAAGCCCAGGCAGATAACAGCAGTTTTTTTAACAACGCCGGTTAAACAATGTCTTAGTTATGGGCT
Organism: Ilyophis sp. 1 JC-2022; assembly: GCA_022702515.1. Taxonomy (NCBI): domain Eukaryota; kingdom Metazoa; phylum Chordata; class Actinopteri; order Anguilliformes; family Synaphobranchidae; genus Ilyophis; species Ilyophis sp. 1 JC-2022. The sequence continues at coordinate 5,325,952 of CM040394.1, read as the reverse complement.
GGTGAAAAATAAAGCGCTTATCGCGGTACTTATCATTCTACACACGTATGTCGTTAGTCCAGCCTTAAATAACAGGAAGACGTGAAGTCTTCTGGAGCGAGCTTGTGAGCCAAAGACAATAGAGAAACTTGTGCACAGCTGGGAAGAGAAATACAGCAGTAGCTGTTAGGGCTGCAACGACGAATCGATGAAATCGATAAAAATCGATAATGAAATTCGTTGGTGACGAATTCCATTATCGATTCTTCGGGTCTTGTTCCATAACAAACCTACTTCCTGTTGATGCACGCCACGCTGTCTTGCGGAGCTGGCTATGTTCAAATCATGGCGGAGGCGGAAAAAACTGTTAGACCGAAATCATCCAAAGTATGGGAGCACTTCACATTAAAGGCTACTAAAAAATGTGTTTGCTGCAACATATGTAAAGCCCATCTTGCATGGCACGGGAGCACAACGATGATGCGAGAACACCTCAAAAGAAAGCACGTTACGGAAGAAGACTCGTCAGCCTCAGCAGGGTAAGCTATGCTACGAGTTTAACGTTGGCTGTACCCATTCCATACGTTGCGTTTTGAAGTGAGGAATCGTTCGTTTCACTGGCCTAAGTTAGTTCTTCTCGTTTATCTAATAGATTCTCCCTTTTAATGACCTATTGTATTTTTATCTTGCTATTCGCATTCTATGCCTTCAGCACTGGAGTAGGCTCTTAGTCACTTAGTAAGGAGATGCACTTCTGAATTCTGGCGGGTAGTAGTAGCTTTGGATAAAAGTCAGCTAAATTACTGTAATGTAATGTAATTGCCAGTGAGTGTTTGCTCGCGTTCCGTTCAGCTCGCGCTCATAAATTCAATATTGCATGACAAGTGTATTTAGCTAGCTGGCTAACGTTAGTAGAGTGGAGGTGATAAGCTAAAGGCTAGTGGTAGTCTACCAAGCTACCTGGTAACGTTAGAGTGAGGCACTGTAGCCTAGCCTACTGTAAGGAGTGAGAGGACACATTGTTTTTGGAGCATATGTTATATAAAACATTAGTGTCTTGTCTGTAGCCTGTATTGCCCTTTGGGTTACTGACCTTTACATTAACTAAAACAATGCATGTATTGAGTTTTAAAATATGCTATATTATACACATACTGGCTTTTCTCATTTCAGAAAAAAACAACTCACCATGACTGGCTACTTGGGGAATAAAGCTCCATGCACACCACAGCAAGCAGCTGCTTTGACAGTAACCGTCCTCAACATGATAGTTACTGACATGAGGCCACTATCAATGGTGGAAGATAACGGCTTCAGAGGAATGATTAAGAATACATAGGCTATTGGTTTTTGAATAAAATGTGCAAAAAAAAAACTGTTTTTGTTTTGTTTTTATCCGATTCATCGATTAATCGAAAAAATAATCGACAGATTAATCGATTATTAAAATAGTCGTTAGTTGCAGCCCTAGTAGCTGTGGCCTCTCAAACAGGGACGCTGTAGGCTTTTATGAAAATCAACTGCATTTTACCTTGAACCACTTCATTCACCTGCGACAGGAGTCAAAAAACATCCATAGACAAGGGGCTGGGAGCAGAGCTAGTGTTTACACACCTCACACATTCGATTCTGCTTAGAGTGAGGCGTCAGGTGCAGGTCACGTCGCGACCAATTACTGTGGGGATAACCGCGCGTCAGCTTCCACTGAATTTTAAAATTTAAAAGTTCACACCATATCAACATAAAAAAAATTTTTAAATAAAAAATGTACTTTTAACATTTGAGATATTTATGAATGAATCTTCCGCTTTCCTCACACCAGAAACCCAAACCTACGGAATGCTCAACATTCCAGAGTCCTCTTCTGCACGTGTGCAGTTACAACAAGCAAACAGTCACCTTAGTTCAGCCTTTAGCATTTGTGCCACTGTTACAGCAAGCAAACAGTTCGTCACTTCAGTCCAGTTCAGACTGGTTTATGAGCCACAGCATGTGTACAGATGCCTTTATATTTCATTACATGATATTACAGTTCAGAATTCCCCAGATGTTCTCTCCCAGAGGGACTTGGACAGCTTGCATTGAGATTTATTTTATTTAAACTCTCCACTTATGCACCTCACATTTACTACAGCATGACACATGCAGTAACTCGCTTTAGGGTGCGGTGGCAGTGCCCCAACCGGGAAATGAACCTGCAATCACCCTCTGGCCAGAGTGGCTTGTGGATCCTAAAAATCACCAGCCATTTTTAACATCTTATCAGCCACATTACCTTTTACAATATAACAAAACATGGTTGGTTACAGGCCAAAGTGGCTGCTAGAGTAGAAATCTCACAGGCCACAATCAAGATTTTACCAGCATTTGGCTGGTGGCTGGTGTTAATTTCACACCCTGCCAACTACTATGGTGCACTGCTGCCAAATGTAATTTAACTTGACTCCAAGCTTCCCAATGACCTGGAGAGAGACTAATGAACCTCACATGGGGAAGACGGAGGTCCTGACCAGCCAGTGGGAGAGGGATGTTGGCAGGCTTTGTTCTGTCTACGATGACCGATCGCACCCCTACTCCCTCCCAAATTATTATCCCTTTCAATTCACTCCTGCCTGGTCATCACTCTTTCAGCTCTCTCCACAGTGGGGTAAGCCACACCTCCCCGTATCATGATTGGACCACGCTCTGACAAGCGGTATTAACCACACCCCTCTAAGCCACAGCTAGGCCCCTCCTACCACACTGGCCACTGACTGCATGATTGATGGGTGTCACTGCATGGAGAAATGCCAGTGTTAATGTGCAGGCTTGCGGCATATCCAAACCAGGGAACACTGAGGAGAACACGAGCTTTCAGTGAAACGCTTGACATGGGCCTTAAACGGTAGCGTCCTGACGTGGGAATATTCCTCATTCCAGGGCTCAAGTAAAAATGCAAAACTAAAAAACAAAAAGGAAATGGTTCCACGTTAAGAGGATGCATTTCTCTTCATAACAAAATGGAGGCGGAGAGGAGAGCAATAGAATTTGTTTAAAAACCTGGAACTCTCCTTCGTATCAACAGAAGAGCTAACCGCTAACAAGCTTTAGTCACATCTGTCCAAACAGAGCTATGGGCCGGCCACACTCCCACTTGGGGAAATCTACCCAGTTCATTTGCATCCAATTACCTTTTCTGATCCAATTTTATTGGATTCCATTTTAAGGGGGACATGTCAGCATGCGTATGATGTGATGAAACGACACGAGAATTTTTTTTACTACATTTAAGCTTACTGACAAGCCTGCAATGACACAATCAAACCATCCATACATTCACACAGGTTACGTTTGCGTAGCGTTTTAACCAACTCAACTGAACGCAATTTAGGCCTCATTTGCATCTCTAATTTAAAAACCAAATGCCAGCCAATGCAATGCAAACATTTTAGCTTTACCTCAAAGCTGGGGGTTAGACCAATATACTACAGATCTCTTCTAGGTAAATATACATCTACATGTTTCCTCTTCATAATCCATGCATCAATACAGCGGATGCCATATCAGTATTTGAATACTATGTAGATTAAAATGAACTTCCATGAAACATGTGCATTTGTATTGCCAACCGGGAGTTGTTTAAACTTGAAATTTTTTGTTCATCATGTCTTTGTTTATTGTGTGTGGGAGCTCACTGAACTTCAAAGGCATGTGTATTTCTTGCCATTCCTGGTTTAAGTTACTTATTGTTCACAACAAACAGCTTTAAAAATAAAAAACCTTGTACTTAATGATTTCCTCAGTGATGTCTGATCTGGTTTCAAAAATGTTTCCAAAATTCACATCCCCACGTATGTTGTGATATGTACTGTAATTGTGACACCCCTCACCCCCGTATCAAGATTATATAGCCTATACTGTATTGTGACCCCTCCGTATATGTACTTTAGCAACAGGCACTGACAATGCCCAGCCCTATCCAGTGGTAGGGTTGATGTATACATACACTCTCATAGCAGCTCCTCTCCATAATGCACAAGCATGCAGGGCTTCCACTCACAGGTTCCAGGAGACGTACAGCCCACCTGAGGCTACAGAAACATCTGGCAAAGAGTTCACATGCTGATGATCAGAATCAGTCATACACACACAGCTGCGTCTCCCGCTCCATTACACAACTTTGCAGATGTTTCCGCCCAACTGCAGGAATAAGAATTTAAAAAATCTGAAGAATAACACACGCACACAAAAAAAAGATAAGTCCCCTAGCATGGCCGTTGTCTACGACACCGGAGCTCTTACTACAGCAACGCTGCTAGATCTGATGACTGGCTACAGCTTGTTTAAAACAGGCTGTTAATTAGCACTGAATATTTAAGCAGAAACTAATCAAAACCTCCACTGCTGCAAGCAGTAACATTCAGCACGGGAAACTGCAATCTCGTTCACAGCTCGCCCTCACCATCAGTAATACAACTGGGTACGTGCAGCACCATGCTAATGCTAACTGGCGAAAATGCACAGGGGAGCATGTCATTAACCCTTTCAGGTGCAAGATCGAATATGTGATTAGAATGTTCTTAAAGCTGGAGTAAGCAACTTTCTCAATGGTCGTATTTGTTGCCAAAACATTTCAAAGGCATGACATCCCTTGGCCCTGCCCAGAGAAACACCCCCCCCTCCCCCCCTCACCACCTCACCGCCTCATCGTGAAAGTGCAACCGGCCTCTCTCTTTGATTGGTCATGAAGCCACCGTTTTGAAAAGAAAACTTTGGGCTGAATCTCTGGTTTTAGAATGCAGAGTTTGAGGGTATAAAAACTCAGTGTATGTGATGCTGGATTTCTCTCTCAACAGTTCTTTCTACAACTGCCACCAACTGAGCATGACCGTTCTCCGTTTAACTGAACATTGTAATGCTGATGAAACGATCGCTACCGGTAATTGAAAACAATGGAGTTCTAGAACACCAACTTAGAATGTTAAAAAAACATTCCAAAAAAAAACCCCGTCTCCATAGGGTTGAGTTGTGTCGAGGAGATGTCCACAGAGCTCTGTTAATCCAATTTAAACTGAAAACCCAATTACAGACCAATGTTGGTCTTGAATGGTTGACCGCGTGAGTGCCTATATACTACCAAGACTAAACACAAAGTGCGGTTTACGAGCGACTCCAAGAAGGTCTTATCACGACCCAGGTGGCTTATCTTGTCGCGATCAGACCTTCTTGTAGGAATTAGTAGCTTTGGAGCCCATAGTCTCAAGTGTACTGCCCTTCAGTCGATCAGACGACGGTAATGTAATTACACAGCGGTACGATCACAAGCCGAACTAATAGCGGGCTTCGATACGTTATAGGTGCTTCTCATGCACAGTCATTAAAAGTGGGGGGGTGGGGGGGGTGTTTCTACATGAAGTGTGATTTGGGAGACGCAGTGTGCTGCAGGAAGAGAGGCGCTCGCGAAACGTGTCATGTGACCGCCGATACAGGGCCCCAACATTCCACATAGTATTCCCTCTGAAAACAACCGTCATGAGGGAGGGCACACACTCGCTCGCACACACGCACACACGCACACACGCACACACGCACACACGCACACACGCACACACACACACACGCACACACACACACACACACACACACACACACACACACACACACACACACACGGCGTGTAGAAGCAGAAGCATGTGCATGACTCGAGTCAGGCAATGGCCTTTCTGCGAGACAACGCGATTACCCAAGCTAAAAGCTACATTTAAGATCAGCGCCACGGGATTAAAGAGATTACACTGCGAATGGCAGACTTGTGCCTGCAACTCAAGATCTGTGTATACATTATTTCTAAGGGACCAGCTTATTGAACAAAAACAAAAGTGCTTCTTTTTTTTTTTGAAAGATTGTTGCTGCAGATACCAAAGTTCAGTACAGGAGATTTAAAGACCTCAGCCGGCCAGTAAATGTCACATGTACTGTAAACCGAGAATCCTTACCCCAGTGGAGATAGAAAGCTTGCCATTGCAATCCTACACTCTCAGAAAAAAAAAGGTACTTCCCAAAATGTACCCTTAAAGGACAATAATGTTCTATTTGGGTACTAATAAGTACTTTTTACAAGCAAAAATAAATAAATAAATAAAGGTATAAATGAATTATGTATTGCTGGCTAAGGAAGGATAGAAGAATTATGCCCCTATAGGGCACCACCCCAGGGAAGCGTTTTTACCTTTTAAAGCACTTTTTCATTCCTTTTTTTCCCTGAGTGTAGATGTGCCCACTTCACATAATAAGTTCCAGCGAGTAAAAGATCCCTCAGCATTGGAGGAAGTCTAAGCGGGAAGGGCCAAGTGACCAAACCCTCCGGTGCAATAACAAAAAAAGGTCCCGCAATGCCAGTATGGGAAATGAAATTTTTTGGGAAATTAGTTTTTAGGGGGGCATGAACTCTCCTGAAATCATAAAGAATTAACAATAGCATGTTTTGATACATGTATGCATTACATTATTTTTTGGGGGAGAGGAGACAAACATGGGTTGAGAATTAAGTTGCAAAAGACTCCAGAAGTGTCTTCAAAAGTTTCCAGAACAAAACTAGGCTATTGTGCGTCAAAAGCCCCATACTTTTCCTGCAACAATAATCCAACTTTAACGGATAAAATTCCTCGATAGGGCCAAGAAGAGAGGCGTTCCCTTTCAGCGTTCAAACACCGTCCCCTCCCATACTACTTCCACATATGACTAAACTCCCTTTTTTTCCACAACGGCGACTTCCCTATGTGCGCGAGAACAACGCATTCAATCATATCCAACCGTTCAAACCGGAAGCTGTTTATTTGTCCCAAAGTGCTGTGGGTGTGTCAGTACGGGACGAAAATTAGGCAAGGATCGGATTTAAAAAAAATAGCATAACGATGCGAATTCCATTGAAAAGGCCAGGAATTAAGGTGCGTGCCCATCCCCCGCTCAATAAAAAGGTGTGGCACTGGGAAAATACAAAATGAATCGATAACGTTTACCTAGGAAGCCATACTTCGCCTAATACAAACTTGCGGTTAGAGTACATAAACAGTGACAAATACTCCCGTTGCAATCAATGTTTCATATTTACTCAATTAAGCTGCATAGCCTGATTAGCCGAATTAAAACACGTCCATAGAATAGTTTAAACAAAACACTTCCTGATAAGTTTTACATTCGTTTCAAACTTGAAAACACTGTAGCAGCAAGGATTACAGGCATTCGTTTGGAAGCTGCCACGGTCATTACTGTGAAATCATCTGACTAGATGTATCCATTTCATCCGATATAGTGACAACTTGAAGCACGAGGTGAATTTAAACGTCTCGTGTTTAAATTTAAACGGATAAAATATAGCCTATAGGCTAGCGTGGCGTGATGTTCCGCTGAAATAAGCGGGTTTGATGATCATTTTTCAACATGTGTGCAAAACTTACTTTTGTAGTAGTTGCTCGTGCTCGGTCCTGAGCTTTCCCAGTTCGATCTGCAGCCTCGCGCGCTCCTTGGCGGTGTCATCGAGAGATCTCCTGGTGTCCGCGAGCTCGGTCTCGTACAGTGATTTTAAGCCCGTGAGCTCGCGGGTCCGCACGTCTTCCTTCTCCGAGATCTGCAGGTGGAGAACGCTGTTCTCGGACTCGAGGCTCCGGACCTTGTCGATGTAAGTGGCCAGCCGATCATTCAGGTGGCTGAGCTCTTCTTTCTCCTGCAGCCTGGAGATCCTCGTGGGGCTCAAAGGCGTGCTAGCGGCACTGGTGCGGGTGCCCATTCTCTGCCCGGCCGGAGTCGTCATTGCAGTTGCAGTTGCAGTCGCCATTATAACGAAAAAAGCCGATTCTAAAAAACGAAATGCTACGTCCTAGAATTGCAATGCCGGTAAGAAACAGAATAGCTTACAAAATATTTTTAAAAATTCCCTCTTACTATTACAGGGAAACGAATGCAAGGGCAGGATAAATGTTGTTCGGTAAGATGAGACGTTTGTTAGCTAAATATATCTAGGATACCTCGGTGGAGGAGGGGGGGATTCGTTCAACAAACAAGTTGGACGAAAAGCGAAACCCCGGCTAAAATATCGCAAAGCTAGCAACGGCAAGCTAGAAAAACGCAAAGAAAAGACAAAAAAGCCGCAAAGCTCATAGAAGCGCCTGCTACTTTGTCTCCCAACCGAATGAAAGAAAGGGTTTGACTAATATGGCCGCTCATGAGTATGTAGCAGAAACGTGACCACGGCCGACCAATGACGAGGTGCAACGAAACGCGTCCTTTCAACCCAAGGATCAGAGACAAAATTCAAAATACAGAGGAATGCATCATGTATTGCGCCAAAATCGCCACCACACGTGGGGTTTGTCAAATAAGATACGTTGTTTTTGTTTTTGTTTATCTTATTTATTTATTTGTTTTGCACATCTGCCTCATAAACATTTATTTTGTTTATTTTTTGAGCCAAGAACACGTCTATTTGTTCTTTACAATGAGAAACATTGAATTATTGAATCGTTGTGTCGCAATAAATAAATAAATAACGTTGCCTCCAATTTGATAGAAGCACCTATAACGTATTGAATCTTAAAAACCTATGGGATTAACCGGGGCATTCGCGCAGTTTAAAGAAAACAGTAAAGCTGTCTTCAGTCGTGTGGTTTTCTGGGGACAGAGCCCTTTGCCATATGGTGAATTTATGCCAAAGCTCCCAACAACGGCAATCGCGAGACTCAGAGAAGGTGTGACATTACTATAATCAGATTTGCTCCTTGTAAACTTGTGGTAAATACTATTGAATGATACACACGGAATTTCAACCGGAAGCCCTGGAAAAACCATCACCCTTATTTCTACATTAACTAGAATTATGATTCCAGATACATTTCAAATAAATTAGGCTATATTAAACAAATATGATTTAACACAATTTTTATGTGCACCATGGACAGAAATGTTTTAAAAGTGTATGCTTTGTCACATTTGAATAAATTAGTTGACTAGAAAAAAGCCCTGACATTGTAGTAAAATTGAACACGTGTTACATGTATTAGCAAATTAATAACACATGTTATGTTATTGTCTAATGCTGCATAGCTATTTCAGTATCAGGAGTGTTAAAAAACAAATTGGGTTACAAAGTTATGTCCAATATCTGACCACTGATAGCGTCAATTTTTTCATGATTGTCTCACAAATGCATGTTAATTTATTCATATGACTGACTTAATATGCATGGTATTTTCATAACTGTTTGTATCTTCTTATAGTTTATGCGCTTAAGGCAGAAATTTGCTTGGCATTCAGCTCTCATTAGGCCTATTGAAATTCAGACATCAGAATCTGAGGCGGGGCAAATTAAAAGGATGAAAACTTGATATCGCAAAGCTATGGGAAAAGATAATCTGCCGTTTTATAACAATTGACTGACGTATAATTAGCACCATAAAGCGGGACTTTCACTTTTCACACTTTCATTTTCCAAACAAAACATAAGGACTGTGGTCATTGCTCAGTCCATTTACCAAATTAAGTATATGGATTTTTTTGTGTCATATTAATTATGATTAACCAATACTTTAATTTAAAAAATGTAAAAAGTAAATTTTGCTAAAAAACAAAAACAAGGCAAAACAGGCTTGACCTTTCCAGAAGCAGTTCAGGGAACAGGAAAAGTTAGTTTTTCCTGGTGTGGGGGAAAAACGAGTAACACGTAAAGTGCTATATACAGTATGTTAAAGTAAAATGGAACACCGTTACAAAAAGATAGATAGATAGATTCCTTTATTGTTACATCCAGGTACAAATACAAGGAGTAAAATTATTTGGTCTTGGCTCCACAACATCCTCACAGCAACATACAAGAATAATATTAAAAAAATATATACAGACAATATTAAATACATGCGAACAGTATGATAATAATAATATAATAATAATAATAATAATAATAGTAATAATGAGTGCGAACAGTGAGTTAGCAGCATGGTTATGCAAAAGAGCAATTATGTAGGCATGTGCTTGTGTACTGAGTGTATGTAGTCCAAGTACTGGGAGCACAGCAGTCAGGCAGTGGGCTAGAGACCATTGTTCAGTAGTCTGGTAGCCTGGTGGAAAAAGTTGTCCCTGGGTCTGCTAGTTCAGGCCTTAAGGCTGCGATACCGTTTGCCAGATGGTAGCAGCTGGAACAGGCCGTGGTTGGGGTGGGTGGGGTCTCTGATGATTCTGCGGGCTTTTCTGACACATCGGGTGTTGTACAGCTCCTCGATGGAGGGGAGAGGCACGCCACAGATGTATTGAGCTGACCGTACAACCCGCTGTAGCGCTTTGCGGTTAAGTGCGGAGCAACTCCCGTACCATGCAGTGAAGTTCCCGGTCAGGATGCTCTCAGTCGTCCCCCTGTAGAAAGCCCGCAGGATCTTGGGTCCCATGCCAAACTTCTTCAGTCGTCTGAGGAAGAAAAGACGTTGTTGGGACTTCTTGACCACGTGGTCGGCGTGGACGTTCCAGGTTAGATCCTCGGAGATGTATGTGCCGAGGAACTTAAAGTCACTGACTCTCTCTACGGTGGACCCACTGATGGTGAGGGGGTCCGGCTCCTCTCTTCTCCTCCTGTAGTCCACGATGAGCTCTTTAGTTTTGGCGATGTTGAGAGAGAGATTGTTCGCCTGGCACCACTGTGTCAGGTTATCAACCTCCCTCCTATAGGCCGTCTCTTCCCCGTCGGTGAAGAGACGGCCTATAGGAGGGAGGTTGATAACCTGACACAGTGGTGCCAGGCGAACAATCTCTCTCTCAACATCGCCAAAAAAACCATGACAGTTGAAGATCACAACTGATACATTATCTGAAGAAATATTGTATTGATCTTATTTGAACTAAAGATTAATGGGGGGGCTTTATAAATAATTTTGTTAAAAATAAATAAATAAAAGGTAAGGGCTGAGTAATTATTTGATCAAACTAGGGTTTCAGGTTAAAACAAGACAATTTGCAACACTGCTTTTGTGTTTTTTATTCCACACACACAACAGCAGAGTGGAAACACACACACAACAGCAGAGTGGAAACACACACACAACAGCAGAGTGGAAACACACACACAACAGCAGAGTGGAAACACACACACACAACAGCAGAGTGGAAACACACACACAACAGCAGAGTGGAAACACACACACAACAGCAGAGTGGAAACACACACACAACAGCAGAGTGGAAACACACACACAACAGCAGAGTGGAAACACACACACAACAGCAGAGTGGAAACACACACGCAACAGCAGAGTGGAAACACACACGCAACAGCAGAGTGGAAACACACACGCAACAGCAGAGTGGAAACACACACGCAACAGCAGAGTGGAAACACACACGCAACAGCAGAGTGGAAACACACACGCAACAGCAGAGTGGAAACACACACGCAACAGCAGAGTGGAAACACACACACAACAGCAGAGTGGAAACACACACACAACAGCAGAGTGGAAACACACACGCAACAGCAGAGTGGAAACACACACACACAACAGCAGAGTGGAAACACACACACAACAGCAGAGTGGAAACACACACACAACAGCAGAGTGGAAACACACACACACAACAGCAGAGTGGAAACACACACACAACAGCAGAGTGGAAACACACACACACAACAGCAGAGTGGAAACACACACACAACAGCAGAGTGGAAACACACACACAACAGCAGAGTGGAAACACACACACAACAGCAGAGTGGAAACACACACACAACAGCAGAGTGGAAACACACACACAACAGCAGAGTGGAAACACACACACACAACAGCAGAGTGGAAACACACACACAACAGCAGAGTGGAAACACACACACAACAGCAGAGTGGAAACACACACACAACAGCAGAGTGGAAACACACACACAACAGCAGAGTGGAAACACACACACAACAGCAGAGTGGAAACACACACACACAACAGCAGAGTGGAAACACACACACAACAGCAGAGTGGAAACACACACACACAACAGCAGAGTGGAAACACACACACAACAGCAGAGTGGAAACACACACACAACAGCAGAGTGGAAACACACACACAACAGCAGAGTGGAAACACACACACACAACAGCAGAGTGGAAACACACACACAACAGCAGAGTGGAAACACACACACACAACAGCAGAGTGGAAACACACACACAACAGCAGAGTGGAAACACACACACAACAGCAGAGTGGAAACACACACAACAGCAGAGTGGAAACACACACACAACAGCAGAGTGGAAACACACACACAACAGCAGAGTGGAAACACACACACAACAGCAGAGTGGAAACACACACACAACAGCAGAGTGGAAACACACACACAACAGCAGAGTGGAAACACACACACAACAGCAGAGTGGAAACACACACACAACAGCAGAGTGGAAACACACACACAACAGCAGAGTGGAAACACACACACAACAGCAGAGTGGAAACACACACACAACAGCAGAGTGGAAACACACACACAACAGCAGAGTGGAAACACACACACAACAGCAGAGTGGAAACACACACACAACAGCAGAGTGGAAACACACACACAACAGCAGAGTGGAAACACACAGCAAGGACAGTGCAGGGTAGGTTAAAAACCTGAGAGGGCTGATCCAGTTACTTGATCCCTTATTCATTTATATTATATATTACAAACAAAAAATGCTACGTAAGGATGAGTAAGAAAGAGAGATTTAAAAAAGTTATTCTATAAAGTGGTGAGAAAATGATAAATAAACTTTACAGTTAAGCTAGAGTATGGAGAGTATATTGGAGCTACACTGAATTGAATTGGCCTGAGATATACCCACAGGACCCTGAGAGCTACACACACAGTTCCCCATCACAGACTCGCGCTCTTTGGGCCATAAACAGCTGAGCCGTAGCCTGGGAGGATTCACAGGCCTGTATTGGAACTGCAAATCAGATTTCGCCTCGGGGCAGGGTCATAACAAATAAAACATGCAAGTAAAAAAATTGTGCCTTTTGATGATATCGGTTGCCATGGCATTCCTGGGGTCATGGGGTCAAGGCTGTAGGCTTTACTGTCTACTAGTGGGACCAATTAGGCACAGTTCAGCCGCACCTTGGGAGATCAGTCTGGGCTGCAAACGGGGGCAGCTCTGCTGCAGGGCCTAGTTGGGGTTGTGATGCACCTGGTCAGGTGAGTTTATTTTGGGTGCCCAGAGGGTTGAACATAAAACTGAAAAATTCAAATAACTAACTGACGCCCAGCTGTAAATAACAACGTTTCCCTAGTTATCAGCTATCAATAACAAAATTTTAATATACATATGAAAAGAATAAGGAAAATCAGGATGAAAATATGCAATGCAAAGCTCCAATATTCAGCCTGCACACTCAAACAAGAAAAGTCTAAGGACCGACCTTCAGAGGCAAAAAACGTATAGATGCAAAAAGGTTTATTACGCACGTTTCGACGTATCTTCGTCAGGTTCGTTCGCACACAAGGCTTTTCCCTTTTTTTCTTAAATATACATATATTGGCCTGTAAAGCAAACTCCTATGCCTGACTGCATACAACTTGTTTCTGTATATAATCTGTCTCAGTAATATTAATCATGTTTATCTTGTTTTAGAGGTTATTCGTGGTGTACTAAGTGCTAATTGCTAAAGTAAGGGTTTACTGTGTAAAAAGCATACTTATTTCCTTCATTTGATAAGGAAGTCCATCAGCATAAGCTCTCCACCCAGCGTGTCTATTAAGTTGAAAGAACTTGATTTCTGACATAAAAAAAAAAGAAACCCAAATAAACAGATCAGTTTTATTCCATCATTAGCATGTGGAAAACCTTTTGGCACACGCAAAACCAATAACATGACCAATGATTGGTCATGGTATTTGTTTCGCACCAATCATTGGTTGTGTTATTAGGTTTGCATGTGCAAAAAGGTTTTTTTATAATCAAGATTGCTGTCAACTAATATTTAACAGTAAATTAACAGATATAGTTTAAAATCATGTATATTCCATAAACTGTTTCAAAATTTTCAAGAAAACCCTATGACTCATCTCCCCCAAAGACCGTCATGAAAACAAAATTGAGAACATGTCTTCCAGTGTAACAACAAAATCTATGATGCGATTAATATTTTGTGAAAACAGAGCTGACGTGGTGGTAGTGAAACACAAAAGCGTACAAAAACACACATGAAACTAAGTCAAATTAAAATGGGTGCACTTCCTATTGACTCTGATGCTCTTTAATATGGAGAGGGGGTGCGCGACCATGCTTTGATAACCAAGCACACAAATACATCACACGATGAATCCGAAAGACAGCTGGACTGAAATGCTCAGAAAAATCACATCAGCCGTAGTTTGTCTGAAAAGTAAAAAAAAAAAAAAAAAAAACGATCAAGGGAAAACTAAAAAGAAAAATACAGTCCACCATTTCTCCCTGGGTGTGTTGCTACCCTTCTTGCCGGTGTCAGGTCCTGAATGTTTTGCATAGATTAAACCGATAAATCCATTCACACCTATCTGGGACAGAAAACTGGTGTTTGTGTTTCATCACTTCACACCTTTATTTCGCAAACGTCACCTCTCTCTGAAGCTCATGCTCCTGGAGACAAAAATGTGTCTTTCCTCTCACGGTTCAGCGGGTAGGAGGACCGAAGAGATCAAAATGTGTCTTTCCTCTCACGGTTCAGCGGGTAGGAGGACCGAAGAGATCAAAATGTGTCTTTCCTCTCACGGTTCAGCGGGTAGGAGGACCGAAGAGATCAAAATGTGTCTTTCCTCTCACGGTTCAGCGGGTAGGAGGACCGAAGAGATCAAAATGTGTCTTTCCTCTCACGGTTCAGCGGGTAGGAGGACCGAAGAGATCAAAATGTGTCTTTCCTCTCACGGTTCAGCGGGTAGGAGGACCGAAGAGATCAAAACATTACACAAGAATACGCTGCTAATTTTCAAATCAACCCACCCCCCCGCCATGCTCCACAAGATTATTTGATTTTATTGACTAGGATCACGCCAAAGCTTTGTTCTGCCCACAGTTTGAAAATGAACAGGTTGGTCAGGAAAAATTGACTAAAAAATTCAGGCTACAATCTTTTGGTTTAGTAGTCTACAATTTGGGGTGGTTCAAACTGTTCAACAAACCCCACTATTAAAACCACTCTTCTTGGTTTAAGCTATAATCTTGGTGGTGTATAGTTAATACTGACACCCTGTCCTCTAATTTTACTGTAGAATACATGTTGGATATCCTTTCAGCAGGAGCGCTGATTGCGGTTGCTTTGCCGTTAGCCTGCTTAGCTGCTTTCCTGGAATTCCGGTTGCGCTGTTCCAACCCCCCCCCCCGCCACTTGAACGCTGTATGTGCGGGAGACCGCGTGCAGCAGGAGGACTGTGATATGCGGTGATTTTATTTAGTCATTACTACCGCCCGCCTCCATCGGCAGAGCGCCAGACAGTAATGGCGCGCTCCGCTCTGGCACTTTCTAAACCCGGAAAGAATCTCAATAATTCCCCCCCCCCTCGAGAGAGAAATGCAATTCATCGACGCCGAAAGGAATTTCCCAACCGCGTCATTACCCCTTTCAGTATGTTGTTTTAATAAAATACTTTTTTAAAAATCGTGTCTGGTTGAGTCCACCCTCCCAAATACATAAATAATTATTGAAAGGTGAAAATTACTTCAACAAACAAGACTCACAAAAATTATTTTTAATGCAATTAAAATGAGAACATCTGGGATGAAGGAGTGTATTTGTGAATATTAAATTATAGGCCTATTACTACCTGCCGTGTTATTCATTCATTTTGATCACTCTTCACAATAGAACACACCTGCAAGATACTAATGATGTACATTTAAAACGACATGCATTCGTTTTCGCTCCACAGCCTTGCTGAGTACACACAATAGATTGCAGAGTGGATATCAAAGGGCTCGGGGGGGTACCTCAATTAAGGTTGACACCCATTACATTACATTGCATTTAATTTCACAGACGCTCTTATCCAGAGTGAATTACAATATAATAGCAGTTCTCTAACGATTACGCTACGCTGCCTTACCCGTCTGTCCGTATTACACCAGAAAGCTTTCCGTGCATCAGCCAAGATGGAGATGGAGGGATTCCTTAAGCTAATTAAAGTGGGGGGATAATTACATGAACAGACTGAGAGAGCCAGATTGGGAATTTTGCCTGAACACAAGGGAACCCCCCCCCCTCCTACTCTACTAACTAAGCACAATGCAGTCCCTATAATGACCACGTTGGGTCAGGGCTGCAGTTTATTGGTTCATTCAAGGATGGTGTCTCCTACAGCACAGTGTCCCTGCTTCAATGAGGCACTGATTTTGTTTGGTATAGAGGAAAGACTGCTCCCTACTAGCCCTCAACATTACATCCTGCTTTTCCTGAGAAAATCATGCTTTTCCTAACCAATCCCAGCCCTAATTAGCATCAACACTAACCAAGCACAGCCCTGTTTAGCTAACTAACCCTATCCCCGCATAACTTCAGCAGTGTTGAAGTCCAGTTCATCCAACCTGCTTGTCTTCGGACTGTGGGAGGAAACCGGAGTACCCGGAGGAAACCCACGCGGACACGGGGAGAACATGCAAACTCAACGTAGAAAGTTCTCCACTCCACACAGTAGCTTCTTGGTGTGAGGCGACAGTGCTAGCCACTGCACCACCATGCCTCCCCACTTAAGAAGTCAGCAAGAACAAAGTCCAGCAATAACTTCAGGCTTATATTCACAATAAGTAACAACTCCAAAATACAGAATCAGTGTCCAGGTTTCTGGTTCTGCGTCTGGAAACATTTTTTTGGACATGTACAGTGATGTTAAAGTACACACTTTCAGTTCTAGGGTTTTACACATTCGGACAGAACTAATGGATGTGGTGACCGGTACACCTGGAACAGACTGGAAATTTATTTACCAATTTGTACACACGGAGAGCATCTCAAGGGCTCACTTTGAACTCTTTGAAAAACTTCCTGATTCAGTCACCTTTATGGAAAACAGTGGCTGAAACCCAAATACGTGAGGTAACACCCAGAGAACATAACCACCAATTATTGCCCCACTCCTTGGGCAGTGCTCCCCACTGACTAACTTGTCTACCCCCCCCCCCCCCAATGTCCAGGCACCTGCTATCATGCCATGAGTTAGCTTGCTGTCATGGCCTTGAAGCAGTGAGCTTTGATGATCATTCGTTCAAAAATATATTAAAGAATAAAAAAAAAAAGTGAATTTATAAACACACAAAACACACATAAAGACACATTAAGAGCTAATATGGAAAGAAAAGAAGAACACACCACTAAAGATATTTCCTCCCCCTCCCATTCCATTCCATCCAGCCCAGTTCCAGTTCCAGCACACCACATTCATTCATCCTTTTCCTAGTCCTAAAACAACAGCAGAAGCAGAGGTACCTATGGAGGGATGGAGGTATACTATATACAGGGATGACATGAACCTGAGGAGTTATAACTGCAACTGGATAAACACACACACCCTCCAAAAAAAAAAACAACATGGACTGAAGTAAAAAGAGCTGTTTCAGATTTTACTCAGGGCAGTTATCCAGCTACCTCAGTAATCATGCTTTGTAGTACACCCCCCAGATGTAGAGAGCTTTTTTTTGGAGGGAATCTGACCAGGACACTGGGGTTAACACCTCTGGTCTACTGCTCTGAAAAGAGCCATGGGATCTTTAATGACCGCAGTGAGTTCAGGACCTCAGTTTAACGTCTCATCCACAGGACGTAAGCAGTAGCAGAGCCTCTAACTTCCTGTTTGGAAAGCGGACACGGCTAAGGGCTGCTGTGGGATTTCTCACTGAAATGCACATCCTCTCCTCCACCTGCAGTCAGGTCCATTTTCACATAAGGAATTAGACCAGGGCTGTGTCCGAATAAGCACCCTTCCATACTATTAGGAGACAGTGCTCAGTAGATAGGGACTCTGTCTTATTACTGAAATAAAAGGTGTGTTAAATGGAAACTAGTGACACTTTCCAGTCATAAAAATAAATGAAAATTGTGTGTGTGTGTGTCTGTGTGTATTAGCTGCTGAGTGTTTCCCTCTAATCGACATATCTCAGTGTATGTTTGTCTCAATAGTAATAATAAATATTCTGAGTTTATGCAAAATGTAGTGGGAATTACGACCCATGCATGCTCGGCTAATTTGACGTGCATGTCTCCCTCTGCTGGTGAGGAATGGAACAGCAGGCATATCCGGTACTGTCCAGCAGATGTATTTAATGGATGGCGCGTCATAGACGTTCTCGTGGCCCTTTCAGTACTGAGAAAAAGGCAAAATCATTATTCACGTGTATCAAAAATTGTCAGCTTACCTCCCACTAATGGCAGAATTATAAGTAAGAGCACTGCAAATTTTATTTAGGTATATAGGCCTATCTATCTACTCGGTAGCAAGTGAGTTTTTTTTGTTTTTTAAAGGAAGGTTTAGAAGTAGAAATAATCTATGCTGCAATGATGTTCTCTGCCAAAGCATTCCATAGTCTAGAAGCCATTTTAAGGAGGCCAGGTTTTGAGTAATGCGTTCTCCAGTTTGATTGAGTTAAAGATGTTGCAGCAGGGTTTTATGGTTCAGTGGTGTTCAAATAAATAGCAGTGCGTTAAAACAAGTGAATAAAGTGCAAATATGTTTTAATAGCTTTTAGTTCCATATTTCAAATGTAGTGGAAACATTAGATTAAATTCCAAATCAAAGCATTAACACATTTTTATAGTCTGCGTTATTCATTTACAGGAAGGAAAGAAAAGGAATATTAATCTGTTCAAAAAAATAGCAGTGTAGACATTTTTCTCTTCAAACTCAAACACTTACTGTATAAACTGAAGAAAGTTTTCAAGATTTAACTTCACTTTAAATTACTGAACTAATAGTTGCATAACCATTGTTTTTGATAACTGCTGCGCATCTGTGTTGCATCGAGTCAACCAACTTCTGGCACCTAGAAACAGGTATTTCAGCCCAGGATGAACTAACTACATTCCACAGTTCCTGTGAATCTTTGGGTTTTGCTTCAGAAACTGCATTTTTAATGTCACCCCACAATTTTTCAATGGGGTTGAGGTCAGGGGATTAAGCTGGCCACTCCATTACTTCAATGCTTTTTGTCTGGAACCAAGATGTTGCTCGCTTACTCGTGTGTTTGGGGTCGTTGTCTTGTTGAAACACCCATTTCAGGGGCATTTCCTCTTCGGCATACGGCAACATAATCTCTTCAAGCATTTTGATGTATTCAAACTGATCCATGATCCCTGGTATATGATAAATAGGCCCAACACTGTAGTGTCCCCATACCATGATTTTTGCGCCACCATGCTTCACTGTCTTCACAGTGTACTGTGGCTTGAATTCAGTACCCGGGGGTCGTCTGACGTACTGTCGAGGACCACTAGACCCGAAAAAGTTCACAGAATGTTGCGCCATTTCTCTTTGGGCCAATCGATGTGTTGGCAAATTTTAACCGATTCTATCACTACTACTAATAACAGTTGTGATGGCTATCATGCAAGTCAATTAGCCACCGTCCTGGCATGAATGGGTGTAAGTTCAACGCACCTGCTTGTTGCTTCTGTTCGTCATCCGTAATTGTATCCAATATAAGTGCTCATAAAAACGTAAAGTTACGGTCGGTCTCTGTGTAGTCAAGTTAGTATAACCTATATGTAGGCCTACTGTCCGTATCAAAAACAAACAAAATCTCTGCGTGTGCCGTCTCTGCGTGTGTGGTTGAAAACTGTGTCGCCACCCACACCTGTCAGGACTCAACTAATCAAACCAAAAAAAACAACACTTCCTTAAATTCTATCATGTGTCCTTAGATTTGGCGGGACCCACTTTCAATGGCTAATAAAAAGCTTGTATTGTTTATGTCAGATAGGCCAAACTACAACTCAAAAAATAGGAAGTTTTTCCACAAATAATAACAAAGTTATTTTGGCTCGAACATTCCAGCCCCTAATTGTTGACAGAACAATTACTTCTTCAAAAAATTCATGGAGCCGAACTTCAAAAAACTAAAAAACACAAAAAGGGGCTTTACTACATTCCTCTTCAGTCTGTGGCCTCTATCAGCAAGCAGAGTTTGCTGATGGGTCTTTGCAGAACATTGGTTTTGGTCTTGACAAGGACACTTCGCACAAAGCCTTTGGTGTCTGGCAATATTTTCAATATGCGTCCCATCAGCCACGAGTTACGAGGGGCCGTGTCATCCACTATAATAACAAGATCACCGGGTGAGAAGTTCCTTTTTGGGTTGTTCCACTTGTTTCTCTCCTGCATGAGTGGCAGATATTCTCGTATCCATCTTTTCCAGAAGAGGTCTGCGATATATTGGACTTGCTTCCATCTTCTTTTGCAGTACAGGTCCTCTTTCCGGAAAAGTCCTGGTGGCATGACTGGCTTTCCTTTAATCTGCAGCAGGTGATTCGGAGTAAGGGCCTCTAAATCATTGGGATCACTTGAGACACTTGTGATGGGTCTGTCATTCATGATCAACTCTACTTCACACATAGCTGTCTGAAGACTCTCATCATCCAATGTTTGCTCTTTAACCACAGAACTGAAAATTTTCTTCACAAGCCTGATCAATCTCTCCCAGACGCCACCATGATGGGCTCCTGAGGGAGGGTTGAATGTCCATTTTATTCCTTCGTTCAGCAGAGCATTTTGGATCCTTTCATGATTCAGCTCTTTGAGCGCTTCTCCAAGCTCTCTCTGTGTTCCAACGAAGTTGGTGCCTTGGTCTGTTCGGATACTTGTCACTGGGCCTCTTCTGCAAATGAATCTTCTGAGCGCATTAATACATGAGTTCGTATCCAGGTGACTAGCAACCTCAAGGTGAACGGCTCTACTCACAAGGCAGGTGAAGATGACTCCCCACCTCTTAACATGAGCGCGGCCTCTTTTGACCTCTATGGGTCCAAAATAATCTATACCCACATGAGTAAAGGGGGGCAGATCTGGTGAGACGCGGTCTTGTGGAAGGTCGGCCATCTTTTGCTCACCTACTCTGGTTTGGAGGCGTCGACAGAATAGGCAGTTTCTGATTGTCTTTCTTGCTAGAGAGTTAGCACAAGGCATCCAGTAGCGTTGATTTAGTCGGGAAAGCATGTGGTTTCGACCAGAGTGGCCAACTTGCTCGTGGATGTGTCGTAATAGCGGTTGGGAGATGTGGGAGTCTTTGGGGATGATCATGGGATGCTTCAAGTCCATCGGCATAGCCGTCTTACTTAATCGTCCACCAACTCTGAGGATTCCGTTGTCCATAACTGGGTCCACTTTTCTGATTGAGCTTCCTTTGGCACAGCTCTTGCCTTCCTTTAAAAAACTGATCTCTTGTTTGAAGTGTTGCTCTTGCACATAGTGGATCACATCTCTTTCTGCCTCCTCCAAGTCCTCCACTGAGAGACTTTGGGGTCCTAGAGTCAATTTGAACTTATCCATATGTTCTTTCACTGAATCAGTTTGTTTACTGATTTCGTGTCTCTTTTTACTCAACTGTCTGAGTGCTCCTTTCAGTTTGAGCATCCATGCGGTAGCTCTTTTGAGACTGTTCCATTTTGAAAAGTGTTCGATGAACTTGGTCATAGGTTTCTTTTCCTCCACAATGACACTGTTGACAGATAATTCCTTTCGAACCTCTGCATCACTGGAGGAAAGGTAGTTCACCTCCTTTGGGGTCTTTAGCCATTCAGCTTCTGGTTTTGACAGGTAATCAGGACCCTTTAGCCATCTCCTACTGTTCAAGAAGACCTCCACATTCATATTCCTTGAGGCATCATCTGCTGGATTTTGTTTAGAGCTCACATATCTCCATTGCGATGGACTGGACAGATCACGAATCACAGATATCCTGTTTGCAACAAACGTTTGGAACCTCTTTGTTTCGTTATTGATGTACTTAAGCACTGATTGGCTGTCTGTCCAAAACACAGAGTCTTCCATCTGGATCTGCAGTTCGGTCTTCAACATTCTGTCAATACGCACAGACAAGGTTGCTGCAGCCAGCTCCAGTCTAGGAATCGTTACCTGTTTCAAAGGAGTGACTCTTGCTTTTCCCATAACGAATGCAGTGTGTATCTCATCTGTCTCATTGGTGATTCTAATGTAGCTTGCAGTACCATAACCAAGCTCACTAGCATCGCTGAAGTGATGTAGTTGTGCTGTCTTGATCCCACTGAAGTTTTCAGGCTTTATGCAGCAGGGAACCTGGAAAGTGGACAGCTGAGTCAGATCAGCCAACCATTTCATCAATGGTCTGGACAAGTGTCGTGGAATAGCTTCATCCCATCCGTATTTCAAGCGACAAAGTTCCTGGAGTATTAGCTTTGCTTTCAGCACAAACGGAGACAGAAATCCAAGCGGATCGTATACTGAACTGACCATTGAAAGAAGACCTCTTCGGGTAAGTGGTTGGCTTTTCACATTGATCTGGAAGGTGAAGGCATCGTTCTCAATGTTCCACTGTATTCCCAGCGCTCTCTCAACTGGAAGCTTTTCACGATCCAGGTCTAGTTCTTTCATCTGTTTTGCTTTGTCTTCTTTTGGGATTGAAGCTAGCACCGCTCGACTATTACTGACCCACTTCGTCAACTTGAACCCCCCTTTGGCACAAACATCTTTGAGTGATGTGCCTTGATATGATGCTGTACAATCAAATACAACTCTGAGCTTTTGTTTTTGTTTGTGGTAGACGCCATGATGGGGTATGTACCATATATTTCCTTCCTTTTGTTTAAGCTGGTCTTGGGGGACTTTCTCTGCATGACCTTTCTTGATCACGTCGTTCATGAAGTCTTTGTACTCTGTCAAGAATTTCTCATCCCTCTTGAACTTCCTGTGAAGATGAAGAGCCCTTTGCTCTGCCATTTGTTGGTTGTTTGGCATGACTACTTCCTCCTTGTGGAAAGGTAACGGTAGGTAGTAATGACCATCTTTAAGGCTCACAGACTCTGATGCAATCTTCATGAACTTGCGGTCTTCCTCCGACAACTCACTTTTCCCTTCATATTGTTTTTCAGAAAAGTCATGATTATATTGCTGGATGAGAACTTCTTCCAAGCTGGCAACTGAGATCCGATTAGCCCGTACCTTTTGATGACCCGCATCCTGTGCAGCGGTGCAACCATTGAGCGGCCCATTTACCACCCATCCTAAAAGGGTTTTAACCGCATACGGTCCATCATCTTGGCTATTTATGACCTGCCAGGGTTCCATTGCTTTTGGAGTATTCACTCCAATCAAGAGCTCCACATCAGCATCAACTTCTGTCAAACGTATCTTATTCAGGTAATTCCATTTCTGGATATCCCTTGAAGTTAAAATGTTGTCTTTGGTGACTGGTATCGTTCTCTGAGTGTACACCTTCGGTAGTGAAATGAAAGTGCCACCTTCAACGTTGCCAACTTCAAGTCCAGTGACCTCATAGCTTTCGACCAGCTTTTCCTGACCCATGGTCCTCAAGAGGATCTTTGTCTTCTTACCGTTGGCATCCAGCTGTCTCATGAGTTTTTCAGTACAGAATGTTGCTGAACTGCCCGGGTCCAAGAAAGCATATGTTATCGTCGTCCTGTTACTTTTTGCCAGTTTCACTTGTACTGGAACTATAGCAAGGGTGCATTCTTTACCAGCCCCGGTATGTTTTCCGGTTTCCAAAGAGACAAGTGCGCTGTGAACAGTGGCTTCTTCATGCTTTACTGCAGTGCTCCTCGCCTCTCTCACATCACCTCTTGAATTGTCGGTTCTCTTGTTCTCTATGTGAAGCAATGTAGGGTGCCTTTTCTGACAGCTTTGACATGTCATTCGTCGTTTACAGTCTTTACTGAGGTGTCCTTTAGTCAGGCATCCAAAACATAGTCCGTTACTTCTTACAAAGTCAACCTTGGCTTCATGTGATTGTGCTTTTAGCCGCTGGCAGGCTACTATGGAATGTTTTCCTGCACAAAAAATACACTGGTCATTAGACACATTGTTCTCTGTCCTTATTTCTTTCTCTTCAGCTGTGCCGTCACTCACTGCTGACATTGTGGTTGCAAAGCTACTACCATAGCTCCTTGTCTTTTTCTGTTGCTTGGAGTCTTTGGGTTTTGGAGTCTTTTTATCAACCGTAGAGTCTTGTATGTCTCCAAACAAGGGATCTAAGACGATAGTGGCTTGTCTTTCAAGGAACTCTACAAGGTCTTTGAACTTAGCCCTGCGTTGTCTATTCTCCTGTATATCACAGGCAATGGACCTCCATTTCTCCCTATACTTGTAGGGCAACTTAGAAACAATGAGCCGGAGGTTTGATGGGCTATCAAGCTCTTCCAGATAGTGCAAGTCTTGCATGGCATTGTTGCATCCTCTCAAATACAGTGCATAGGCCTGCAGTGCTTTTCCATCTTCAGCCTTTATACTTGGCCAGTTCAAGGCCTTTTCCATGTACGCACTGGTTATTCTGTTTTCATTTCCAAAATTATTTTCAAGTAGCCTTTTAGCTTCAGCATAACCTCTGTCTGGTTGCATATGCATGCAGCTACGCACCAGGTCTCTTGACTGTCCAGTTGTATACTGTTCCAGGTAGTAGAGTCTGTCTGCACTGCTACTTGTCTTTTCCTCAATTCCATGTTCAAATGCACGCACAAATGTTCGGAAATTCATTGGGTCTCCATCAAAGGCAGTAATTTCCCTCACAGGGAGTAAAGCTAGTTTCTGCTGAGTGAGAAGGATTTCAGCAATATTCTGATTTTGTGTTACATTGGATATGGTGTCTTGATGATGTTCTCTTCTACTGCGCGTCTTGGTTAGCACAGTAGGCTTTGGATTTTCAGGAACCTTAGATCCAACTGTATGTTGCCACTGTTGAATAACAACCCGTTGAAGTGGGGTTTTCGGCACTGTTCCTATTTTAGCATACTCAACTGGTGACTGTTCGACGTTAGAGACAGCCTGTTTTCCTTGCATATCATCATAATAAACATTCATTGCATCTTCTTTTGGAGAAGATGTATCAAATCTCTCCATGACTTTTATTTTGGCGGTGGAGGCGGCAATATTAGTCCTTAGTTTAAATTTATCTTTCTTTGTTTTCAATTCAACCTCCTCTATTTCCAAAGAACGCTGCTCCTCTAATGCAGCCTCTCGAGCCAAAAGCTCTGCTCGCTCTACCTCAGCTTTCATGCGTCTGACTGAGAGTGAGGTAGAGGCCTTTGATGATCTACTAGATCTACCAGATGATCTACCAGAAGTTGTACTGGCTGGTCGCCGCTCGCGAGCCTGTGTAACAGAAACACTGTCCTCAGGACTGACAGACGATTGGTCCTTGTCAGCTTCAAGAGCCTTCTCTTTCCATCCCTCCAACTCATCCAAAAAATCTTCAAAATGCGACATTTTTGCTTCAAACCAATTTAAATCACGACTTTGTTCATCTGGCGATATCATCATGT
This sequence comes from Ilyophis sp. 1 JC-2022, assembly GCA_022702515.1. Classification (NCBI taxonomy): domain Eukaryota; kingdom Metazoa; phylum Chordata; class Actinopteri; order Anguilliformes; family Synaphobranchidae; genus Ilyophis; species Ilyophis sp. 1 JC-2022. The sequence goes on along the minus strand of CM040394.1, from coordinate 5,300,491 downwards.
GCACAGCATTATGAAATTCCTTAAAATCATTCAACATGAGTTTAAACCCTTCAACTTGCTCGGTTACTTCATCAGCCTTTACGTCACCACCACCCAGCAATTGTCTTATTTCATTCATTCTCCGTGTACATTGTCCCAATCTAGCTCTACGGGATCCAATCGACGCCATCAGCTCACTATTTGCCGCAGCCGCAGCAGTCTGGCTGGCCTGTTGCAATCCGTCCGCCATTCTGACTTTTAACTATATGACGGTCGGCCCACTTATGTTCAAATACTAGGCTATATCAAACTGCTTCTCAATTCGATTTACAACAACAATAGCTCAACACAGCATCCATAAACACAATTCAGTTAACTCCACAACAAGTCCAACACAGTAGTAATCAATTCCATAGCAAAAGCGCATCAGCAGCGCAAGCTATCAATTAGTTTGATACGGTGTCACAATCAGCTCCGAAGGTTTGCGTTACTCACGCGTGTCCTGTCCTTCCAAACGAGCTGTCTCTATTCCGTTCCAAACACAACAGGAATAAACTTCAAAGTATGTCTGACTTGGTGATAGTTTTCCAATTTGCTGTAGTCTTTCAGCTTTGTTGTCCTCTTCCAAGAGCGAAAGTTTTCAACTTGTTGTGATGGCTATCATGCAAGTCAATTAGCCACCGTCCTGGCATGAATGGGTGTAAGTTCAACGCACCTGCTTGTTGCTTCTGTTCGTCATCCGTAATTGTATCCAATATAAGTGCTCATAAAAACGTAAAGTTACGGTCGGTCTCTGTGTAGTCAAGTTAGTATAACCTATATGTAGGCCTACTGTCCGTATCAAAAACAAACAAAATCTCTGCGTGTGTGGTTGAAAACTGTGTCGCCACCCACACCTGTTAGGACTCAACTAATCAAACCAAAAAAAACAACACTTCCTTAAATTCTATCATGTGTCCTTAGATTGGGCGGGACCCACTTTCAATGGCCAATAAAAAGCTTGTATTGTTTATGTCAGATAGGCCAAACTACAACTCAAAAAATAGGAAGTTTTTCCACAAATAATAACAAAGTTATTTTGGCTCGAACAACAGTGGTTCATCAGGTTACGGATGTTGTAGTGCTATTTTTTTTAACACAACTGTAAATACAGGTGTGATAAAACATGCCTTTCTGACCTCTGAGACAGAAGACAGAGAACAATGCAGGGGCAATCCTCTCAACATTTATAATTAACAGGACATACGTCATTCTACACATATTTATTAATGGTAAGCGACGCATCTGCAAGCTTGTTGGAGTGACCATGCTTCCCATCCCTGCGGTTGAGCCAGGAGACAGACAGACAACGCATTCCTCATTACTTGCTCACCTCACAAGAGAGGGGTGTTTGCATGCTGCTGGAAGCCTGTGGCTACACATTTAACAAATTTAAGGGATGTGCACACACAAAACAGGTGTGTCCTGAGGACTCTGTTTGCATGCCTTCTTATGTCCACAAGCCCCCTCTGTGTGTGTGTAGAAAGACACTTCCTGGAGAGAGGGAGAAAATGTGTTTACAAGGATGGACACAGGATTGTGCCGTTTACCAAGCCCCTGTATTACTTACAATTATACATATTATTCTATAACCTCGCTTTCCAGTCGGATACTTACTGAAGCAATTCATACTGACATGCGGTAGCACAAAATTACATGGTTTGCCCAAGGCCAAATCCCACCCTGACACCAAACATGTAAGTACACACTACATAACAAAGTTGACGCAAGAGACTAAACTACCACTCCCAGTCCCAGAAAGCACTTCCATAATCTGTGTTTCACCAGCCTAACCATTTTCTTCATCAATCACAGCATTATGTCAGTAGTAGGCAACCCTGGCCCTGGAGTGCCAGATGTTCCAAACCTATAACTACATAACTGTATTAAGTATCAGGCTTAATGAGCGCAAGTGAGCACGTGGACTCGATAACGTGCTAACCGGGCACCAGGGAGCGTGGCCAGTGAACCGCAGGACGGTGATGCTCCAGGTGAGATTTGGAATACTGCATGTCACTAAACAGTATGCAGTAAGCAGTATACACTATGCTAGAACACAGGACACAGTATATAGGGCTCTGATTTGGACACGACGGCAGCGGCGTTCCCAGCAGCCCGAGTGCAGAGGTGCAGGCGGCTGACTGCACACGTGTCCTCCCTGGAGGACAGGTACGCTCAGAGCACCTCCAGGTGGAAAAGGGCCCCAAATCAGGACTCCGTCCCGGGAGGCGTCATTCAGGTTATCTGGGGCCCGTTTTACAAAGCAGAATTACAGAGTTAGCTGGATAACTGCACTGCAGGATTACCGAGTTAGCTGGATAACTGCACTGCAGGATTACCGAGTTAGCTAGATGACTGCACTGAGTGAAACCCTGAACCCTCCCAAATCTGGAACATGGACTGAAGTAAAGAGCTGTTCCGGGTTTTACTCAATGCAGTTATCCAGCTAACTCAGTAATCCTGCTTTGTGATACAAGCCCCCAGTTTGGTTGCGGGATTTTTGTTTCAGCCTAGCACTACGACGCCCGATTCATTCAACTAATTAACTAATGGTCTTCAAACAAGATCTTAATAAGTAGAATCGGGTGTCTTAGTGCTGGACTAAAACAGAAACCAGCACCCACATACATCAGCCCTTCTCTGACAGGATTGTCAGGGTTACAGCAGCACAAACGGGAGGTTAAAACGCTTTGTAACGGAGCCATTGGTGTTCTTTCCATTGCTGAAGGACAATCACTGTCATTCTTTTTTGTGGAAGGTCGTGCAAGGCTTTCATGAATGGGAGAGAGAGAGAAAAGAGAAACATTCATGGTAAATGACTCATGGGACATGTACACAAAGAAAATTTATTTTGATTTCAAAAACTTATCCTGCATCACAAAAGTATTCAAACCTTCCTATGTTTGTAAAAACCAAAGTTGAACCGTATCTGGTTAGCTAAGATGGCTGCAGAATAAATCAAAGCACTTCCCGCTATTCAAGCGTCATAAACCTGGCATCCTTACAGGACTTTCTTTTTACTTGTATAGGGGGAAAAAAAAAAAAAAAACAGAACCATGAGAATTTTTGTTTTTACAAAACAGGCGTGTCAGTGTGATGCTACAAGGCCAGAATCTCTTATGTTAGCAAGTACACCATGTTAAAGCCTTCTGATTATCGTCTTTGAATACATGTTCAGATGAAGTCAACCGATTCGGATGCACACACGTCCACACATACAATGATACGCTTTTGTTTATCAGGCTCATGTCAATATAAAGATAAAACCTACACCAGCTAATACAGCGTTAGAGTTAGTTCATTAAGTGTCTTTTGCTAAGCTCAGTGCCAACCTATACAAGCATCTTAAAGGAGACCCAACATGGTGGAATGCATCCAAGTAAAAGATACGAAAGAGGGCGGCTTGCGCCTCCTATGTTGAAATAGAAAAGGTGAAGCCACGGTGCGGCCGTTTCTCAAAAACGATAAGTGTCCAACTGGTCTCTCTGGAGGGCTTTGGTCACCTGAATTTAACAATGGAGAAGGAAAGGCTTCATGATACACAAAGATGGCTGGAGCCATAACATGCTGTTAGCGACTCGCCAATTTGAATAAATCATAGTGTTGTTGCTACGAAGAGAAAAATCTCAGTTTGATCAAGTCGGCGTTTAACAGCATGCGATAGCTCCACCTACTGGAGCGCAATGCAGCAACACATGCGACTTCCTCTGTCCCCACCCAACTTCCTTTTCGCAGCTAAATTTATAAACACGTCACGCGCGCAGACGACGCGGTACGAATACGGGTTTCTCTCCCTCGGGCGCGCACGCGCAACTAGAGTTTGACGGCGCCGGGAGGCGTGGCGCGGTTTCAGAACACCTCCAGGTCGTTGGCGTTGTAGACCACCGGCGTGTCCTCCGTGCCGTGGGCGAGCTCTGGCTCGGGTTCGGGCCCGAGCTGGCACGGCTCTTGGGCGTCCTCCAGCGACTCGAGGGCCTCGTTGGTGTCGCTGGCGAAGGTTTCGCGCGAGACGTCGTCGTGCACCTGCAGGTCCAGGGAGTTGATGGCCTGCTTCATCTTCTTGCACAGCTCGTGACGTCTCCTCTTCTTCGCCGCCTTCTTGCTGGAGTACTCCTTCTGGTTTTCAGTGAAGAAAATCTCCTGCTCGGAGAACAAGAAGAAGAAGCGAAAAACATTGCATTACATTACTAGCATTTAGCAGACTCTTATCCATATATACATTTTTTTTTTTGTTGCATTTTTGCAAAGTATCCATTTATGCAGCTTGATAATTTATGGAAGCAATTCAGGTTAAGTACCTTGTTCAAGGCTACAACAGCAGTGTCCTACCTGGGAATCAAACCTGCAACCGTAACAAGTCCAGTTCCCCAACCGTTATGCTACACTGCCTCTCAATGTATCTAAATGGCAGGTTCTTTCAATTTTTCCCCTCCCAGTTTTGGAACCTCTAGTTATGCCACTCAAAGAGCCTGCGGCTAGTACTCCCACAGTCTCGCCTGCAAGCCGACGACCATTTGATGTGCTAGCAGCCACACACCTTGACCTGTTTCCCGGTGATACTGGGCGTGTTCTTCAGCAGGTTCAGGTAAACGCCTCCGGGTGTCCGTCGCCTGCTGCCGTCCTGTAGGGAGAGGAGGAGGAATCAGAACCAGGACAGAAGCCCCGCCCATCTTCACTTGCAGGAGGATTGGCCTCAGTCTTTATGGTAACCAGGGCTGCGTTCAGCCCGGACAAAACGTAGCAAAACGTTTATTTAAACGGAAACGGTGGTGCGTTGGACGCCCTGTTGTGTTACACAAGTGTCGCAACTACGGCAGCTGAGAAGGCCATTCCTTGCGTTGTTTTCGAAAAATTTTCAGAGCCTGATGAAATCGGTTTAAATACGCGTTTAATACTCCAAAATACACTCGATGTTACAGTCACTGCCCTTGCAGTCCAGAATAGCAGAGAACATCCCAATCGAGTGAAGGGTGGAAACCGTGGTTCCTAAGTATAGTGATCCAACATTTGCCTTGCATTTCAGGATTACAGGCAAACATTTCAGGGAAGGATATCCACTTCTTACCTTCGGACTGTAATGAAGCTAATTTTTTTTATTATGAGTATTAGTCCTATCATTATTGCTGATCAAGGTTGTTGTGATATGATATTGTATATTTACCATTATATATTTAGAGAGTAGACACATTTATGAAAGTGTCAGGGGTGCCACAATGGTCCGTACAGTAGAAAATATTACAAATATGTTTCTATTGATCCTTCAACGTTGCTTGCTGCAGTAGACGCATTTGTAAAAAAAAACTTTAGTTGTTTACCAATTGTTGCGCACTGCCTTTTTATATGGTGGGGATATTATATAACACGTAGCTGCTGAATGGTTGGACACACTGACACACCCACCAAAGAGGGAAACCGTACCTCAAGCCCGTCGGCACGCCTATTTCACACCGTTTCGACGGAAACATGTCGTATCAGTCCGGAAAAAACCAAAGCAAAACGGTGCACACGTTTCTGATGAATGTGGCCCAGGTACAGACTTCAACTTTGATGACTTTCAGAGTGATCTGAGGAAAGCGATGGAGGAACGCTCTTTCAATTAACCCTTTACCAGCTAGAAAAAATACACAGAAGACGTGTCGACGACTTAACATCGTGAATTATACCAGACGTTTTTGCCTCCCGTGGGGTGCGGGGGGGGGTGGGGGGGGGGGGGGGGGGCGGGGCCGTTCTGCCAGCAGCTCGATGGCTTTCCTCTTTTCCGTTGGTGTACACCACTCGCTCTATCAAATCTTTTGTGGGCTCCCTAATCTGCGAGGAGTAAAAAATAAACCATTTATCTAACGAATCAGTGAATTACCACCATTTTCCTTATTGTGGAATGAGTTTATTACACAAAAGTTTGCACAGGATGATTTGCATTTAGTATACTTATAGACGTTATGTCGATTTTAAAATAAGAGATTAAAATCTGAAATGCTTAAATTGTCAAGACGGTATAGCAGTATTCACAATAAAGAACTGATTCAGCTAGCTGCAGTACTACCCCCGCATTTGCCTCCACCCCAAATACCCTGAAAACTGTTAGTTATAGACTGAAGGCCTCAATTGTGCGAACACCAGGCTTTTTCATATGGGCGGTTTATATCGACATTAACGGGGTGGACTGTGATTGGGTCTGGGCTCCATGCGACCGTCTGACACACCCTGACTCAACGAGGAGAAACCGTAGGTCAAAGCCCGTTCAGGGTGCTTTTCACACCGTTTCGAGAAAACATGTCGTTCAACCCGGAAACCATAGCAAAACGGTGCACACCGTTTTCAGATTGAATGTGGCCCAGGTACAGACTCAACTTTGATGCTGTCAGAGTGATCGAGGAAAGCGATGGAGGAACGCTTTTCATTAACCTCCAGCAGAAAAAAAGACACAGAACGACGTGTCGAACGCTTACCATCGTGAAAATACCGCCGTTTTGCTCCACGGTGGCCGTCTCTGCCAGCAGCTCGATGGCTTTCCTCTTTCCGATGGTGTACACCACTCGCTCCATCAAATCTTTTTTGGGCTCCCTTAATCTGCGAGGTTAAAAAATAAACACATTTTTCTAAGAATCAGGAATTACACCATTTTCATACTGGGAATGAGTTTATACACACAAGTTTGCCAGGAAGATATGCCATTTAGCTATACTCTATATATAGACTTTATTCATTTTAAAATAAGAGAATAAAATCTGAAATGCATAAAATTTCAGACTGAAAAACGCATTATTCACAATAAAGCCCTGATTCAGTCAGAACAACCCCCCCGCCTCCCACCCCAAATCCCCCTGAATGTGGTTATAGACTGAGGCCTCAATTGACCCCATTCTTTCACCAATGGCTGTTCAAATACTTCCCTTGGTTGTCATGACAGGTCTCCATGCCGACCGTCTATCCCCCTGACTCAGGAGAACCCCGAGGACCACACCTGGATCACAAACGGGACGCAACACCGCACAGCTCACCTGTGCACGATCTCGTCTATGACCTTATCCTCGGGGTCGTCCTCCGTGATCGGGTAACGCCCGTCGAAGTCCATCTCTGCCCGGGGGCCCAGCCTCTCTTTGGTTGGCCGTTTCCTCTTGTGTTCGCCGCTGTTGGCCCCGCCCCCGTTCTCCCCCCCGCGGTGCTGCTGTTGCATGTAGTCGTCGAGCTGGCTGTCCAACATGGCCACCGCCCCGGCCTCCCCTTCTTGCCGCTCCTTCTCCATCAGCTTGCGAGCCAGGACGTAGTTGTAGGTCTCGCACTGGCGGCTCCTCATGCTGACCCCCGCCTCCATTCCCAGAATGCCGAGCTCAGCCGCCACCGCCTCCTGGGTCTGCTCCTGCACCACCGAGCCCCAGATGTTGTTCACCTTCCGGCCCGGCGGCGGTGCCTGGCGGGCGGGAGGGGGCGGCGCCTGGCGGGCGGGAGGGGGCGGGGCGTTGGAACACTTCAGCCGCTTGCGCCTCCACAGCGTCGCCTCCTCCTCCTCTGAGTCCGAGTCGCTGGCGCTGGAGTCCAACCCCGCCGCCGCGCTGCGGTAACCCGCGGCAACCGGAGGGGGCGCAGTCTGCCGGGGAGGGTCCCGGCTCTGGAAGGCGTGGCCTGTGAAAGCCGCTGCTGGCGGTTTCTAAGAGAGGGGAATGGAGACTTCAGTTCAGCAGAAAAGACAGTCCTCAAGGGTAGACACCTACTTTGAAATGTGATTCATTCCCAAGCAGGGCTACCAGCAGTTTGTTTTTGGTTGCCCGAACTGATGTGATGGTAGACCAAAAGCAAATGGTGTTTTTCTTTATGATGACTACAGACATTACTTCCAGAACCTTGTTTAATAAAACAATAAGTGCATTACAAATGCAACCAACGTAAGTTCCGCTTCAGTTGTGCATTATTTGTGGTATTGTAACAGCAAAGTGTCCATTCTGACAGAGCAGAGCCATAGAGGACAAACACATTTTCATAAGATACAATGTAGGAGCTTGGGAGGTCAAAAGTCTACGAGACTCAAAGCATTTGGTTACTGAAACTTAAGCAATACAAACAACGTTCTTTTACACAACATTCTCCCTGATTAGCCGTAACCTTAAGTAGCCATACCACCACCATATTGGGTCGGGTTTGGTCAGAACCTGCATGGTAGGCGTCCTCGGAAAATAAGCTGGAAAAGGCTTTGGTACATAAAGTATAAAATCGCAGCCAGAACACCCGAGGGAGCAATGCGAGGTGCACAGACCCTGGACGAAATAAGGGGTTAACCACCTCTACGCGCGGTGACCAATTTGAACAAAATCAGAGATTTTACGCGCAGACGGAAGTGATTAGACAATCAGGAGCAGATAAACCCCGCGAAACAAATATGAGATGACAAGCTGGACAGAAAAACATGAGCTAACCACCAATTAGTAATTAATTTCATAACATTTACTTCGGTATGGCAACGTTATGAATCACTCAAAACATGACTTAATGTTCTAAAAATCGTCAAGCAAGCTAATGCAATGCTGCAAGTCAATTTGCGCAGCACGATGAATTAACGTTGTAGTCGATTTAGCTCAGGGTCGCTAACTAACCGTTAGCTGGTTATGTAAAGTTAAGTGAACGTATTGAGTTAAGGCGCTGCTGCCAAACCCCAGGTGTGATCCATTAGGGTTGATTTGACTACTAGAAAGTACCGTGCTAACATTTTTGAATCGAGCAGGTTAAACAGACGAGAAAAACATCGTAACGCTGACATAAGAGGAGAGTAGCGAGCTGGCTAAGTTACTATAGCGCGCCGTAGACAATACAGATGTGGGGAGAGTCGTTTAAAGACGATTTAGCCAGGCAGTGAAATGTTGGAGAAAATGTTCCTCTACCTGAACTTGTGCATCTCCCACCACCCCCATTTCAGATTCTGAGTCCGACCCAGAGATCTCTCCATCTTCAAGATCATCCATCCCGTCTGCACTGACTGCCGCCATTTTCCCCACCCGGAAGAAGATCAGTCAGATGCGCATGCGCAAGCGGAGGGCACATTTTTCTGACCAATCGCAGCAGTTGGTCAAGAGGACCACGGGTGATTTTGCCCAATCAGAGGCTTGAACTGGATAAAACCGCAATACACACCCACAAAGACAAGTGGTCCAGTAATGTGGAAAATAGGAAAATGACAGTGAATGATCCGTTCATGTTCAATCCCTGTACGTTTGTAGAAATACTTATGTTATCTTCCTATACACGAGTTAACATGACTATTAATAACTTTGCGTACACAAGCAAAGCATCAATTTATGGACGCGCAAAGCAGAAAAAAAAGACCTAAAAAAAAAAATATATATAGCAGAGGATGGTTTCGATCCATCGACCTCTGGGTTATGGGCCCAGCACGCTTCCGCTGCGCCACTCTGCTGTACGTATCGCCTAAGTCACGTGTGAGCTACTTGTGCGGTATGTATTATAAATAATAAGTCACCATTTGGTATATGATTGCACAACGAGCTAGCATGTTAAATATTGACTATGGTGAAATGATGACAGATGGTATAAATAGTCTTCTCACAACTATGATTATTTAGTAAACTAGCTAAGTTAATCAGCGCTGTCGGAGTTCTGGCTTGACTGTCGTTCGGTGTAACTAGCTGCCTACGACCTTAAAGCTTTTTCAGTCGGAGAGACTGACGTTACACTCGTATTTCCAAGTTGGAAAGTTTCGTGGAAAGGCAGGACCGAGTTTTAACCAATCATCTGGGCTCCTTTCAGGAGGCTGGGCCGGGCGGTACCGTGTTGCGTGCGCACACCTCGCATTCACCACTTCTTTACAACCATGCAGCGCTTTATCTCTCCGACCCTGACCATCGCACGGCACTGGGCTCTACGGAACAGACTCCTCACACTGTCCCATCGACAAACAGCAGCTATGTCCACACTCCTCATCAACCAGCCCAAGTACTCCTGGCTCAAAGAATTAGGGTTGCAGGAGGAGAATGACGGTGTCTACAACGGGACTTGGGGAGGACATGGAGAGGTAAAAACACAACGAGCCCAATCGAGATGAGCTCACCGGGCTTTCTAAATATAAAGTAGGAAGATGGCTGCAGCGGAACTGTACTGTACTTCTTCTTTTACGACAGTCCTGAAACCATTTTTTATTTCATGTCGCTACTTCGCTAACTTAATTCCCTATTATTAGCTAGTAATTGGCTAGCTAGGTGACTAGACTGTGTTTTGTAGATAGATTGACTGACTTGAAAGCTTGTGCAAGCAAATAGCATGTTAGCCAGCGAGTTAACAACCCTGTGAATACTATTGATAGTTCATAGTACAACTTGAACTTGAAGTTCAGATTTAACTAACGTACCTTAAGTGGTTTTCATGACGTTACACGCTGGGTACTTCGTAAAGAATGCAACGCATGTTGTATTATCGTTCGTTAGCAAGTAGCCTGCTAGTAAAATGGGTTGACATTGTATTTCCGAATATATTTAGGACCATGTGCATCGTGCTGCAGAAAACGGTGCTCGTAGCTGCAACAGTTTAGCTACGTTACAGGGGCCTCCGTGCAGTTCGCTTAGTTGGATTCTGTTAAAGTTGACACTACTGTGAAGTTAACGCGTGCAGTTCTTAAATAGCATATTATATGGAAATCATGTTAAATGCCTCGAAGGGAACAGGTTTTGTAAGTAAGTGTTTAACTAAATGAGTTGGCAGGCTTGCTGAAGGTTGTACAGTGACGGTAGATTTGCGTGAGTGGATCTGTTTGTCTGCCATTTGTCATTCCAGATCACTGCTCGCTATAGGCTCAGCGCCTCCTGCTGGTTACTGCAGACATTGCATATTAATGCAACATGCACAGTTGACGGTTTATAGACATGTTGCGCCGTCAGACACTGGTTCATTTACGCAATAATGTTTTCGTTTTTACATTTATGTGGAAGAATTGGACGTATTTGTTGTTGAAAAGTGAATTAATTGGCCATCGAAATCGCGATGACTATGTGAAAGGAACACCCCCCACCCCCCCCACTAAATGTTTTGGCTACACGCTGCACTGTCCATTTACAATTTATTGCTTCCCAGTTGAAATGCCCACAGGTGGCATCTGTTTTCATAACATTTCTGTCTGAACTGTTGTTTCCAGTTAATTTGTTCAGACCCACTTCCAAACTGAGTTGTTTCAAACCCGCTGAGGAAATTGTAATATCTCTATAAGCATTCTCCCATCCAGCCACAATAACTTATGATTTATCATGCAGGAATTGAAAAGAAAATCCATATGGAACCTTTGGTGATAGATATCTTAATAGTGTCCATTTGTTAAATTAGTTCTCATTGTTGTACCTATAGAGGTCTTGATATCTCTCAAACCACTCAGAAAATCACTTTCTATTTTTTTCTCTCTAAATTAACATTGACTCCCTGAATTCTCATGTAATCAACCTGATGATACATTCTCTCCCTAAATGAGAATACATCTCACAGTATTCCTATAGAACAGTTGTGTGGTTGGATTTTTGTGAAATAGATTTTTGATTTAGATTTTATTATTTTTAAACCAAAGTAAGTAGCATTGCTTAGCTAACCTGCATTCACACAGGCGTTACTATAACATAATTATCCCAAACTCTGTTCACTTCTTGTTTATAGTTTGTGTCATACACTATAATTACCTTGTAAGTTGCTTTGTCTGCCCTGAATAAATGTAGATAAAACACTGAGATCTAAACACTTTGTCTTCGCTTTCTCCAGGTCATCACTTCACACTGCCCTGCCAACAACGAGCCCATCGCCAGAGTACGACAGGTAATACCCACAATTCCCTTCTTTCACGCCCCCCGCCTTCTCCCAGAATTCATAGGCTCTGTTTAACTGCCGGCTGTAAATCACAGGCTGTCGTCTGGTCTTGACTCTCGTGTCAGTATGTTTAAAATGTGTTCTCTGAACCTGGTTTCTTTGAAAATATCTATTTATAATTGTCAATTTATTGTTTTCCTCACTGGATACTTCAGTTTTATTTTGAAAGGTATGTTGATGTGATGATTAAAGTTTGTATTTTCTTAGCTGAAGCTCATGTTAATGGTCCTGGGGGTATTACACGAAGCGCGATTAAGCTGTACACCCGGCTTAGTTCAGTAAGTCTGGATATGTTCTTGGATAACTCTGTTTCACGAAGCAAGCTTGACTGGATGCCAGTTGTGCCGCTAAGGGCTAGCCTGCGTTGGGGCTAGCCTGGTCGGGAGCAGGCTAACGTGGTTCAAGCTGGACTTATTTGCAGCCGGTGTTGGTGGTACCGACTCGGACGGACCGCTGGCTTAGTTTAGTTTTTTTGTCAAGTAATTCCTTTTTACGTTGTCATATTATTAAAACCTTTACATTTCAATTTTTTGACTTTCTTTTTGTTTACAGGTTATGCTATAAAATAATTCTCTTCATGTCATAATATTATTAAACCATTTAAAATGTATGTTTTTTGGTAGGATATTTCAAAAAAGTAATTCTGTAATGACATACAGAATGACATAGACATTCGCAACATAGATGGTCATTAATGGAAATATTGGACCCAATTATGTAGTGTATAAAAACAAATATGTCGTTCTGTTTCAATCATGTCATGTCCGTTCATTGACAAGCCTGTAGATGAGGGGACACAGATGGTAAGGAGAGCGTTTAGAGCGGGGAGGGTGTTCCCAGATCGGATCTGCAGGCCGCTACGAACGCTGCAGATTTTACAGGGAAGGAATAATCTTGATTTACACTTTACTAGAGGTCGATGTTGCAAATGGAATGCATTGCTGTCCGTGAGAGTAATACAAACAATGTGCATTAAGTTGGGTTTTTTGGCAAGTGGCACTCTTCATAGCATTTATAACAACTGCACATCAAGGAAGGTTTTTACAGAATTGTAGGTACCCTATTTAATAGGTTATTTTATAGTTCCACAGCTTCAATGTACAGATAGCTAAATGATTTTCATACACGCACCGTCAGCATAACCAAATAGCCTACGCACTTAAACGATGCATGAAGGCCAATAACTTTTTGCACTGTTTGTTTTACCACAGCTATTTGCTATCTGTTTCACCATTTCTATAGATCTGCAACTCTGGTTGCCTCTTTACCAACATTTTGATTTGTATTCCGGTCCTTTTTGTCCCACTGTGATTGCTCCTAAATAGCTACACAACAAAAAGTAGCCTACTATTAAAATACGTTTCTTGCTTTATTAATTACTGTAGCGTTGCCTTATAAGATTATAGACTTGTAATCTTCATAAAACTGCATAATGAATTCCTGTTCACCAGCTGTAAACGACACTGTACGTTATTTTGCTCATTTACTCCGATCGAATGTTTAAATTGACATTCACTTAATCGGGCTGTTTAAATGGTCCATCAACGCGCACGTAACTTAATTCCCCAAACCTGGCTTTCATCAGGCTTGAATTAGCTTCAACTCTTGAGCTGAAATCTAGCTTTGTGAAACAGAATTTATCCATGCTGTCTAACCTGGCTAACTGAAGCCAGGCTTATTTTAGTAAGCCTGGATCTTCTTAGTCAGCTTTGTGAAATACCCCCCTGTTGTGCTCAGATGGAGAGAAAAGGAAGGACAAAATGTATTTATTGTTAAGAAAGCAAGTGTGTTTCACCTGTACACACTTTCATCAGGGCAATGCTAAACATAAACAGACACGCTTGTTTTTCATTTTTTCATGAAATGCGAGAGCCTCAGGACAATATTATTACTAGTTATTCTCCTGCCAGCTGATGTGAAAGATTACACCTGGAAGAGCGTGGCACTGTGAGGGGATATAATATTACCTAAGAATAACACGGCTCGAGGATTGGGCCTGTCCTGTGTGAAATGGTCCACATAATGCAGTCTGTTTGTCACAAAAACACACTGATCACAGTAAGGTCAATGCCACTCTTTACGCACGTGCCAAATTTGACTGCAGGGATGATCCATGCCATTAAGGAGCTAGTCATAGTGGGATTAGCATATCGGTATTTCATATCTCTGTTGCTGCCCAAGGTGAGAGCAAAATGAGTAGGCCGTAATGGTAAAGCTTGACGGCTGTGTGTGTGGACCTGTGTTTTCTCCTCATTCTAAAGGCTTCTTTGGCAGAATATGAAGAGACTGTGCAGAAAGCCAAGGAGGCCTGGAAAGTCTGGGCTGATGTGAGTACTGTCTGTTTAACCAGAAACGATGTAATCTGATCTGCTGTAGACTTCATCTCACACGAGGTCTGATGACCTGAAATCGAATCAAAAGCGATTATTCCCCCCCCACTTGCCGCCTTTTATATTTATTGTGTTTTCAGTGGTGCTCAGTAAATGTCCAAACTGTTGCATATTCAAAAATGACGGGTTTCTTTTACCCAAAGAAATTTGGTTACACTGAGAATGGGGTTTTAGCGGTGATATCCAAAGGCCCTGATATCCTTGAAAATGTTGGAAATTGGCCTTGAAGTCTCTTGAAACCAAATTGAGCTGGCAGTGACTACTTCTGGATTAAAGAAATAATATTTTTTCCGCTAGATCCCAGCCCCAAAACGCGGGGAGATAGTGAGGCAGATTGGTGATGCCCTGAGGAAGAAGATCAAAGTCCTGGGCAGCTTGGTAAGCTAGTCCGTCTGTTTGTTTGTCTGTCTGATCTAATAGAACAATGCCATTTACATTACTGCGTCATCTTACACATTCCTCAAGAGTACTGTCAATAACCCGGGCCCTTTACTGTGGAAGGCAATCGGTTGATTATGTTTGGCAGCTTATTTTAAATGTTTAACATTTTAGCCTTTGTTTTCACGTGCAGCTTTAAAACGGGTCTGTCTAGTGCGCCTGAGGTTTGTCTAACAGTACATTTGCAGAGTATGTGGATTGAGGTTTAGGCCCTAATTACTGAGAAATATGACAAGCAGCCAGAAGCCAGAGTGTGTTATGCATAGGTAGGTGTGGAGTACTCTGTGGACTGATGGCGGTATGGTTGCATCGCGGAAGGCTGTGGCAGAGCCGCGATTCGGGGTCCTCCCGCCAAGCTGACGTCAGATTGTTTCATTCCCAGGTATCCCTGGAGATGGGAAAGATCTATGTGGAGGGCGTGGGGGAGGTGCAGGAGTACGTGGACGTCTGTGACTACGCCGTGGGCCTGTCCCGCATGATCGGGGGTCCCATCCTGCCTTCAGAGAGTTAGTCACCTCCCCGACCGTGTCTTTGTCATGTGTGAGACTGACCTTACTTCTACTGTATTTTATTTAAATTAAAAAAACTGACCATCTCTATGACCGGTTAATGCGTGAGACTGACTGTGACGGTATCTGTGATTGGATCATGTGTGAGACTGACTGTGACAGTATCTGTGATTGGATCATGTGTCAGACTGACTGTGACGGTATCTGTGATTGGATCATGTGTGTGACTGACTGTGACAGTATCTGTGATTGGATCATGAGTCAGACTGACTGTGACGGTATCTGTGATTGGATCATGTGTCAGACTGACTGTGACGGTATCTGTGATTGGATCATGTGTCAGACTGACTGTGACTGTATCTGTGATTGGATCATGTGTGAGACTGACTGTGACTGTATCTGTGATTGGATCATGTGTGAGACTGACTGTGACGGTATCTGTGATTGGATCATGTGTCAGACTGACTGTGACGGTATCTGTGATTGGATCATGTGTCAGACTGACTGTGACGGTATCTGTGATTGGATCATGTGTCAGACTGACTGTGACTGTATCTGTGATTGGATCATGTGTGAGACTGACTGTGACTGTATCTGTGATTGGATCATGTGTGAGACTGACTGTGACTGTATCTGTGATTGGATCATGTGTGAGACTGACTGTGACGGTCTCTGTGATTGGATCATATGTGAGACTGACTGTGACGGTTTCTGTGATTGGATCATGTGTCAGACTGACTGTGACGGTATCTGTGATTGGATCATGCGTCAGACTGACTGATTGGATGATGTGTGGGACTGACTGTGACCACGTCTCCAGGACCGGGCCACGCCCTTATTGAGCAGTGGAACCCTGTGGGTCTGGTGGGCATCATCACGGCCTTTAACTTCCCCGTGGCGGTGTACGGCTGGAACAACGCCCTTGCGCTCGTCTGCGGAAACGTCTGCCTGTGGTGAGCTGGGATCGAGGGGCCGTCACGCGTGTGGGGGATGTGGTGGGACCTGTGCATCGTCTGTTCATTCTTAACCGTTTTTGGGTGAAATGTCTTACTTTTGGTATGGACAAAAATATTTATTCCATTTTTATTTCTTTTTTAAAATTTTTATAAACCTGTGTACCATCAGGAAAGGAGCGCCTACCACACCGCTCACCAGTGTGGCTGTAACAAAGTAAGTCATTTAACCTCATCCGTTCATGGTAATATACGTTCATGATGCCCCATTTTCAGATTAATGCACGTATGGCAAATACGAATGATCAGAGCCCTCTGCTAGTTGGTTACAATGGGGAAGGCTGCAACCAAAATCAACTACAAATCCATCTCAACCTAAAAAATACACAGATTGTTTTGTTTGTTTTACTGTGCCTAAAAGTGTGGTAAAATTGTTGGCTTCCGTTGTAATTGGTACAGCTGAAGGAATTCTGAACTCTACAAGGACCCAACTTCCTAATTAGGTGTGGTTGGGAAACCACACCTATTGTTATTCCTCATACTTATTATTATTCCGCCGATTTTTGCACCATTCACACCTCATATTATACCTTTATACCCCCTCCAGGTTGCTATTACTTTTTTACCATTATACCATATACACTTTTTGAGATATTTGACATTGTATCGCCAAAAAAATGAATGGGAGTCAATGGGCACGTGCAGTAGGCTAGCTCACGGTGAGGACTTTTGAATCACTTAACGTTCTGCTCTCCGTGAGCGCTGAGCAACAGTCTGAGTTTGGAAAAATGGCGACAAGAAATTCCATAGCTAACGACGTAGCCTCCTTCCGTCCATAATCGACCTTTTCCATTTGGAGGCCCGTTTCAAAAACCAGTTGGAGCCCCCCAATCCCCCCAACCCCCCCCCCCTCCTCCCAACGACCACCCGCCAAACCATCTTTTAAATAACACCACAAACAACGGCTGCAACTGAAATGATCCTACTCACATTAGCTTTCAAAAATAATAATCATTGGACTAACGTTATATAACTACAGCAAATGCTGCGCTCTTTCGCCACGAACACGCAGGCTATTAGTCCCATCCACGGTGCTAGCCTAGTCGTCAATGTCCCAAATATAGTAGCCTATTCATATTTCTCTGAAATTGTAAACAACTTTAAACCCTCAAAATGCCAATGCATGATTGCTACAGTGTCGCCGCGTGTGCATACATCAACATCAAGTCGCACTGCATGATAAAATAGCACGGTTCTGTTAATAGCCCAAGCACGTTTACAACCATCTTGCCAGTCAGACAGTAACATGCATAAAATGCATACTGCGTGTAGGCTACGCCTAACGTTACCCAATGTAGCTGTTTTCGGTATAACGTTAACATTTCTTTCTACAAATCTCTGATAAACAGATTAAGGAACCAAATATCCTACCTCGTAACGATTCTACAACTCCTTTCTGTTGAATGTTGAAGAGATAATTTTATTCCATTTTGCCACTGCCCAGCAATGTTGATGTTTCCACAGGGCAATCGCACTCACGGCTGGAATACGTTGCTGTTATGTTAAAACACACGTAACGTTACTTTTTAAGGTATATAAATAAATTAGGCGACGTATTTCATCCGAATTATGCACAGAACTGTTCCATTGTATTATGAATGTACTGTATGTGATAATTCTGATATGGTAGCAAGCAGCATGTGTTTTGATGTGGGCCAGAAATGGTCTGATCCATAGAACAATAAGAAGCAAGATGGCATCACTGAAATGGCTTGAGTTAGGAACAGCGCCTACAGTGGCTGAATGGAAAAACTACCGGGTCAGCGGTTCTTTTATTCACTGATTTAAATTTTTTAAATTATATATATCATTTTTTCAGTTTATGATTGAGGCGAGGCCCCCTTTTTTTCCATTTCCATTTCCAACTCACACTATACCATATTACCATCTTTATATGCCATTTCCAGCAATTGATCATTGTGAAGCAACCACACCTACAATTTCTTTAGGAATGGTTAATCTTGTTGTTTTTTTAATATCACACCTGGATGGCTGGAGACACGTGTGGCTCTGGTTAGGCGATTTAAGTTACCAGTGTCCAAAATAAATTATCGTACAAGTGAAGATTTACCCTTGGTTGCTTTTTCTTTTAATTTGTGCAGAATCGTGGCCGAGGTTCTGGAACAGAACAACCTTCCGGGTGCAATCTGCTCCATGACGTGTGGGGGCGCCGAGATCGGGTGAGTCTCAGGCTGGGGCCTTTCCTGCAGTCTGTGTATTAAATTAATAAACTCATTTTTTAATGCACCTGCATTCATTCCTTCTGAAGAGTATAAAGATCTGTGAATCCCCCGTCTCATTTGGAATTTGTCTTTGTGATGTCATAGTAGGGACGTACCCCATTAAACCAATCATGTCTTAAAGATGGAGACACTTTGTTTCTTCCTGAAAACTTGGAAAAATTGAAGGCAAAGCCAAAGCCTTGCATGCGTTTAGCTGCTTGTGATGTCGACCGTACTGGAGTGATGTTGACCGTACTGGGTAGTGTTGACCACTGTGCTCCCTCTCTTCAGATCTGCAATGGCGAAGGATGAGCGTGTGAACCTGGTCTCCTTTACTGGCAGCACTAATGTGGGCAAAAAGGTGTCTTTGATGGTGCAGGAGCGGTTCGGTGAGTCTGGTCATTCCTCTGCTGACCGCCAGGTGGCAGTGTAGAGTTGCGGTTAGAGAGCAGGTCCGAACCATATCCAGTTTTGTCCTTGAATGGCTTTGGTAAATAATGTTTAAATAAAAAAATGTTGACACTGTAGAGGAATGAACATATCTGCTAAACTAATATACAAGATAAAGAAATGGTACTGGGGCATGCTGTGATGAACCCAGACCTGTGGTGTTGTGTGCTGTTGAGAGAAACTTGTTTTAATCATTGCAGGTCGGCAACTGTTGGAACTTGGCGGGAACAATGCTATTGTAGGTAAGGATCCTCACTCGGTTCTTTTATACTGAAATTTTTTAAAGCTATAAATCAGGGATTCTAAAATCTTTCATTTGAGGCCAGAGTAGTACTGCTGGTTTCTGTTCTTCCCCTCTAATCAGGACTGATTTAAACCTGGGACACCAGGTGAGTTAAATCTCTAGCCAATCAGTGGCTTTAATCAATAAACTAACAGGTAAAAAAAGAAAAAGAAAACCAGCGGTTTTATTGGCCTTTGAGGGCCAGATTTGAGTATCCCTGCTATAGAAGTTTACACATGATGGTGTAATGTTGCAGGGTAATGGGCCATTGCATCTCAGGCTCAATCCTACGGTTCTACCGTTCATTTTGAACGCTGAGTTTTTATTCCGTTTACCGTTTCCAGTCTTTGAGGATGCGGACCTGAACCTCGTGGTGCCATCTGCCGTCTTCGCTGCCGTGGGAACCGCCGGGCAGCGCTGCACCACCACAAGGAGGCTGGTGAGGCCCCGGACTGCGAGAGCCAATCAGACGCTCTCTCTCTCTCTCTCTCTCTCAAGTCTGACCAATCACTGGCCGGAACACTCATCTCTGACCAATAACCAGCTTCCATTATTAATCAACACCTGAGTCTCCGACCAATTGCTAGCATCAATATTAAGCTAAAAGTGTGATCGTCAGACTATATTTAAAAGAGCTCATTGTAGATCGATCACTTCTTTCACTTAGTTCTTTCACTGATAAGTATTTTGTGCGTCCAGTACAAAAAAGGAATGAAACGTGTGTGGAAACGCACCTTTCCTGTACGCAGTACAATAAAAGCGGGACTTTAATGCTGCCTTCTCTCAGATGCTGCACGAAAGCGTTCACGATGAAGTGGTGGAGAGGGTAGCCAAGGCGTACAAGCAGGTCCGCATCGGGGACCCCTGGGACCGTAAGTCCATTACCCCAGAACTTGTAACTTGTGTTTGTGTTTATGTGTAATATGTGTGTGTCTGTGTGTATGTATAACTTGTTTGTTTGTGCGTGTGTGTGCGCGTGCAACTTGTTTCTGTGTGTAACTTGTCTCTGTGTTTGTGTGTGTGTGTGTGTGTGTGTGTATAACTTGTTTGTGTGTTCGTGTGTGTGTGGGTGCAACTTGTTTCTGTGTGTAACTTGTCTCTGTGTGTGTGTGTGGGCGCGTGTAACTTGTTTCTGTGTATAACTTGTGTGTGTAACGTGTCTGTTTGTTTGTGTGTATAACTTATTTGTGTGTGTATAACTTGTTTGTGTGTGTGTATAACTTGTTTGTTTGTGTGTGTATAACATGTTTGTGTGTGTGTGTAACTTGTGTGTGTGTATAACTTGTGTGTGTATAACTTGTTTGTGTGTATAACTTGTTTGTGTGTGTGTGTGTGTGTATAACTTGTGTGTGTAACGTGTCTCGTGTCTCTGTTTGTGTGTGTTTGTGCGTGTGTGTGCGCGTGCAACTTGTTTCTGTGTGTAACTTGTCTCTGTGTTTGTGTGTGTGTGTGTGTGTGTATAACTTGTTTGTGTGTTCGTGTGTGTGTGGGTGCAACTTGTTTCTGTGTGTAACTTGTCTCTGTGTGTGTGTGTGGGTGCGTGTAACTTGTTTCTGTGTATAACTTGTGTGTGTAACGTGTCTGTTTGTTTGTGTGTATAACTTGTTTGTGTGTGTGTGTATAACTTGTTTGTGTGTGTGTGTATAACTTGTTTGTGTGTGTATAACTTGTTTGTTTGTGTGTGTGTGTGTATAACTTGTTTGTGTGTGTGTATAACTTGTTTGTGTTTGTGTGTGTGTGTGTGTGTGTGTGTGTATAACTTGTTTGTGTGTGTGTGTGTGTGTGTGTATAACTTGTGTGTGTAACGTGTCTCGTGTCTCTGTTTGTGTGTGTTTGTGTGTGTGTGTATAACTTGTTTGTGTTTTTGTGGGCAGCCAGCACGCTGTACGGACCTCTCCACACCAAGCAGGCCATAGAACAGTACAAGGCAGCTATCGACAAAGCCCAGCAGCAGGGTGGAACTGTGGTCTACGGGGGAAAGGTACTTTATATAGCGCCTTTCACAGCTCTTTACAGCACAGTGCAGTAAATATAATAATAGTAACAACTTATTACCATTATTATTTTTATAGCACTCTTTTCGATATGTAATGTAACCATATAGAGAACGTCAACAAATGCAGGGTATTGAACACTGGGTGATTGAGCACTGGGTGATTGAGCACTGGGTGATTGAGCACTGGGTGATTGAACACTGGGTGATTGAGCACTGGGTGATTGAGCACTGGGTGATTGAGCACTGGGTGATTGAGCACTGGGTGATTGAGCACTGGGTGATTGAGCACTGGGTGATTGAGCACTGGGTGATTGAGCACTGGGTGATTGAGCACTGGGTGATTGAGCACTGGGTGATTGAGCACTGGGTGATTGAGCACTGGGTGATTGAGCACTGGGTGATTGAGCACTGGGTGATTGAGCACTGGGTGATTGAGCACTGGGTGATTGAGCACTGGGTGATTGAGCTAGTTAAACCAGGGGACCAATGAATAACCAGAACTGTAGCGCTAGCACAGAGAGCTCCTCCTGTGTGTGGGTCTGCGTATGTGACACGCTTGCACCTGTCCGACAGGTGATGGACCGTCCCGGGAACTACGTGGAGCCCACCATCATCACGGGCCTGGCGCACGACGCTCCCATCGTGCACACCGAGACGTTCGTGCCCATCCTCTACGTCCTCAAGTTCAAGGTCAGAGGTCGTGCTGCAGCTACTAGCTGAAGCTAACGTCGGGGCTTGAGCTGTGATCTGAAACGCTGAAATTTAGTTTTAATCGCACATGTTCTGATATAAACATTCACCTGTGTGCCGTGGGAGATGTAGAGTAATCCAGAATTAATGTAAATGAACTTGTGATGAATGATGTGTATGAATGATGTGTGTAAACCCACGTGTTTGGCGTTGAGGGTGGGCGCATTGTTGGCTTGTGGGAGAAGTCCTCCATAAGCTCCTCCTCTCCACTGCAGACGGAGGAGGAGGGGTTTGCCTGGAATAACGAGGTCAAACAGGGGCTGTCCAGCAGCATCTTCACCAGGGATATGGGCCGTGTGTTCCGCTGGCTCGGGTAAGAGGTGTGGGGCGGGGCCGGGCGTTGCGGCATTTAGGACTGACAGAGGGAACAGGATGGGCGTGTCCCAATATTCTTCACTCCCCCACCTCCTTTCCTCCACTCCCTCACTACCACTCCTCTCCTACCCGGAAGTATGCAAAACTGCCTGAACATTTAGAGTACAAGTATTTGCATGTACAGTATACAATGTACCTGCCGTTGCTGTCTGCGTCGAGACATTCATTAATATGTAACCATTTATACGTAATTAAGATGTAATCAGCGACATTAGATTAAAACAAAGATTTGTTTCCAGAGAGGAGGATGTGGTAGTGGAGGAAAGGAGGAGAGGAGGTGGTGGTGGAGGAAAGGAGGGTGTATTTTTAGAGTATTGGGACACACCCGAGGTGTGCAATGTTCCTTTATGTTACGCCAGTGTTACTCAAATCACGCTTCTCGAGGGCTGAGAACTGCTGGTCTTCCAAGCTCCCTTTACCTGGGAGTCAGGTGTGAAGACAGTCCGGCCAATCAGTAACACTAATTGTTCAGTTATTTACCTGGGAGAAAAGAAAACCAGGGCTGGACTTGGATTTGAGGGCCAGAGTTGAGTATCCATGGCTTACGCTATATGGGTTAACTTAGTGGCCCACAACCCTGTTCCTGGAGATCAACCGTCCTGTAGGTTTTCATTTCGCCCATATTTTGGCACACCTGATTATACTAGTTGGCAGCTCAATGAGTTCTCTAGCTATTGAATGAGGTGTGCTTTGTTAGGGTTGGAGTGAAAACCTGCAGGACGGTAGATATCGAGGAACAGGGTTGAGGAACCACTGGGTCTAATGCTGGCTGGGGTGGTATCTGCCAAAAATGTGCCTTTCAAGTTTCAGGAAGGAGAGCCCAAAACAATAGAACCCGTGACTGATAACCTCTGTGGCCATATACAGGTGCAGCTCAAAAAATTTGAATATCGTGAAAAAGTTCTATATTTTTTTGTCACTCATTTCAGAAAGTGAAACTCATATATTATATAGATTCATTACACATAGAATGAAATATTTCAAGCCTTTATTTCTTGTAATTTTGATGATTATGGCTTACAGCTAATGAAACCCAAAATTCAGTGTCTCAGAAAATTAGAATATTTTGCTTTAACATATTTTTAAAGTATCATGATGGTGTTAAGGGTTGTTTCTCCTGACTTTTTTCCCCCATAGAGTTCTATAGGAAAATGAGTCAGGAGAAATAACCCTTGCAGTGATCCATCCACATCTACTCCATATCTGGCAACAGAGTGATGGTTTGGGGCTCGTTCGATAGCTCAGACCCTTGATGACTTACAGCCATTTAGCCAGCCATGTGTTCCATACTGTACCAGTGTAATTTACAGCTGAATCTAGTCTCACCCCCAAATTCCCATAGAGATCAGTTCAAATGCAGAGAGGTTATAGTATCGCTTGTAACAGTACCTGAAAATAAGATATCTCTTTTTGATGTTGATTGGTCACAGACTTCAGGAAGTAACAGCATGCAAAGGATATGCGACCAAATATTAAATATGATACTTTAAAAATATGTTAAAGCAAAAATATTCTAATTTTCTGAGACACTGAATTTGGGTTTTCATTAGCTGTAAGCCATAATCATCAAAATTACAAGAAATAAAGGCTTGAAATATTTCACTATGTGTAATGAATCTATATAATATATGAGTTTCACTTTCTGAAATGAGTGACAAAAAAAATATTGAACTTTTTCACGATATTCTAATTTTTTGAGCTGCACCTGTATGTTTAGACCGCTCCGTCTACATTTTCATCAATTCATGTCTCCATGCAAACCGCAATACATTGTATACTGTACATGCAACTATTTGTACTTGAAAACGTTCGAGCAGTTTTGCGTACTTCTGGGTAGGTGACGAGTGGAGGAAAAGAGGAGTGAAGATTATTGGGACTCACCCGACGTGTGCAATGTTCCTATGGGTTAAATTGGCGGCCACCAACCCTGTTCCTAATTGGCACCTCAATGAGATCTCTAGCTGTTGAATGAGGTGTGCTTAGTTAGGGTTGGAGTGAAAACCTACAGGATGGTAGATCTCTAGGAACAGGGTTGGGGAACCACTGGGTTTATTTTCAGAAAGGGGAACCCCAAAACTATAGAACCCATGACTGATAACTACTGTGGTAATATATGTTTAGATGACGCTCTGTCTGCGTTTAGACGACAACCTGTCTCTATTTTGACGACGTGCTGTCCGCGTTTTAACAGCGCTCCGTCTACGTTTAGGCAACGCTCTGTCCACGTTTTGACAACGCTCCGTCTACGTTTTCAGACCCAAAGGCTCGGACTGCGGGATTGTGAACGTTAACATTCCAACCAGCGGAGCAGAGATCGGGGGGGCGTTTGGTGAGTACGGGCTGCTGGGGGTTCCTGCCCTTTGACCCCCAGAGAGCAGTGATACCTATCTCCCTGATCTGTGCGTGTAGGTGTTTTAGTAATACAACCTGTGTTTTTACCAGGGAGTCACAGAGATGTAAAATCACTTGTGTTAGTGTGGCCTTGTGAAGGCAAGTCAGGCACAATGAGCAGGAAAAGGGCACAAAGCTAAATACAAAATCCATCAAGACCAAAACAAATGATGCTAAATGCACACAGTACCAGGGGACATCGTTCCATGAAAGCAAACCGACACACTAAAACGAACCACGTTTGAACATCGCTGAAAATGTGCGCGTGTACGTGTCTGTCTGTCTGATGTTCAGGAGGGGAGAAGCACACAGGAGGAGGCCGTGAGTCTGGGAGTGACTCCTGGAAGCAGTACATGAGGAGGTCGACATGGTGAGTGTGCGGAATGGCTCAACGCTTCCCTTATCCCACCAAGGGGTAATGCAGGGCAGCCATTTTGTGCCGGGACACTGGTGATCAGCTGAGGTAGACACTGAGATTTAGTCTAACTGGGACTACAGATGAATCCCACCTACGATAGACTGCACTAATGACTTTCCTCTTCAACAGCACCATCAACTACAGCAAGGACCTTCCATTGGCCCAAGGAATCAAGTTTGAGTGAAGAGACTCGGGCTGCAACGGCTGCAATTCGCCAGCAGGGGGCAGCACACCTTTGAAATTCCACAAAGCAAATTGCACAGGAACTCGAGGAGCACACATGCCTTTACTGTGAACAGGTTTTCTCGGGATGCTTGACAGGTGACTGGGTCATAAAAAGGTCCACTAGTGGTGCTGAAAATCAGAATGACTAATTCTACAATGAGTGTTGGTCAAGTCAGTGATTTAATTTTTTGGTCTATCAGTGCGCACGGTTGAAACTAATTCTTACAATGAAATGCATTGTTCTGATTGGGCTGTTAGGTCTGCAAATGCAAATTAATCTCCTGTTTGTGTTTCTATGGAAATGCGAGGAGCATAGAAAAGGTCAAATAACTAACCAAGCCCAACTGTTAGCATTCTTTCCCTGGTAATTATGCCGTCTGTGTGCTCTGTATAAATAAATAAATCTCGCATTTATTTTCAGAAAGTGTACGCTTCCTCTTTTCAAAAGATGCATAAGCACTTACATATTTACATATTTGGGGGGGGTTCTGGCTTGGCATGCTTTGTGTGCTGGAAAACATTTTACACCCTTTTGTCAATAAATCCCATAAAACCACCCCAAGCTTGGACCTCTGAAGGGGGTCATTCAGAACAATTTTGTGGAAAAAGAGAAGGCATTCATCATTAGAATCGACTCCAGACCAGTTGTGTACAATTGGATTCTTATTATGACCGTTCTCAGTGCGCTCCAATGCATTCTGGGGGTTATGGTCGGATACATTTAGGGTGGTGAGCGTTAAGTTGGAAACTGTAGTCCAAGTGGGGGTACCATGATGCCTCGTCTTTTTGCCCTGGCAGAAAACTGACTAAGGCGAACACAAAAGGAGTTAAAGATTCGTACCTGACCCTGAACCCAAGTCATCGCAATCTCAAATCCTGGAGTCTGCTGCTTTTTGGCGTGTTCCTGCACTTAAAATGCTTAATTTAAGTAATTTATTGGCTAATAAGTCTAAGGATAAGGAAACCATGCTGATTGACTCGAGGCAGCTTGTGTAGGCCTTAACGTTTCTTTTGTGACTAAATCATCAGTAACCTAACCCACATTAACCTGGGGGGTATTCCACAAAACAGGATTACTGAGTTAGCTTGAAAACTGCACCCAGCTCTTTTTTTATTTTACTTCAGTCCATGTTCCAGATTTGGGAGGGTTTCAGGTTTTACTCAGTGCAGTTATCCAGCTAACTCAGTAATCCTGCTTTGTACAAAACACCCCTGGTAAGATGGAAGGTTTGAGCTTCCCAAACGACAGTTTCTACAAAGAGAAACCTTAGGAACATCACCGTACAACCTGGGGTGCGTCCCAATATTCTTCACTCCTCACCTCCTTTCCCCCACTACCACTCGCCAGTATGCAAAACTGCCTGAACGTTTCTTGTACAAGTAGTTGCATGAACAGTACACAATATTGCGGTTTGCGTCGACATATTTAACAATATGTAATATGAAATCAGAAACGTTAGATTAGGACGCAAAGATCTGTTTCCGGGGCACGGAGGAGAGGAGGTGGTAGTACTGGAGGAAAGTAGGGTGCATTTTTGGAGTATTGGGCCACACCCCTAGAGTACATGTCTGGCAGTGTTGCCAACCTCAAATAGAAAAACCCGTGAACTTAATGGACTGTTCATATTACAGCCTCCAGAGGGCGCAAGAGACAACGTTCACAGCATTCTCCCTGTAGGACAGTGATATAACTGCTCTTGTGTGTGAGATTCAGCCCAAAACCGGGAATTCACTTTTGCATACATGAGGCTTGAAGATTCAGGCTCATAATTGAAGAGAGTGAAAGCAGTCATCTAGTGATCAACAACTTACCTTTGGGTCCAATTGTACCCCTGCCAAGTCCCCTGGTGCAGAGGCAAGTGAGAAACACGGGGCTGATTAAATCACACCAATCTCATACATCAGTGAACAAACACGGCTGGTAGAGGCTTTCCTCACAGACATGCACTTCAGTACAGAAGTAATTCCTCTACGATGAGCTCCAACACGATACAAACGCAGACCCGAAGAGAGAAAGACTTAGCAGCGGACCTGTCGAGGCGTTACATTACAATCATTTGACAGACGCTTTTATCCAAAGCGACGTACAATAAGTGCATACTGAAGGTCATTGAAGCGCCTACAAAGCAGATCCGACAAAGCACAATTTTTTCATGACGTAGAGACTGGACTCTACACAAAATTTAAATGTGTGCCAGCTCCTCAAACACAAACCAGAGCCAAAGTTTGGCACACAGAGGGACTCTGTACCTTGTGTTATCGTGTTCGGAACACGGGGGTGAATCGCTCAACAACCAGGACGCCAGAAGGAACAGCTGTCACATATATATAAGATTTATTACAGATTAAATTTATGGAAAAAACGGAGCATTTTCACAGCCTGGGAACAGTAACCAGGCAAGCGCTGAAAATTGCAGATACATGCATTAGACAAACCCCAGGCCCTTTAAACACACAGGCGTTTTCCAGCCCTGCTACAACTCCATTGCACACAGAGCTCAGATCTCTCACACACACTTTCTTTTTTTTTCATTCCACTGTGCAAAACAAAAAAGTTTATAGTTTAGAGAATAAATAAACGAAAGGATGATTCCACATCCAAATGTTTCACAGAAATTGTGTTCAGACAAAATGACTCAAATTGATTGAGAACAACAAAAAAACTCATAACAGTGAAGCAGATAATCAGAAGGGGGGGGGGGGGGGTGTACAGCCAGTGACTGATAACTGGGACCCTTCTACATTTAGCTTTACAACAGGGAAAAAACTACAGCAATAACAGTATGCTAATTAAATACTGGAACATTGCGTGGGAAGACGACCAATCACAGCCCTGAACTGAATGAGATATGCACCTTATATTGACCTATTTGGTAGGGCGGGGTCCTTGAATTAAAAAAACAAAACAAAACAAAAAAACAAAAACAAAAAACAACACAGACGGCACAGTGTCAAGGCAACAGCACCTTTACATCAGACAACATCCCATTGGCTGGCCAATTTACATCAGACAACATCCCATTGGCTGGCCAATTTACATCAGACAACATCCCATTGGCTGGTCAATTTACATCAGACCTCTTTCCATTGGCTGCCCAATTTACATGAGGCAACGTCCCATTAGCTGCCCGATTGACATCAGGCTTCATCCCATTGGCCGCTCAATTTACAGTAGGTTTCACACCATTGGCTGCATAATTTACATTAAGGCTAGTAAGGCTTAATCCAACTGGCCAATTTGAGCTTTTAGCTACCTCTTCCTCCGCTGCCATACGGCTCTTCCAACTGTTGAAGCAAAGTGCAGTGACTGAATTAGTGTTACACTGAGGCCAGTGTCCTTAGAGGATGGCGGAACAGAGCGCTTATTAAGAACGCTTGGATTCTAAACGGTGTCGTGTGGCGTCTCCTTCCTGGTTTGCATTTAAAGGTGCAGGCTCTGGTCCACATGGGCGTGGCCCCCGGACTGTTCTAGAACCTGGCTCAGGTCTCCTCCAACAGCTTCCGCAGGTTCCTCTGCACCTGGGTTTAGACAGGTCCGACAAGAGCAAGTCACTAAGCAAGTGATCCATGTATACCTTTCCCTCCGGAACTTAAGCGTTGCATACTGAAAAAAATAACCATAATGCCTGTTTCTTGCGCTGACAGAAAGCTATGACGAAGGCAAACACAGGAGTATTGAAAAATCCTTACACGCCGAACCCAACAGTTTTCAGTAAAAAGGCGAACAGAACTTTGTATAACTTATGGGAGATTTGTCAATATAAATTATTGACAAAGAAAAGAAACCCTAGTGTCAGGTCTCTGCAGGACCTGTTCGCTCAGTGTCATGTAATCATAACTTTGGATTAGAATCAGAGTGGGAGACGTACCTTTTCTAGTTTTACCAGGTTTGTGGACAATTCTCCAGATATTTCTGCATTGTCAACGTCCATCTGTTCTCTGTGGTGCAAAACATTTCTAGAACACAATTTGAACAATAGATCACATTAAGCAAACTCGGCTATCTGCAATGTTCTTACACACCGAGGAAAGTTGTAAACTTAAATTTATACTTCCCCAAAGATAATACAAAACTATAACCGTTTCAACAAGAATGAAAACACGGTCCAAATTTAGTTACACTTTCCTTCCACAAGCACATAATGGAATCACAGAACTACTGTAACTCACTTTCATTTATGACATCACAGAACTACTGTAACTCACTTTCATTTATGACATCACAGAACTACTGTAACTCACTTTCATTTATGACATCACAGAACTACTATCAATCATCTTACATTAATGACTATCATCTTAAATGTACACGTCTGAGCTGGTATTTGGGGGCCTCTCCTGCTTGTTGTGTGGGGTGAGGAGCTGATTTTTGGGGGGCTCTCTTACTCGTTGTGTGGGTACTCTGCCAGAGAGCCCAGTGTGGTGAGGCGCTGCTCCAGGGACATGATCTTGAAGGCCATGTAGCACGAGGACAAGACCAGGATACACACTCTGCAGGCAAACACAAACACTTACTTACACACACAGCACAGCACCTCACTCACTGAATCGCTCACTGAATCGCTCACTGAATCGCTCACTGTTTCACTCACTGTTTCACTCACTCACTGTTTCACTCACTCACTGTTTCACTCACTCACTGTTTCACTCACTCACTGTTTCACTCACTCACTGTTTCACTCACTCACTGTTTCACTCACTCACTGTTTCACTCACTCACTGTTTCACTCACTCACTGTTTCACTCACTCACTGTTTCACTCACTCACTGTTTCACTCACTCACAGGAAAATGAATTCTCTCATTTAAATATAGTCTGAGCAGAAGCGTTGGGAGCCGCAGTGAGATTCGATACCTCACACTAAAGTGGAGTGTTTTACTCACAAGAGCAAGTAGAGCATAAGCAGAGTATTCAGGGAGGCTGGCTGGAGCTGGGTCCCTCTGTGTAAGTCAGACACCGGTTTCACGTGGCCTGCACAGAGAACAGCACCCCAACGTTTACACACCGTGGACCTTCATTTTAAACACCCCCACTTCTGAGCCGCCCAATGAGAGCCGTGCCGACACCCCACTTTTTAAAAGCACCGACATTAAGCTTCAGCTATTCTACTCAACTGAGTACAAGGGAGTCCCAGAATTCACTCAACAACATCCAATTTAAATTGCCCGGATATTGTTCCAATTTACACTGTCTGTGTTTGGCTGTCTGTCTCCAACCCAGGATAACGGAGTTTAAAACTCAAGTACAGTCATTAACACTCAAGTGCAGGTGTGTACAATCTCATCTGCAAACGGCCGGGCTAAATAAAAAACCTACACCCACACCGGCCCTTTTTGGATAAGACTAAACACCCCTGCTCCTGAGTGTTGAGTATACTGTGGAAAACACGAGACGTTTTCAAAAGGGTATACAATAAACTGAAGCAAGCCTGGTGTTGCTAATGAAAACTACACTGATATTGGAGATGTTGAATATCAGTTGTATATTTGCTGTATTGCCCACCAGAGGCAACTAGAGATCCTGTTCACTAAATTTCCTAAAAAAGCCCGAATCGGTTTCTACGGCAACGGAGGTGGGGGGTGGTGGGGGTTGTGTGCTCTGTTCCGTACCGTTGCGATGGGGTCCGTGTTTCGGGTCGGCGCCCTTCTGGAGGTGTACGTCGGCGTGTACCACCTCCCCCTTCTTCGCCACTTTGAAAAACTTCTGAGAGAGGACCGGGAACTCTGCCAAAAAAACGAAAGAGGAAGAACGGCGACCGTTACGGCGGCTCCAACAGCCCCGCCCCCAAAAGCTCGCCTGGCAGGTTTTCGTGTCCGTGCACACCCGACGCCCAAGCCCTCCGTTCTTCCAGTTCAGACACGCGATCACAATCATGTTCTGACACTATAATCTTCATCGGGAGAGGTTACATAACGCCTCCAGCATTTTCACAGAGCATGGCTACAAAACCGTAACAAACACCAGGGTGCGAAATTAACACCCGCCCACCGCCCACCAGCCAAACGCTGCCAAGATTTTCTACTCTAGCAGCCGCTTTGGCAGGTAACCAACCAGGTTGTGTTATATCGTAAAAGGTAATGTGCTGGTAAAATGTTGAAAATGGCTGGTGGTGATTTTTTAAATCCACAAGCCACTCTGGCCAGTAGGTGAACAAGTTAATGCCCTGCCAAATGCCATAACAACTAGCCATTACACATCACTGCTAACCTAATACACAATAGGTTTTAACATTTATTACGGAAACAGAAAGGAATCATTCTAAATACACACAGGGTCTGTCCAACATTTTGAGAAGAAAATTTAGGCATGTACCCATTTTTTGAGTCTAGTATACTACTCATAATATCAGTGTCCCGTCATGAGGAAGTCGTAAGAATGGGGGAACAATACCGGCCATAAACTCATTACTAAAACTTCCCCTCGGCCTTGAAAAAACAACACATGTAATTATAATAATGTAGCTCCATGTTACTTCGTTTCCACCCTGACTAATTGCGTTTGCCATGGGAGCACTCCTCTCAGCTAGGTCATTACTGTACACGTGACGCAGTTTGCTGTTCCCAATTAATGTCTCCAGGAAAGTAAAAGGTCAAATGAGAGAGAGAGAGAGAGAGAGAGAGAGAGAGAAAGTGCAGAGAAATCAGTGTGTTCACCAGTTTGATATATATATGTGTATATATATATATATATATGTATGTAAATTTTGATTAATATTACTGGGCTGCGTTCGGATCCAAAATGTATCCTTTCTTCCTGTCGTTCCCTTCCCTTGCTTCAAGGGGGGAATCCCCAAAATGCCAGGATGTATAACGCAGCCACACCAAAGTGGATTCAGATCCAATTTAAGAAAGGGGAGGGAGTAATTTATATTCCTCGCTCCTCGTTCGTTCCTCCCCCCCACCAAGGGTATAATATAAAAGAAGAGAAAGAACAATGCAATGCTCCCATGTGGTTAAAGTGCAAGGTCACCACAGAACTACGTGGTGTCACGTTCGACTTCAACTCTATTGTGTTGCACTTCATGATGTTGCGGCGGCGGTTCAGTTTTTTTTTTTTTTTGTTAGTGCTTGCTGCACGTAGCAAATTGCGTCACAAGATAGCTCCCTCGAGGGAGGACAGCAAGGAAAGGGAGCGTGCTAAATTGGATTTGAATGCAGCCCTGGTGTGCTGTGCACAAAGGATTCTGGGAGCTTGCTTCCCTGAAGAACCACAGGACGCAGCCCTCAGTAGCGGGGCTGGTAGCGCGCGGGACTCACCCATGGGTTTTTGGTAATCGGGCGTTTGGGACCCAGAGCTGCTGCTCTCCGGCAGGTCCTTCGGCCTCCTCTTCCTCACCACCCCGTCCAGGTCAGAGTAATCCAACGACAAGTCCTGCGGAGTCCAGAGGGAGTCGCTCTTACCAGCACACAGGGGGTGCTGTTCCCACAGCCGCACGCACGGGCCCATAACTGCCCTTCCATCACAAACAAACCCTCCCCCAGTTTGGAAAACCCAATCAGCCTGTCCCACAGCCTCAATGTCCTTCCGTCAGTTGGGGACAGGGCGAACATGCCGTAAGCCGCCACTAGCCTTCAGGGCCACGGTTGCTGTGCTAGAGAGAGATGGGGGTGGGGATACCCTGCTGAATGAAAGGCAGTGTCTCTGTGCAATGCACACTCAGCTTAGATAAACCCGCAGGAATCCAAAAAATGTGCCTTTCCCCCCCGCTTCTGTGACTAATTTCAGAGTAGAAAAAAATGTTTTAGGGGGAAAAAAATAAATAAATAGTGAAAGAGCCTCTATGCATGCACATACTGAGTGGGAAAGGGTGGGGGGTGACGGAGGTACTGATTGTGAAGGGGTGGGTGGTGATGGAGGTACTGACTAGAGAGGAGGGCCGTTCCGATCTGAAGCTGCTCTCTGTGGAGGAAGGCTTCGAACCGTGTCCCAGTTTCTCCGCCTGGAATATTCAGAAACAGAAGTTTACTTAAGCTCACCCGTATAAAACGTGCTGTTTGAGTGTGTGAGGTATAAAACGTGCTGTGTGAGTGTGTGAGGTATAAAGCGGGCTTTGTGAGGTATTTAAATGTACTGCCTGAGGTTAAAAAGTTAGTCTTAGCTTTTGGAACCTAAATCCCACAGTTCAAGAAAAAGAAAAAAAGAAAAAAGAAATCACAGATTACCCTAAGGGGAAATTATTATTATTTTTTAAAAGTAACGAACAGTATCGAGTCAGAACACCTGAAAACCCTCTGGTGAATTTGAACATTAAAATCTTAGAGGGTTGGGCAACAGCCCGTATTGATTTAGCACAGAATGATCCAGAAAGTGTTCTGATAAGAATGAAGCCACAGTCTAAAAACAAAGATTCCCAGTCCACGACACACAGCAAACTACCAATCAGCAGCACTATAATAATGTTTTCATCAATCCTAAATTATGTTCAGCTAACAGTGATGGCCTAGTGGATCACAGTGTACAGATGGTAAAATAAAATTGACTGCGTAGTGGGTTTATAAAAACAACATTCACAAGTCAACCATCCTCAAATGTACATAGAGACCAGTACGGTGTGAGAGTTGAGGAAGAGAGAAACTACGTACGTCCAGATTAGGGCAGATTGATTTCAGGAACTTGTAGGTGGTATCCCGGGAGAGGAAGGACACAAACACGTGCTGCAGAGAAAAGTTAAAAACAAACAGGATCAGAAATACAGGCAAGCAAGGTGGTATTTCACAAAGCAGGATTACTGACTTAGCTGGATAACTGCACTGAGCAAAACCCGGAACCCTCCCAAATCTGTAACATGGACTGGAGCAACAAGAGCTGTTCTGGGTTTACTCAGTGCAGTTATCCAGCTAACTCAGTAATCCCGAACAGGGTCCATGCTCCACAACGACCATGTGAAAGAACGCACAAGTCTACGTGCTCTTACCCGCTCATCTGTGGTCGCGATAACAACCGCGTTTGGAAGCAAAATGGCCGTTTTGGTTTTTTTAATCAGGGTCACAGACAGCACAGGAATAGCAATCTATTAGAGAGGTAAAAAAACAAAGATGTTACCTCAGAGCCTCAAACTGCGTTCTTTAATGAAAAGCGCTGCTGAAAATGAAGGAAACAGTATGAAGATATTTTCGGTTTCCATAAACCTTGGCCATACCTTGGTACCCCTTCCGAAGACTTTGGAATGGAAACAGATCCAGTTATCTGAGACGTACAGCTTTCCCTGATACAGCATGTCTTTCTGCAGGGCACAAGTGTAGCCTAACGGCACACGTGGCATTTAGAAACAGAATAGCTGAGGTCAGGGTTTCACTGTCCCACGAAGCATTGTTTTGCCTGAAAACACAATTATCTTGGTACACTATTCAGCATATTTTCCCCAAGTCAATTATAAGTGAAGTGAAGCCATTCATTTGGCGTCTATACACAACATTTGAAACACAACCAGTAAATGTTTTGGGGGCTTTTCACAGAAACATCTATTTTAATAAGTTTCCAATGCCTCTGCAAATAGAATTATGATTTATACATTTTACACTGGTGGCTATTACTCGATAAAGTTCAGAAACTTTGCATCAAGTCAGTATTTCAATTCAGCCTTACTTTGACCGTGCAAATGCTCTCGGAGGGAAAGCAATGCAGAAGTCATCGCCTACGCGCTCACTATTCTGGGGGAAAGCAGCGTGGCACCTGCGATAACGATTAGCGTTCAAATATGAAATCCGTTTACTCACTTTGTCTCAGCAGTTCCTCGTTGCTGATCTCCTTGAACAGTTTGTGGAACTGGTTGTTTGTTTTGGAAAACTGCAAGGATACGATCAATGATCAGGAGGAAAAGGAGCCGATCGATTCGATTCATTATAGCGAGCTGCTAAACATCTGTGAAAAGCCCAGGGTTTGTTCAAGCCTTCAGTAAACTCATTACATTACTTCTATGCAGGTTTAGTTTCTAGAAAACTGAATGTGCTCAAAATGATCCATGCAGGCCATAACTTGCTCAGGCTGCTACACTAGTTCCAGTTATCTTCTTGAGAGGGAGGGCGATCACAGGGATGGCAGATTGAGGCTTCGCTTGCTGATGTTAGCGGAAACTCTCAAACCAACCTCCCCTCAGATACGGGGCTTTCGAGCGCTTTCCCAAAAGGCCGCATTTAGGACGAATCGCCCGGAGTTCTAACATAGGCGCTAACCATGTGCTAATCTGAAATTCTGTGCAGCCAGCTTGGGCCTGCTAAACCTCGCCCCGCACCAACCCACCCAGCACTGCCCCGCCCTGCCCTGCCCCGCCCTTCACCCCCCCCAATGGTGCCTGTGAGTCTACTACCAGTGCTCAAAACAACTTAATTAAAGATGCAAACAGAGAGAGTGATTCTTTCTTCAGCACAAACCTGGCTAGAATTGGCCTTCTTCCTGTCAGGCTTCTCCGGCTTGACTTCACCATCGCTTGGATTTTGCAGCAGGGATACCTGGTCTATAACCTTTGACCTAGGAAGAAAATCACAAGAACAACAAAAACCAAGAGTAAACGTATGTGGTGCGTCCCAATACTCTTCACTCCCCACCTCCTTTCCTCCACTCCCCCACTACCACTCGTCTCCTACCCGGAAGTATGCAAAACCGCCTGAACGTTTCAAGTACAAGTAGTTGCATGTACAGTATACAATGTACCTGACATTGCGGTTTGCGTCGAGACATTAATCAATTTGTAACTATTTGTAAGTAATATGTAGCCAAATCAGCAACATTAGATTAAAACACAAAGATCTGTTTCCGGGGCACGGAGGAGAAGAGGTGGTAGTGGAAGAAAGGATTTTCCGAGCATTGGGATGCATCCCAGTTTCCATAGCGGGAATACTATTTGAAGTCTTGAAGGTTCCTGCCAAACATGCATAAACAGGTTTCTAAATGAAAGGCGAAAGCATGACACAAAGTAAGCTTCTCATATCAAGAACTGTAAAGTGACATTTACCAAAGTAATTCATTATTCCTTCCAAAAATATAAACTGCATCCATTCGCACTTGATAAGCATTCATTCCACAAAAACACACTGGCTTTTGTCTGTTGTCATTGCAGAATTTAATCTTGCACCACCCTGGGAAGGACGCAGAGAGGAAATACAAGTACATAGCAATGGAAAAACATTAAAACAACAGAAGGTAAAAACTTCATAACCACTCATAACATAGCTTACAATCAGGCTGGGACAAATGCAAGCTAGCACTATGAAAAAATATTAGTGTCATCGTCACAAGTGGCATATACTTTGCATTATGAAAATTCCGCTGGACTTTCCAAAACAGTTCAGTAAAAATATCCTGACTACTAGAAAAGATCTATACACTCATTGTGTGGTTTTGGAAGAATTAGACTTCTCAGATTTGAGTTACTTCATTACAACCAATGTCACAGCCAGGGAATGAAATTAACTTTTTCACCCACTGGCCAGAGTGGCTGGTGGATTCTAAAAATAAACAGCCATTTTCAACATTTTACCAGCCACATTACCTTTTACAATATAACACGGCCTGGTTGGTTACCGACTAAATCTACCAGCCACAATCAAAATTTTCAGGTGTTGGCTGGTGTTCATTTTATATCCTGGTGTAAAAGCCCTAAGTTGGATTGTTGCTGAGAACCTTATGTTGGGTAAAGGATGGCACTTAATTTGACCACAAGAGCAAGTCAATAGAGCCAAGCCCATGAATCCAAACACCATGACCACATCATGAACACACCCCTCATCACACAGCAGTCACTGCCATGAAAGCAGGCCTTTAAATAGCGGCGTCTTATTTTAGCTCCCACAGGTGCAATCATTCAGAGACTGGAAATCAACATTACCCGTTGCGCTAAGATAAAACGCAGTGACCATGTTGAACAAACATCGCCTGCAATACTTTTGTAAATTGAATTTGTTTGGTGAATTAGCTTAATCTCACACTGAAAAAAAGAAAAAAATCCAACCTTTAATTGAAGTAAATTT
This sequence comes from Ilyophis sp. 1 JC-2022, assembly GCA_022702515.1. Taxonomy (NCBI): domain Eukaryota; kingdom Metazoa; phylum Chordata; class Actinopteri; order Anguilliformes; family Synaphobranchidae; genus Ilyophis; species Ilyophis sp. 1 JC-2022. The sequence goes on along the minus strand of CM040394.1, from coordinate 5,263,200 downwards.
ATTTTGAGAAAAAAAATCCCTCAAGAAATTATTATTTTTAACAAAACCACATGTGCCACAGTTATTGGCACCCCTGCATTTAATACTTTGTACAACATCCCTTTGCCAATAAAACAGCACTGAGTCTTCTCCTGTAACATCCAATAAGGTTGGAGAATACAGAGAAAGGAATCTGAGACCATTCCTCTTTACAGAATCTCTCCAGATCATCCAGAGTCCTCGGTCCTCTCTTGTGCACTCTCCTCTTCAGCTCAGCCCACAGGTTTTCAATGGGGTTTAGGTCAGGGGACTGAGATAGCCATGGCAGAAGCTTGATTTTGTGTTCAGTTAACCATTTTTGTGTTGATTTGGAAGATCCAACGATGACCCAGTTTTAGTTTCCTGGCAGAGGCAGCCAGATTCAGATAAAAAATGTCCTGGTATTTCATGGAGTTCATGATGCCATGTACCCTAACAAGGTTCCCAGGGCCTTTGGAGGAAAAACAGCCCCACAACATCACGGAACCTCCGCCATACTTAACAGTGGGGATCAGGTTATTTTCTGTATACCCATCCTTCTTTTTACACCAAACCCACCTTGAGTGTTGGTTGCCGAAAAGCTAAATTTTCATTTCATCTGACCATAGAACATGGTTCCAGTAGTTAAATTTTCCCTCATTTGATTTGTGTGTTCTCTTATCTTTCCCATGTTGATGTATGAATAAGGGAATATGGCCTCTGTGTCACCTCATATTTATACCCCAGTGAAACAGGAAGTCATGGATTACTGCTTGAAAGTTCCTAAACACTCTGATCAACTTTAAAAAGTAAAATATAAATAGAAAAAATGCTTCAGTTACATTTTGTTCATAAGAATTTCTAGGGGTGCCAATAATTGTGATGATATGATAATTTTTTCAGTGTGAGATTAAGCTAATTCACCAAAAGATTAATTTTTTTATAACCGTTTGTACTCATCTTTACCAGGGGTGTCAATAATTGTGGAGGGCACTGTATATCATGAGAACTACACTTTATTTATAATCTAATTTCCCCAAAGAGTACTTATGAAGTGACTGTCCATGAGACCAGCAGTCAAAGGAGTCATTGATAAGGCCTTGTCAGGAGACAAGGTGTTCAGGCCTCCTTAGCCATAGCATAGTTAGAGAAACCGATTAGCACAAACATTGGGGCTTTGTTTGAACACATACTGTAGCTGCATTCAGGCACACACACGGCTCTGAGCATGGAACCTCTGTCGGTCCAAAAAGCCACAGAGCGAAGAGGTTATGCTCAGAATTCGAAAGGATATACTACAATTCCAGAGTCTATGAATTTCCAATAAATTCACCTTTTTGACCGCTACACTACGCACAGTACCAGGGTCCACGCCTACAGGTACTGTCTCACCTCTTAAGCGGCGGTTTCTTCCTGTTCTCCGGAGAATCCGATTCGGTCTCCACCACTTGCTGTGGGTCACTACCCGGCTTCCCATTCCTCCCCAGTCTCTCCTCTCCACCATTCTCCGGCTCAGAACTAGAGAAGTATGGTGAAGAACACTAGTGAAGCCATGAGCAAGATCTTGGTTTAACAAAGCTGTCTGCAACCCAGGTCCTGGAGAGCCACACGGTATGCAGATTTATTTTTATTTTTGCTTAAACATTAGCAACGTCTGTCAGACCCAATAAACAGAGTGAGCTATATTGTGTCATCAACAGCTTCAATTGGTCAATTAAGCTCTAAGTAACAATGACAACCAGCGCACCCTGTGGCTCTCCAGGCCTAGGGACACAGACCCCTTATTAAAGTAAACAATTCCCAGAGAGGTGCCAATGGCAATGAATTCGATACAATTGCAACAGGCTACCTGGCAGGGTGTGGTAATGACAAACTTATTGTATAATGTTGTGGTACATCCACACGATTTTATTGAGTCTTGTTGAAACTGCATACAAACTAACTGCAGTGTCTTCACAGTTGGAAACGTTTACGTCCATTGGGGACGCAGAATGCAGTGACAAATCTGCCCACACCCTCGTTATTTGCTTTTTTCTGCTTCAATTATTTTTCAGAGCCCAGAATCACGGATGTGTGTTAACTAAAGTATACAAGAACTTACCTACCCAAACAATGTGTAGGCTACGTGCAAGACAAGGTAACATAACGTTAAAAAGAGAATTGGAGAGTCTTAGGCAAATCCCCCCCCCCCCAAGCTAGCTACAACTTTGTTAACAGTCTAATCGGAAACCAAATTCTGTTTTCATTTGTAGTTACATACTTCATTGGAAAATAGTCTAACGGTTGCGATTTTAAAAAGACATTTTCAGTTAATCCGACTTAATTTAGTAAAGCAAAACAGATCGTTATAACGTGGATAACTCCACGTAGGTCACGAAATTCAGTGTGTGTAACATTAGCTAATGTAGCCAACGTATAACGTTAACATGTTACTGTCACATATCACACCTCTAAAGCCAAATGACTACGTTGTTAACAAATAATTAAATTCTCTCCATCAAAGAAAGAACAAAATGCATTTCACTTATGCTTGCAAAATATGACAATCCAAACACAGAGCTCCTCGATCAGCCGGATAGAAGTAACGTTAGGCAGGCAGTTACGAGTTCGCTAGCAGGCAAGTTTAAACACCACAAAGTTTGGATGGAATGAGCCGATAGAGTAACGTTAGGCTTAGGCTACATAAAACGCACTGAACATCCGCGTGTGCGATCAGAAAAAAATATATAAATCACAAAGTATCCGTCTACATAACATTACTATAACAAAATAATAATAGCTTTAAAATAATCTACGAAAATAATTATTTGCAAGCTAGCCACATAAAAAGTAACTGGTTGGGCCTTCGTCAATGGTCAGCTAACGTTGACGTTGGATGCACGAATATTATAAAGTTTATCATCCGAACTTACTTTGATGGGTTCGTTTTGGTATCTTTCTTGGCGGATTTTATAGACTTGAGTTGTTCCGGCGTAGTTTGCGGACTCAGGACGCCCGGCGGCGGCTCGGTCATCAGCACCATCCCGGAGCTTCGCACTCCGTCATTAGCTTCCCCTTTCTCTAGTACTCCCTTTCTTTCTCTGTGGGAACGCAAACCTCACTCCCTGGCGCCGGGATTTACACCCCAGAGGCGAGGATCATTGGGCAAGCAGCCCGATTCAGGAGGAGACTTGTTCCAGGCGAGAGGGGAGGAGAGAGACCCCATGCAGATAACACGTGTTTTGATCAACAAGGTAGCTGAACTGCACGCTACCCAACAGCAATATCAGGTTCGCGTGCGATTAATTTATATCAATATCTCAAATTGTAGCTGCTTACATTCACTGTTCATTCAGACAACCCGTTATACAGGTTTCCTAATACATGTTATCACAGGCATGTTATCTTTTTAAAAGCGTCGCATCATCTACCCACGTTTAAAATGTGGGAGCCAACAAAACTGGAAGAACGTTTGCATTTACCAGACATTGGAATTCATGTTTTGATAAAAACAGATTTTTTTTTTTTTTTAAAGAGTTAATTATCTTCATGCTATGTAGCTACGCTCATTTTAAATACCAGGATGCCAGTAATTTCACGATAGCTTGCTAAGTGACTGTAGGCTACAATAATTAATGTATGCTTATTGAAATTCTGGATGAATTTACCAAAACAATAGCTGCTGCCGGGATTAAGGTCTACTGTCAGTTAGTTGATGTGGCACTACCGTGTCTGCCTACTGTCTTTTTAACGGTAGGGATTCCTACGTATGAATCGCTACAGCCTTTATGTAATGGATGTCCTCTAGCCTCAACCACACTGCTTCACCATCAGCGCCAAAAGGAGAAGAATCTACCATCTCTTCCTTTTTTCCCCAAGTAACTTATTATTTCTTTACAGAACAAAGCAAGTGGAGTGGACCGAGTTTTCAACACATCAAGATACTTCTACTATCTAGAGTCGATTTACTTTTCCAGAGACCTAGAGTCAAAAATAGACTGCAGTATGAGGCAAAGGGCAGCCCACACCTTCATCCTGACCTCCTCAAGATAGTCAAAGCAAAGATTTTAGATATATGACGTGCTCCTGTCTGCCACATGTACCATTCTCCTTGTAGATGTGAGGGAAAGTACGTTACTGCGCATACAGCAGCACAGATATATGGTGAGGGTCACAAGAGCACCACCTTGTGGTCCAGCAGCAAATAGCATCAACGTTCTAGATTGACATGCAGCATGTTTTTCGTTGTTTGTTTGTTTCATAAAAGTATTATATTTGCAACTGGAAGTTTAACTATGCTCTGGTGTTTCGGTTAACTTGGCTGTGAGATTATATTCCACACCGCAGGCCACATGGTACAACAGAAGAGCCAAGTGCTGATAAGACTACAGGATCCGGGCCTGTATTCATCGAGCATTTACAGATTGCTGATCCAGGCTTAAGTTGAGCATTTAGCTAAAACTGGACAAGGGAAACCAGATCCTAGACCATGACTGTGTCCGAATACGACCCCTGTTCCCTGTCCACTCAGACCCCTGTCTACTATATGCCCTGTCCCCTCACGTTGCAAGCAGTGTGCCAAAGAAATCCTGCGAAACTCTTTCCAAACTAGTGAAGAAGTAATATATACTGAACAAAAATATAAGCGCAACACTTTTATTTTTGCTGCAATTTTTAATGCGTTGAAATAAGATATGCGAATAGAAATATTTTTTTCTATTCGCACAAAGATCTTATTTCTCTCAAATTTTGCACAATAATTGGTTTACATCGCTGTTGGCTAGCATTTATCCTTTGTCAAGATAATCCATCGCCTGCTCAGGTGTGGCATATCAAGATGCTGATTCAAAGCCATGATCACTACACAGGTGTTCCTTATGATGGGGTCAATAAAAGGCCGCCCTAAAACGTTGCGTTTTTGTTGTACAACACCATGCCACAAGATTTAAGAGATTGTGCAATTGGCATGCTGACTGCAGGAATGTACTTTAGAGCTGTTGCCAGAGTAATGAGTGTTCATTTCTCCACCATAAGCAGTCTCCAGTGTTGTTTCAGAGATTTTGAAAGTTTGTCCAACCAGCCTCACAACCACAGACCACGTGTAACCACTCCAGGACAGGACCAACACATCCAAGTTCTTCACCTGCGGGATCATCTGAGACCAGCCACACGGACAGCTTATGAAACGGTTGGTTTACACAACCGAAGAATTTCTGCACAAACTGTCAGAAATTTCCTCAGGGAAGCTCATCTGCGTGCTCGACGTCCTCACCAGGGTTTTGACTTGACTGCAGTTTGGCGTCGCAATCGACGTGAGTGGGCAAGAGCTCACCTTCAATGGCCACTGGCATGCTTGGAGAACGGTCCTCTTCACTGATGAATCACTGTTTATACCGTTGGAAAGCCTGTTTATTTCCCTTTTAAATGGTGCCCCATTTGTAAGGAACATGCATTTGTGGGATGAGCAGCACAGCTGAGTATGTGGGTTGCGCCCATGTAAAATTTGCCAAATCTTCTCTGCCAATGCCAAACAGCTTATTCTGCTGTTGCTAGTGACTCTTGTTTGGTGGATTGGATGATTGAAGTCTATCAGTAACAAGGAAGAAACGAGACATATTGGCAATTTTACAATTTATTAATGTAACAAACAGTCAGGAGCCTCAGTAGCGTGTGGAAGAACCATACACAGCCACAACAGCCTGGCACCTCCTCCTCATGCTGGTCACCAGCGTGGTCACACACTGCTGTGGGATGGCATTTCACTCCTCTACCAGGATTTGTCGCAAGTCAGCCAACGTGGTTGTGTTGGTCACTCTAGCACGAACAGCACGCCCAAGCTGATCCCACAAGTGTTCAATTGGGTTGAGGTCAGGACTGTTGGCAGGCCATTCCATTCTCTCTACTCACAAATTCTGGAGGTAGTCTCTGATAAACCCCGCTCTGTGGGGGCGAGCGTTGTCATCTTGGAGGATGGAGTTCGGTCCCAGACTGTGGAGATATGGGATTGCCACTGGTTGCAGAATCTAATCTCGATATCTCTCTGCATTGAGATTGCCTCTAATGATGACAAGCCTAGTTTTTCCAGTGATGGAGATGCCGCCCCACACCATCACACTGCCTCCACCAAAAGGTGTTTCTATCGGTGCAGCAATCAGCATAGCGTTCTCCCCGTCTTCTCCACACTTTGACCCTACGATCCAACTTCCGTAGGCAGAATCTGGACTCATCGCTGAACATAACGTTCCTCCACATGTGCAGGTGTAAGCTGTTTGGCATTAGCAGAGAAGATTTGGCAAATTTTACATGGGCGCAACCCACATACTCAGCTGTGCTGCTCATCCCACAAATGCATGTTCCTTACAAATGGGGCACCATTTAAAATGGAAATAAACAGGCTTTCCAACGGTATAAAATGTATTGCCAAGAAGCATTGTTACAACAGAGAAATAATCTACCAAACACAAATTTCCGAACTTTTTGTTCGATGTTTATATATACTCCTCAAAAAAAGTTTGGAAACGTTATTTCGGTCGATTATTCCTCCCCTTTAATAATACCAATTGGTATTGTATTTTATATCGTTGGAAAGCCTGATTAGTCACCTTTACAACGAGGTACAACTTGTAAGGATCATGCATTCGTGGAATGAGCAACACAGCTAACCGTGTGGGTAGCGGCCCAAAAAAATTTGCCAAAATCCCCTGCAATATTCTTCTGTTGGTATTCACTCTCGTTTTGAGCTTCAAGTGCTGGCAGGTGTATGCCAGTCACAGGTGTGTGACTGGCACCTGATTGGCACCGAGGAATGGGATGCCATCCCACAGCAGTGTGTGACCAGGCTGGTGACCAGCATGAGGAGGAGGTGCCAAGCTGTTGTGGCTGCGTATGGATCTTCCACACGCTACTGAGGTCCCTGACAGTGTAAAATGAATAAAGTGTAAAAATGGCCAATATGTGTTGTTTTTTCCTTATTACTGTGGGAGAGTGCAATCATCCAGTCCACCAAGCAACTCAAAACGAGAGTGAATACCAACAGAAGAATATTGGCACATTTTTTTGGGCCGCTACCCACACGGTTAGCTGTGTTGCTCATTCCATGAATGCACGATCCTTACAAGTTGTACCTCGTTGTAAAGGTGACTAATCAGGCTTTCCAACGATATAAAATACAATACCAATTGGTATTATTAAAGGGGAGGAATAATCGACCGAAATAACGTTTCCGAACTTTTTTTGAGGAGTGTATATATATATTTTTTATTGAGAATATAAATCGGTTAACATATGACGATGGTTACAAAGTGTAGCTAATGAATGAAGATGGAATTAACCAAAATAAAAAGAGTAGTTCGTAATATGACCTGCTCTTGTACCATAGATATGCATATACGCTCTATTTCTTTTACGTTTTTACTTCCGGGTTACTTACTGAAATTGTTGGATGAGTGCACCGTTCTGTATGAGTGCACCGTTCTGTGGATGAGTGTGCTCCTGAATTCCCTCAACAAAACCCTGGAAATAAGGGGTTCATCCTGGTATTTTAATTGCCCGTATTTGTGAGAAAAAGTCACCCACTCCTCAGCCGGCTAAGAGTTTGTCCCAATAGTCAAAAAATTTACCCTCCCTTCCTCCGCTACCACCTCCAGTACTACGTGCCCCGGAAAACCATATCTTTGTGTTTTAATCTAATGTTGCTGATTACATCTTAATTACGTATAAATTGTTACATATTAATTAATGTATCGACGCAAACCGCAATTCCAGGTACATTGTATACTGTACATGTAAATACTTGTACTCGAAACGATCAGGCAGTTTGCATACTTCCAGGTAGGAGAGGAGTGGTAGTGAGGGAGTGGAGGAAAGGAGGTGGGGTGTGAAGAATATTGGGACGCAGCCTTTGTGATCTTCAGCCGGCTCAAGTATATATAAGAACTCAAGTCTATAAAAGCTTTTTGACGAAGTGGACTCAAATACAGCCTCAGACTCAAATATGCGCCCTTAAAAGAGTGTAGGGGTGTGTCCCAATATTCTTCCCCCCCACCTCTCTTCCTCCACTCCCCCACTACTGCTCCTCTCCTCCCCAAAACTGTCTGAATGTTTCGAGTACAAGTATTTGCATGTACAGTATACAATGTATCTGACATTGCGGTTTGCGATGAGACATTAATTAATATGTAACCATTAATACGTAATTAAGATGTAATCAGCGACATTAGATTAAAACACAAAGATCCGTTTCCAGGGCACGGAGTAGAGGAGGTGGTAATGGAGGAAGGGAGGGTGCATTTTTTGACTATTGGGACGCACCCTAGGGGTCGCATTTGGACACAGCCCTGGTGAAGCATTTGCCTCTCTCTGCTGGACAAAAAATGCCATTACACTTCTTCTCTGAGAAGCCTTATGAATACAGGCCAAGATAATATTTCAATAATGACATCTGGTAAATCCATCAGCAGCCAGTGAGTAGCTGAAGTTTACGCAGCGTTATCCCAAGGAGCCGAGGTGGGTATTTCACAATGCGGGATTAAGGAGTTAGCTGGCTAAATTTTATAAATATTTTGAAGTAACCCAGGATCACATCCAATCAGGGGGGTATTCCACGAAGCTGGATTACTGAGTTAGCTGGATAACTGCACTGAGTAAAATCCAGAACGGCTCTTTTCACTTCAGTCCATGTTCCAGATTTGGGAGGGTTCCGGGTTTTACTCAGTGCAGTTATCCAGCTAACTCAGTAATGCTGCTTTGTGGAATACCGCCCTGCTTGCCTGTATTTCTGATCCTGGTTGTTTTTAACTCCGCAGCACGTGTTTGTGTCCTTCCTCTCCCAGGAGAAATTGCAGTTTATCGACTGTTACATCACCATCAACTATAGGGAATCTCATTATGTAATATTACATTACATTACATTACATTACATTCATTTAGCAGACGCTTTTATCCAAAGCGACGTACAGTAAGTGCATACAGAAAGGTCATCGAAGTAACTACAGAACAGATAAGAAAGCACATTCTTCCCAAACAGTAGCAGCTATCCCCCTAGATGACACAATGCAGTTCAAAGTGAACTGGGTAAATCAGCTCTAATATATATAATATAATATAATATAATATCTTAATTAACCAGCAGATGGAGACAAAGACTGTAAGGACTACTTTGGGTCCCTTCATTGTTAGAATTCAGAATGTAGTCACAACTGCCTTCCAGACAGCAGATTTAGCTATCCCGCTGGAAGTGTTATTGATTATAATTACAATGCTTAATTAGCACTACAGTTTGTTCCACGTTTAATAAAACTGCAGCTGCCAGCTATAGTGGTATAAAGTGAGCTATAATAGAAATTAATCCCAAAACACGATGCATGTGTTTTCAAATTCTGCTCTATAGATTATTTCACCATCCATCAATGTCTCATCAGTAAAATATATATTCATACAGCTGACAGGTTTTATAACAACAGAACTGACCATCACCATTGACTTCTAGAACTAAACTAATCTACAACTTGAATGCTGATATGTGTGTTCATATTTTTTTATATTTGGCCAGCATGTGAAAATTTCCAGGATATTTAAAACAATCCATCAAATGCGTTATCCGTGACACTCAAATGAGCGACTGCGCTAGCGCCTCATTTGACGTACCGCTGTAGAACCCCTTCCCCACCACAAGGCGGTGCTGTTGCCAGACTTTGCAAGCGCAATTACTCTTTCTTAAGAAAGACAAAGAAAAAAAAAGAAAGACCACAAAGAAGGTAAAAAAGAAGTCTGTCAGAGTTCATTAAGTATGGAGGGAACAATGCTGAAACTGCCAACGCGAGCCGCGCTAGGCTGGACAGCCATTAATCACGGCTGACAAGAAACTAGGGTTCGGGGCGGGGGAAGGGGGAAGTGGGGAGGGGGGAGCACCGCCAGCAACTCTGTTTGTGATCATAGGGCCTGGCCACTGCACGGAGGGAGGGGCAGGTAGCCAGCGGTTCACTGCGGCTCACTTAGAGTTCAGACGCTCTGCGCTCTACAGTCGTAGTAGCTAACACTTAACCCGCAGAAATAAAATAAAAAAACGCAGAAGTTGGAAAGATGGGGAGTGGTTTTTTTTCTCGAGGAATGCGTAGACGGGTACTTTTCATGCGTGACTGCGTCTTTTTTTGGGCCACCCTGAGTCTTGAAGTTAGACTTGTTGCTCAGAAGTCGCCGCCCGTCTCTTGACCGCCCTGCTGTCGCCTCGCGGTCGGTCAACGGCTCCGCGGTCGGCCAGTGGCTCTGGAGCACGCGCCCCCGTCACGTTTTTCGCTCAAACCAGCGTCCTCGCGGTTATAGAATGCGTCCCCGTCACGTTCGAACCATTAGCCATGCCACAGAATGCTGCACCTTTAGCATGACTGAAATAGCCCATTGAAATCACGGAGAGAAGTCACAGAGTTGCAGCTCCTAACTTTATCTGTGTAGCTTCATGGATGCTTTGTGGTACATGTGAATGTGAAGGATGTGTTTACTTCAGATACAGAGGCCCTGGAGAAGATGGCGGGTGGTACAGCAGTTTAAAAAAACAATAATTGTAGAGCCACGGTGGCGCAGCAGTAAAAGCACAGGCTCTGAGTCGGTGCAGTCGCACACTGAGGATCAGGGGTTTGTGCCCCCGGTCCTGCCAGATCCGAGTATGGCCGGCGCCTTGAGGGCAATGCGGCCGCTCCTTGGGGGGGGAGGGACTCGGAATATTTGCATACAAGCGGCTCTGGGCGAGTTGGAATCGCGGTGGAGTCGCGCCCTAAGGGGACGTGGTGCCCTCCTTCCTTCTACTGGCTGAGGGGGTTGTGTAGCGAATAATTCTCAGGTGGTTGCTACATGGAGAATTGAATAGCATAGGGGTACAATTGGCCATGGTGTGTGTTTGTGGTTATATTCTTAGAACCTGTGACCATTTCTACATGAGCTTTTTTTGTGAAAACTGTCGTCATAACCCCAAGCAATTTCCTTTATAAATGCGCTAAAATGTCGAAAATATCGTTGTCGTTCACTAGTTTATAAATTTACTTGCGAAATATGCTATCCTAACATGCTCAGTCACTATACCTACTTACTACTAAACAGAACTGGATCTGTCACCAAACACAGAGAGAAAGAGAGAGAGAGAGAGAGATGAAGAGGGATTATGCTCTATCTCTCCACTCTTTCACTCCGTAGGTGATGGTGAGCTCGTGGTAACAGCGATTCCCGCACACGCACTTTAAGGATGGGTAGAAAAGCAAGGGAAAGAGAGAAAAAAGGGGTAGAAATTGAGCTGTGACTGCAGGAGATTGAAGCTCTGTTAAGTGCTTTGCTTGAAAGCATGTCTGGCCTCATTAGCTGTCAGTTATAACAATGCTGAACTGACAGCGAGGAGGACTCGCAGTCTCGCGGCCATAAATCACCTCCGACAACACGGTGACAGGGCTGGGAACCAGTACACTTGTGTGAGGTATCCTCTCCCTCTGTCACGCTCACATTGCACAGCACACGCACACGCACCGCTGGGATACCACAGGCACGCGCTAAAATAAAAAAACACGCCATCAAAGCGCTACCTGACCCTTCCAGACTTTTTAATGACTCCTGAAGTTTGTAATGGGATATTCTATAAAGCAGTCTTTGTGTATGTGAGTCTGTGTGTGTGCATGTGTGTATGCCTATGCATATGTGTTTATATTCACAGTGTGTGTATGAGTGCGTGCGTGCAGCTGCGCTTATGTGCGTTTGAGCATTACGTGCGTTTGTTCTTGTGTGTACGTGAGGGCATATGTATAGTGCTTGTGCATATTTGTGTTTATATGTGGGCCTGTGTGAGAGTGAGTGTGTGTGTGTGTGTGTGTGTGTGTGTGTGTTATATTAGCCTCCTGGGGTCTGGTCTGGCCTGACGGGCAGTGGGGGGGCTGACACAAGCAGACGGGGGTGGGGTGGGGGGGGGGGGGCAGAACAGGGCCTTTCAGTCATTAATCACCTCCCCTGACAGTCAAACAAG
>CM040394.1:5228726-5248726 GCA_022702515.1 Ilyophis sp. 1 JC-2022 | reverse complement strand
CAGAGTATAAGCTTTTGCCCTCTGACAGACCATACAGAGTCCCCAGGTGCAAACTCATTTGTGCCCACTTCATTCTAAATTTAAATTTTTAACAGTAATGGGACTGTGCAATAAGTTATATCTCATAAGTGACAGCACTATGTGCCTAGTTACTGTAGGTCTGTTATAGGCGGATGGTGCAATAAGTTACATCTCATAAGTGACAGCACTATGTGCCTAGTTACTGTAGGTCTGTTATAGGGCGGATGGTGCAATAACGGTTGTGCAATTTGATGTCAAGGTGAGGTTGTGCAATATGATGCTCTGGTTTTTACTGGTAATATTGTATATGTATGTACATTTTTAACAGCAATGGGACTGTGCAATAGTTTGGACGGTGCGATAAGTTATATGTTATAAGCGACAGCACCATGTGCCTAGTTAGGTCTGTTATAGGCGGATGGTGCAATAAGGGTCTGTTATAGGCGGATGGTGCAATAAGGGTCTGTTATAGGTGGATGGTGCAATAAGGGTTGTGCAATATGATGCTTTGGTTTCTATTGGCAATATTGTATATGTATGTAAAATGTGTATGAGATCTGTCATATGTCTGTTCATATGCAATTATGCCTTCTGTAATGCTGCAATGAGTGAGTACAAGACAAATTTCCCTTTGGGGACAATAAAGTATATCTCAATCTTAAAGTATGTGTGTGTGGAAGCATATGTGTGTGTGTGCATGCGTGTATATGTGTAAGTATGTATGTGTATGAGTGTATTTGTGTGTGTGCGTCGTGTGTCTATATATGTGTGTGTGTGTGAGAGACAGAGAGAGAGAGTGTGTGTGTGTGCCTGTGTGCATGTGTATAATAATTAGCATGTTCACACGTATCTGCAGGATGGGTGGGAGACACAGAAACATGCGGTCAGTGTTGGGCCTGGCGGTCAGCGTTGGGCCTGCTGGGTGGGATGGATGGATGAAAAAAAACACTGAAAAGGTTAGAATAATAAAAGAGGGAAGAAAAGGAGAACAAGAACAGGCAGGACAGCCGGCTCTTACAGAACAGTTAGCAGCTGTGTGTCATTTATCAGCCCACCCTCTTTAAGGAGGGAGAAAGGACACGATGATTCATGTCCTCTTGAGCCCAGACATGAAAAAAGAAGAGATTCTGCCCTTTGACTTCATCCTCCAATTAGCCCAGAGGATCATGGGACAGCAGCGGACAGAAAAAAGAAACCAAAATCATAAAAAAAATAAATCTTATTAATTATCATCATCGTTTTTATTATTAGTATTATTATAATTGTTTGTTTTTGTTAATATTACTAGACCAGGTAAACCTTCATCACAGTCATATTTTCAGATTTAGATAATAATAATAATAATAATAATAAGATAATAATTAGATGATAATAATCAGATAGGCACTGACAGGCGATGACAAATGTTCTTGTCAAAATGGATGGCCCGGCCTGTCTTTGATGCTCACGGTGACATCATTCAAATGCTCAGTGCCATCATTCAGACAAATGGCTTTGTGTTCCATGTGCTTTATCTCTGGGTTTCACCCATCAGCACCTGAAACGTGGCAGGTGTGCTGTTCAGTCCAAATGGGAATCCGTTATACCGGAACAGACCGGCTGAGGTCAGAAAAGCCTCTCCTCTCCTTCACACTGAATCATCCATTTTGGGCTTGGGTAAGGCATTACGTACTGACACCGTGTTGACTCCCGCAGTCATGGCAGGTAATTACGGAGCTGTCAGATCTTCGCCATTGGAAGTGAGGGATTGAGCTATGAGCGATTGGATTCTTCCTTCATTTCTCGTTTTTAACATTTTCTTCCCCCCAGTCGGTTCTATTATCACCTGTTGGCTGACCTCAGGGATGTGACGGGGATCCTAATGCACAATCTTTCACAAAGGCGTGTGCTTTTACTACCTGCGGGACTCGATCAGTCTTCTGCAGTTTGGTCAAAGCACAATGTTGATCCTGTAGGTTGTGCTACCACTACAGAGCTCTGTAATAGGAAAAATCAAACCATGAATTACAGAAATAAACTGAAACAATAAAGGGAAATACAGGTATGAAAACCTTTTAAATCAGATTCATAACTGATGTTTAGAATATACAGGCACTAAAGCAGGGACATGTAGGACACTCAATGCCTGATCCATCCATTATCTAACACACTTATTCCTGGTCAGGGTCACGGAGGCTGGAACCTATCCCAGCATGCATTGGGCAAGAGACAGGAATACAACCTGGACAGGTCGCCAATCCATCGCAGGGCACACACACCATTCACTCACACACTCATACCTATGGGCAATTTAGAGTCGCCAATCAACCTAGCCTGCTTGTCTTTGGACTGTGGGAGGAAACCGGAGTACCCGGAGGAAACCCACGTGGACACGGGGGGAACATGTAAGCTCCACACAGAAAGGCCCTCGGCCGGGATTCAAACTCAGTGCTTTCTTTCTGTGAGGCAATAGTGATCACACTTTGAAAACAACCACCCTCTTCCAAAAGAACAGTCCTTGCTAGAACGAATAAATGACTTTAGCATCTTGTAGTGTGGATAGCACAGTATGCATAGCACAGTATGCATGTGTTCACAGTATGCATGTGTTCACAGTATGCATAGCACAGTATGCATAGCACAGTATGCATGTGTTCACAGTATGCATGTGCTCACAGTGGGGTTAAACGCCTGGGATGAGTGGAGAAAGAGGAGCAAGAAGAACTTTTACATTCATTACATTCAGGCATTTAGCAGACACACTTACTTTTACATACAATCCATTTATACAGCTGGGCTGTGTCTGAATCAGAGCCCTATCTACTGCGTTCTGTTCACTGTGTACTAGCATACTGTATACTGCTTACTGCATGTCGTTTAGTGACATGCAGAATGCGAAAAATATCCTCAGTACTATTATCTGAAAAAACTTGGAGATAAGTATATCATCTGGGGATATTAAGAACACTCTATTTTCAGAAATGTCGCATACCTAACAGCTTTTTAAAAAAGTATACTCAAATGGAATACTAAATAGTAGGCAAGAGCGCTGATTCTGACACGGCTCTGGATATGTCCTGAAGCTATTCTGTTCAGATACCTAGCTCAATGGTATAATGGCAGTGCATTTCCAGGAATTTTAACCTATAATTTCTGAGATTCAAGCCCAATTCCTTACCCTGATTTACAGCTGTTTTCTCTCGTATATTTGGTATGTAAACTAAAACGACGAGACACACGAGGTACTGTGGTGGTTATCTCAGCATTATCTTTTCAATGCAGCTATGAATATCATATTTTGTACAAGTTTTTTAGTTAATTGTTCATTTTTGTTACTTTTTTTAACTTAACGTAAAATTATATTAGAGACTTAAGCACTTGGAGTTGAGTATAGTCACAAAAAGGTTCTTCCTTTTACCCACAGTACTATGGCTGGAATTATATTGTGCCTTTTAAGCAAATATGTCCTTAAATGTGTTTGTGTGACAAATCAGAATTATCAATCCTGCCCCTTAATTTGCTTTGCTGTTTTAACTCATCACAAAAAAACAAGTTTGAACCACTTCACCCTCCTCTCTCGTTCTCTCTCTTTGTCTCTCTCTCATTCTCTCTTTTCCTATCTCTTTGTCTCTCTCTCATTCTCTCTTTTCCTATCTCTTTCTCTCTTTGTCTCTCTCATTCTCTTTTTTCTCTCTCTTTCTCTCTTTCTCTCTCTCTAGGTTTCCACCTACTCTGCTGTAATCAGCTTTTTACCACACACACATTACACACACGTGCGCACACGCACGCACACGTGTGCACATGCACACACACACACACACACACACACACTCGTGCGCACACACACACACTCGTGCGCACACACACACACACACACACACACACACACACACACACACACGCACGCCCTGCCATAAATCAATGGACAGAATCGTGTCTGCCAGTTAGACTAAACAAGAGCGTTTGTGGGGATTTGTTCTCGGTCATTAATCATCTTGACAGCTCGAAAAACACATTTCCCCTTTAATGACTGGATTTGGATAATCCAGTCTGTTTCCTTCTCAGCTCCTCTCTCTCTCTCCCTCCTCACTCTTTCTTTGCTCAGTACAACAGTCCAGAACTTGGAACATGAGCAAGAGCGAGAAGGAGCGAGAGAGAGAGAGAGAGAGAGAGAGGGGGGGGGGGGTACATCCAGGTTTAAGCAGGTTGTAAAGTGGAATCTGGTGTAAAATTAAGAAAGTAGAAATGGTCACAGGTTCTGAAGAATGTAACCACAAACGCACACCTTTTTTCAATACATTTTTTTTTAAACCGCTGTACCACCTGTGCTTCTCCCAGAACCTCTATCTGAAGAGCATGCACCCTTCTGGAACGTTCCACCGCCAACCAACAGATATTTTCCAAGCCGCAGGCCACACAGAACAGGAGTGCTTGCATTACGAGCAGGCGCTCTTATCCAGAGTTTCTGCATTTTTACACAGTATGCATTTATACAGCTGCCACTGTACTGACACAATACTGGGAATCGAACCCGCAACCTTTCGGTTACAAGCCCAGTTCCACTGAATGAAGTCTGCATTTACGGGGCCGATACAGCGCACAAATCCGAAAACGGACTGTATCTGGCCATTTGCGGATGCGTGTCTGCAATCGGAAACGGACATGATCTAAACTGAGGTGTTCTTGTCCAGAAATGTGCCCTAAATTAGCGGACATGGCTGTCCACTTCTCCTAATCGGGAATATCCGAGTCCTCATTTATAAAAAGTGCTTTAGATCAAATTAGATCTTATCTGTGGAGTGCGTAGAAAATAATGAGAAAGTAGTTATTTATAAAATTTCAACGTGACTCAATTTGACTGTGGAAACGGTCAGAGCTCCACATCAGGCTGCAGTAACCCTCCCTACCTCTAAAGGGCGCAAACCACTGCCACTGGGTCACAGGTCAGACCTGAAATCTAGCGTCCCAATACTTGATAAATTATCATCCTCCTTTCCTCCACTAACACCTCCTCTTCTCTGTTCCCCGGAAACCGATCTTTGTGTCCTAATCTAATGTTACTGATTACATCTTAATTACATAAAAAGTAATTAATGTCTCGATGCAAACCACAATGTCAGGTACATTGCGTACTGTACATGGAACTATTTGTACTTGAAATGTACAGGCAGTTTTGTATACTTCCGGGTAGGAGACGAGTGGAGGAAAGGAGGTGAGGTGTGAAGAATATTTGGACGCACCCCTAGGCTGTCGGACCCAAGCTTGCACTATAGGTTTTAGTGTGAGCATGCAATACAATTGGGTACGGAAAGCAGGGCTGTTCGATAATGGGTGCAGAGCTTTTGTGACCCCACTCAATCGACGCTAATGGTAACAAAGAGGATCAGAGGGTGAAATCCTGGTGGGACATTTGGCACGAGTGGGCGTAAGTCATTATGTTGTGTCCAGAATACGTTGCTAAGATGCATGCAGAAAAATGGGCTCAGCATTCCTGTCCTGGTTGTGCAGGAAATGGAGTCAGAGATGGAGTCAGAGATGGAGTCAGAGATAGAGTCAGAGATGGAGTCAGAGATGGAGTCAGAGATGGAGTCTGCATAGTGCTGACAGAATGAGTGTGGTTTTTCCAGGTTTAGATTAGGCTGCACTAACCGACAGACACTGGAATGTGTATATTGTTAGGTTCAGATTAACGCCACACTGACTGATCAACTATAGAACGAGTGTGTTTTGAAACTTTTATATTTAGAGGGAAAAAAAAAAGTGAAGGAAATGAAGACCCAAAAAAAAAGCTTGGACCTTTTCAGAGCTGTGTGGTTATGCCAGTTTGGGTCAGACAGTGCGATTATGTCTGGTTGACACACAGGGCCTTATAAAGAGCGTAACCGCTTAACAAGAGAGTGACAGAAGGAACGTGGTCAGAAACCCAGAGCCCGGCGTTTCCCTGCCAAGGCACGTTCCTCCGTGAGCGGCACGATTTCGCTGAAGCGCAAGAGCTGACAAGCCTGGCGGCTTCTCCCCAGGAGCGCCTCAAAATCGTTCCCAGCTGGGCTCCTGCACGTTAGGGTTAGCACTAGCATTAGCAAGGGCATAGTTTGCGTTAGCACTAGCATTAGCAAGGCATCAGCAGGCAGGTAGTGCTCAGCTAGGCCGACTGTGCGTTAGCATTAGCGACACACAATAATTGCGTAGGCCCTCGCTCATACCATTTGTTGTGCGATGGTATATGTCGGGGGGGGCGGGGGGGTTTGGATGGTAGACAAAGACAAGAGGGAGGGGGGGGGGTACAGGATAATTTACTGTGTTTATCCAATTTACAACAGGATTCCAGAGTAATACAGCCTGTTCATCCGGGACTGCTTTTTGGAATGGGGGTGATTGTTTGGGGGTGATTGTTTGGGGGTGATTGAAGTGTGGAGGCATGTGCTGTATTTTGTGGGATGTGGTAGCAGAACATGTGCAGATGGATGTTTTTTTACGTGCATTGTGAGCTGCAAATGAGGAATGGGTTGCGTGATTCGTTTTTTTATTTTTACTTTAGATCAGGGGTTTTCAACCTTTTCTGATCCAGCGACCCCATCCAGGCTCAAAGGCATCCAGGGGACCCCCATCATAAGTTTAAAAAAAATAGATATATTGAAATATTTTCCAAAATCTATATATGGGCCTAGTCATTGCATATCAAGGCCAGAGACCTCCTAAAAGTACCTTCAAGGACCCCCAGGGGTCCATAAACCCCCTGTTAAAAACCCAGGCTTTAGATGGTTGATTTATCTCTTGCACTATTTTACCATGTGGTGACTGGAAGGAGAAAAAAGAAAGATAGAGGGAGTAGGGGAATCAATGCCAGGGTTATCATCTCATAAACTCATAAAATAACCTGTTTAAATCATGGAAGTAAACGGTATGGGTTTCTATGGTGCCTCAGTGAGGTTTGCTAGTACTGACAGTCGAACTCTTCCATCTCCTATTTCAGTAGAACTTTAGCGATTGATTGTACCGCAAACTATCAACCAGAAGTGTAATTGTTGCTAGCTTCACAGAGCTCAGGAGACCTCCACTGTCTGGCAGTGACAACAAACAACTGAATCTTATTTTCCCCGATTCTCTTTCTTAACGACAGGATGTGAACCCTTTTGTACAATGTTAGAAACAACCAGATGTTACAGAAGGGGGACAATTTAACACTGGGGGACAGACGGGACAGGTTTACCGAGTTCTCGCCTTTCTGTAACAGTATGATTGGAGTGTTGGTTTATCCTCCTGAATAATGTTGACCACCCCGCTCATGGAGGGGCGGTGCATTCTGTCATCGAACCCAACGCTGTGCCTCTTAGGACCACCATCCGCGCGCGGTCCGCCCCAATCGCCGAGCCGCAGCGAAGCCGCTCTGAATCCTACCCAAGGTGCCGTGGCACAGTGTGGGTGAGCCGTCTCGTCTTACACGTCCAGTCTGCCGAGCGATGGTGTCATATGGGAGGGGGGGGGGGGGGTCATGACTGACAGGGGTTCTCAAACAATTGTGCTGTAACTGTGCAGGGGTGGGGGTGGCCTGGGGGGGGGGGGGGGGGGTGTGGGGGGGCGGGACTCAATGTGAGATCTTTTCATGGGGCTCAGAATCCCCAAAAGACAACACCCCTGGCCCAGAGCCCTGCCTCTCAGCCACCGCTCGCCAGCGTGATGTAGATTCCATCCCCTGCCGTAAGGGCTTCAGTTCGGAACCCGCCGACCAGCTGCTCATCACAGGGGTCGGGAGCCAAATCAACAGGAAGTGTGTGAAGGGCAGAAGATAGATGGGCATAGTATTTGATGAGGGGAGGAAGGGGAGGGATGGAGTGATGGATGGGGTAAATAAACCGGTGGACAGGTAACAACACTTCACCCTTGACATGATTAATTTGTGTCTCTCCCCAACAGCTTTGCTCCCTCCAACATGAATTTCTCGGTGTCTGTACTTTCACTAGCGACCTATAGGTGGCGACAGCAGCCATGACATCTTATCCCTCTTTGTTGAAAGTTTTATGAAAACCTGGAATTCTTTTTCGGCAAGTGGTAGAAAGTTTGTTTATTGTTGACCATATACATCTGCCATCAATTCTTTGCAGTCCTCACAAAGAAATAAAAAATATATGTTATATATATTGTAGAATTAGTGAAAATAATCTCTCTCTGTCTGTGCCTCTCTCGCTCACACACACACACACACACACACACACACACACACACACACACACACACTGTCATTACTGGCCATTAAGGGTTAATCTCACTGCTGCTGTGTTTCTCAGGCTCTCCATTCACCCGTCCTGTCTGTGTCTGTCTGTCTGTCTATCTGTCTGTCAGTTAATCTGTCAGTCTCTCTGTCAGTCTGTCTGTCCCCCGCAGAAGAGCCTGTATGACTCTGATGAATCCCAACACTAGTCTGACCCAAAACCACACAACACCCAACACCCCTGCAACCTGACGCGGTCGCCATTGGCGCTGCGGAAGGTGTCACTGCCTCGGTCGGCGTGCCTGACTCCGTTGCCTTGGGAACGTCTTGAGAAACAGAAACGTCTCCCGTTACAAGCTGTGACACTGCAGAGCAGCCAGAGAGCCTAACACGGACCTTATGAGAGCCAGCGTTGAGCTAGCGCCCCCTGCAGTGTCTCGCCTGTGCCGCGGGGCTAATTATCGATCAGTCTCATTATTTGACGTGGGTCACAGTCTTGCTCGCAGACCTGCTTTGTTACCCTGACGACAAGACAGTCAGTCCGGGCAACACTGGCTCTGCTGCAAAGCCGATCGAAGAGCGAAAAAAGCATCCCCCGTTCGAAGGCCCTAAGTATAAATAGTGTCACTGATCTGGTAATTACGGGAGCGTCTTTCCGTTCCCATGATAGAAATATGACTCGGCATAATTAAAGTAATGAAATCGCACGATGACATGTCCCTACAGGTCACTGCTCAAGTCCACAGCACTCAAACTAAACGCATTCTCAAGGACACAGGGAATAGATCCGAACACAAACGCTGCATTAGACTCTGCAGGGGACTCACAGTATTCTATCATCATTATAAGCATTATCATTATAAACAACATATTTTGCTTATCAGACATCTTTTTTTCAAGGGGATTTTAACTAATTTAAAGTCTTGTAATACAATACATGTTTGTCACAATGTCCTGTCCTGTTTTTTATGTAGGTTTGTACATAAATGCTGCTCTTTATAATTGCCCCATGAGGGATTAATACGCTTGTATTGTATTATATATTTTTTGGACATATCATCCATTAGACAGTAAACTCTGCAGTAGACTTTCAGTATCATATTAAGATTTATAAACTATATATTTTGCTTACCAGGCATATTTTATTCTTCAAGTGGACTGAGTTTATCTTTTTTGTACACATGCTCCAATTACGTAGATATTTACTGAAGTAATTTGGGTTAAAAGTAAGCCCTTGGTTAAAAGTGAAAAATGGCTATGCATTTTCCCAAGATTCAAACCGGCAACATTCTCTAATCACAGCTACCCTGCTGACAGTACTTTCTCATAAGTCTTGTGCCCGAGGACTGTCAGCTGTGCCCCTTGGGGCAGGGGTCAGGGGTGAGATGTGGTCCTCTGGGCGGTCATTACAGGCACAATGCACTGGGCCTCTGTGCTATGGTCACGGCTCTGCTATGAAAGGACAAACAGGATTCGGGAGGGGAGGGGGAGGGGTGAGACTGCGTCTCCTGTTCCTGACGGAGGAGGAGCAGGAGAGAGAGGAGAATAGACGAGAGGAGCTGACAGGTGTCCCTTGAGCTCCGAGAGATGGGGACACGGTCCGCGGGCGAAACCGCAGAAACACAATCGACACCCACGTCCATCAAACATCCTGCCTCTATTAGTCTTCAACAAAGGACTGCCACACACACACACACACACACACACACACACACACACACACACACACACACACACACACACCATGCCCTAGAAAGGCTGAGATGCATATTCAGAAGTATATTTAAATAATGCCCACCAATATTTTACAGTGATATTAAAGACAGCCCGGTGAGGCTGAGGATGAAGAATGAAACCTTTAGCTCAGTCTGTTTGTGGTTACGAAACGTAAACGCTCGTCTTTATCCAACTAGCTTGGCAGATAATCTCCTGGCACTGTTTACTGCCCTGCTATTTACACTCGCGACCGTCAGCTTGTTATCTTAAGAGCCGGATCTCGCGGCTACTGTCAGCCTGGGTTCACCTTGAATTACTGTCAAGTGTCGTGCGTGAAAGAACATTGTTGCCACGACGACAGAAAACAAGCGTCTAACAGAGGCCTAAAGGACAGGTGACAGACGGGCAGATCGATAACGTGCGACCCTGAAAGAAGCTCACTCCGCAACACTGAACTCCGACATCTGAGCGCCAGACAGAAAGCCGCAACATCGACACTAAATATCGCTTATCGATATTAATGTACAAGCTTATTGTTTGATCTCACGTCATTGAATTTTTAAATCTCAAAGTTCAGTTGAGGCTAATCCTTGCCCAAGCCCTCACCAGCTATCGTACAAGAAGATTGTTAAACCTTTTTGGCTATGTCACTAAATCAAAAAACTTAAATAAATGTAGAAAGACACCTTTTAAATATAATTATAATCATTTATTAAACAAAATAAGACACCCCCTCACTTTTTTTTAAAGGATAGCACTGCCATCTGGGTTTTTAAATCTTTAATTACTTTAATCACCATCTCCTGACCAAATGCCTGTTCACTCAAATACATTACAAAAAATATTACACCTCTTTTTTTTAGCTTTTTGCTCTTCATTAGCTGTACATTTAAAAAATAAGAGTTAAAGTCAGGTGAGGTCGTGTGAAACCCCCCCAGTGAGGCTCAACTGCAAGAACACAAGAAGAAGAGAAAGTGAAAGGAGGGGGAAAACGATAAAAATCGGACTTTTTTTGAAAAAAAAGGAAATGTGTTCCTCGGTACGAAGCTTGTAATATTTGCAATGTCTGCATACCACAAAACCTTTATTATGAAAAAAAGGAGTATAATCAGCAATATAATATATATATAATAGTAAGAATAATAACAATTAAGAACAATGCATTTGGATAATAAACTTTCCCCTCAGCTTGAAAGCCGAGCGCTCAGTAAAAAATAAATACAATGTTTTCAAGTCCGGGAGAAAAGGTGAAAGGACTATAAACCCCAATCCCACGCGCGCTCGCTCTGAGCGCCGCCTGCATGCGTCCGGGTCTTTCCGGACCCCCCCCCCCCCGCCCCCCAAACAAATCCCAAAAACCCCAAGAGTCACCGAAATCCGTTTGGAGGTCACTAGCATCCCCGTGACATTCACTCGCGAACGTCCTCGGTCCAATTCCCGGGACCTCACAAGTGCAGAAGAGATGGAACTAACCCCCACGTGAACAATCCATTGTGAATTATCTGTAATATGTGTGTGTTATCCCAGTGAAATCCTCCACTGCTTCTCCAGTGGCTCTGCTGTATCCAAACACAGTTTCCTGGCATGCAAGCACCTCCCCCCTGTCTCTGCAGAACCCGACGGGGATCCTGTCGCCCCCCTCAGATTCATCAGGGGTACCCCAAAGCAGAGGCGGAGCCCAGCCTCTGGCTGTAGAGGGCGTAAGGGGAGTAGTACGGGCCGGAGGTGGGGAGGGAGGGAAGGGGGAAGGAGGGGGCTGAGGGGAGGTGCACCTTGCTGTAGGGGTGGTAGCGGGCGAGGCTCAGGCTGGGCGGAGCCCGCAGGGAGAAGGAGGAGGCCAGGGGGGCGGGGCTTCCCTGCGAGGGGAGGTGCAAGTGGCAGGTGGTGGCGGGGGAGGGGTAGGCGGAGAGGAGCTTGCCGTCGACGCCGGGGAGCGCGGTGTGCGTGCGAAGGTGAGCCAGCAGCTCCTCGGAGGAGGAGAAACGCTTGTCGCAGGGACCCCCCGCTGAGACCCAGTTACAGGCGTGGGGGAGGGGCTCGTTGGGCATCATGAAGCCGTAGAGAGGGTGGGATAGGGCGGGGGCGACGCCTGACGACAGGGACCCCGGGTGGAGCGAGTGCAGTGGGTGGGTGGGGTACACCAAGGGGAACCCCGATTTCAGGGCAGAGGGGTCGTGGACGCAGGAGGAGCAGCCGTTACCCCCTAAGTGGGGGGCGTTGGGGTACGTCAGACAGTACGGGTCCCGGCACAGTCCGTGCATGAACGAGGGGGGAGACGATCCCGTCAGTGGGCTGGAGCTGGGGTGTTTCCCGGGGATCCCCACACCCCCGCCAACCAGGCTGGACTTGGTATGGTCCAAGCCAGGGACAAACTGGGAGGGGTAGCCAGCGTATGCCCCCACGATGGAGCCGTGGTAGCCCATTGCGGAGGAGGGCAGGGGAAAGATGGAGTGGCCCTGTTTGAAGGGGGAAACGGGGGCTATGTGTCCGGCCTGGGGGGGCAGGGGGTCCGGCTTGCATTCCGGGTGGGGGCTGCCGACTGAGCTCCCGCTGCTGGCGTTAGCGCTGGCCCTGGCGTGGGCGGAGTTAGCGGCCTGGGCGGCATCCGGACTGGGCTTGCAAGGCTCCGCCTCTTTCTTGGCGCCGCCGCTGCTATCGGCGGGGTCAGCGGCTGCAGGTTTGGGGTCCGTGTGCAGGGGCGGGACCAGGGGGTGCGGGGCGTGGGGCGGAGACTGCGGATGCAGGGGCGGCGACCCCGCTTTGGCGTTCGGAGAGATGGCGTGCGGCGGGAATGACTGACAGGGAGCTCCGCCCCCACCCCCGGCCAACCGGAACCCGGCTTTGTCCGTGATCCCGCCCCCCTCTTTCCGACACTCCCCGCCCACTTTGGAATAAGGCTTGAAGCTGGACTTGTCCTCCTGAGACGGGCGGGGCTCTCCTAGTTTGAGGGTGGATCCGGAGGTGCGTGGCAGGGCCTCCTTATTTCCCAGGCCACTGGCACTAATGGACCCAAGCTTGGTGGTGGGAGACGGGTCTGACTTGCCGATCTGGGAACAGGTCTGTGCCAGTAAGGCCAATGGACTCTTTTTGGCATCCAGCTGTGGAGATAACAGACATAAAACAGGTGACCAAGCTTCATTTTGTAAAACGCCAACACTAGCAAAAGGAGAATATATTCACTGGGGGGAGTCCTTATAACATTTGTTGTTTTACCTTTTAAAAAAATTTTTTTGTGTAAATGTTCCAAAAGTTTTCCTTTGTTAAAGTCTATATAAAGCACGTGCACAGCGTGTCTATATGACTGGCATAAAATTGAGCCTGTTCTAACCGGTGTTTTAATAGCCTGGATGGGCCATTCTCGTGCTCTGCGTCTGTCCTTATCCCATCCAAATACATGAGATCAGAGGATCTGGGCTTTGTCTTCAGCTGTCACGAGCATAAATACGTGCTTGTGGGTTCGATAAGCTTCATTCTTGTTAACTGAAAAAATCCGCAATGAGAAGTTAGCCTAAGCTATATAATAATAATAATAATAATAATAATAATAATAATAATAAACAAAGTCGCATTACAAATTTCAGCAGATATAAAACAAGTATTTTAATTCTGAAAAGGTTTAGATTTAACAGAGCCCGTTCATTTTGGAACATCACGTCCATTAGAGCTTTTAAATAGTTTAATCCGAAAACTGTTTTCCCCGTAACCTAAAAATCTCGCAAACTTTGGTTACCATGGCGCCTATTGGTTAACATTACTCTTCTGTGGTCTTCCAGCCCAGAGGGAGGAGGGGTAATTGATGAATGTGCTCTGCGGAGTATAAATCCTTGTCTCTACTCTGGGGAACGCCTGAAGGCCATAACTCATAATGATTCATACAATTTACTCGATAAAATATGTGCTGTGTAAAAATAGCTGAAATATGAATTAACAGACGAAGCGAAGAACTACAAAACGAAGAACTACAAACGAAGAAAAAAGAAAATGAAACAAATATAGAAAAAAAAACTTCTTATCTGATTTCCTTCTTTTTCGCACATGAACTTCTTACGGGCCATTCAGCTACCCTGACAAAATGCAGACTAATAAGATCGGCCCTGTTCCACATTTGCCAAGGCAAATATAAGAGGATAGGCCATATAAATCAACGCTTTACAAATTAAAACGGCAGGCTACAGCAAGACTGTAACGGAAAGACTGCAGAGTCCAGTGGGTACGTTGCGTTGCTAATGCATGCCAAACGTTCCGAAAGCAAATATACCAAATTGTTGAAATGGCATTAAGACACAAACGAGCATTTTACCACGGCTTCCTCGATGTCAAAAATGACTCTAAAACATAATAACAACAATAATAAGAAACCATAGTCTACCAAAACTCGAAACGTTTGCTTTGTGCATTATAATGCTATAAAACAGACGTGGTGGAGGCTTGAGCTATAGTCTAATTAAACGACTATTTTTTCACAGCTCTGAAAGCACAGTGACTATATAAAAATAGTCGTTAATTACCACTTTTTTTCTGATTAATAACAAAGACATTTATATGGCAGAAACTAAAGCGTAAGCGAAACATAGCTACATAATATCAGCAAATTTAATTTGCTAACATGTACCATTACGGCACAAAATAACAATGGTGAGGAGCGCGACGGGGCGAAAATGTGCCCGGGCAGTTTACGGAGTAAGATAACTTAGGGAGAGAACAGACGGAGCAGGAGAGCGCAGAAATCAAACGGAGTTGCCTCACGGACGCATTTGCGCGGCGAGCGGCTACGCACTGGCGGCGCTGGGGAGAGGGGTAAATTACCTCTATGCTTACTGGTGCTGAGGTCAGGGGCTGAAGATACTCCGGGTGAAGCAAGTGGCTGGAATGGGCGCTCAACATCTTGAGAACCCGGAGGGGCAGCCGCTTCGCCTGGCGTATAGGATCCGAGGGTGACAGCAAAAAAACCGGAGAGTTTTTAATCCCGAAATGCCTGAGGTCACCAGAGTTGTCGTCGCCGTCGTTGCGCTCGGGTGTCTGGTTGCGTACTCGGTGCGCTTTAGATCCACTGGGAGGATCGTTCATTTGGAGCCAGGCGACGTGGGGTTCGTGCTGGGGCACCGGTTGGTAGTAATTCGGAGAGCATTTATGCCATAGCAAATACAACCAGCAAATACTTACGTTCCCTTTTCAAAGTCTTAAAAAAATAATCCAAGCAAAAGTCCCTCCTAATAATCCTCTTGGGCAGCCCAAAAACGGACAAGGAAACAACCGCCTTGTCTCTTCGCCGGGCTAAAGAAAAAAAGGAATTCTCCTTAGTTCACTCATCGTTCCAAGTCCCGTTCCGCCCTCTATCAGAGAGGACACCCGTCACCACCGCCGCTGCTACCCGATAGGAGAGTCGACAGTAAAAGCCCCTGAACAGACTGCACTCGGCGGGGCGGGAGGGGCGACGAGGGAATGAGTGATGTAAAAGAGGAATAATAAGACGATATCCCAACGCGCGGCCGCTCGTGGCAGACACAAACAGACAGCGCCTTCAGCCCCGGCGATCTTCTTCTTAACACACATTCCTTTCGACCATCAACACTTCAAATATCGGAGATCACGGGGAGATCTTCAAAGCGAATGAGCCGCTGTCCAATAGTGGAGGCTCGCATTGGTAATGAGAGGGGACGGTGCTGCTATCCTTCTAAAGGCGGGGCGAGTGTTTCTATGCCTTTCTCTCTCTCTCCTCTCCAGCCCTTATTCATTACATGAGGGTAACATTGCGAACCTTGATTTCTCGTTCATTTGTTCTTGAACTGCTCTCAGCAGTTATTTTTTTATTACTCTAGTACACTACCTGATGTGAATAAAGTCTGCGCTCATTTTTTACAACTACTGGTTCAGGGCACGTCTGCGCTCAGTCAGCACAACACGAGCGCCCGCGCGCGACGTTATCGTGGCAGAAAGGGGGCGCTTGACCCAATGAATTGAAATTATTGATGCCCCCCACCCCCGCACCATTGCTGCACGTGACAAGTGTAACACTATGTATCTGTTATGCATGAATTGATAATTAATCATTTAATGTCAAATGTCAGTTGCATGGATTTGTCTTCAGAACAACACATGCGTTGTTACAATGGAATTCATGTGCAATACCACATAGGCCAGGGACCTTCAATATTATCCAGAAAGGGCCGGTGTGTGTACAGGATGTTGTTCCAACCAAGCAGTTACACACCTGACTCTACTAATCAACCACTACAGTCACTGCTAAGGACCTTGATTAGTAGAATCAGGTGTGTTACTGCTTGGTTTGAACAAAAGCCTGCCCCCACACTGGCTCTTACAAGATTGAGAACCCTTGATATAGGGCGTAGATGGAAGCTCCAGGCTACACCACACAAGCTCACCTTATTTTCTTTTTATTAACTTAAATCACGTACAAAATCCACACTCCTCGTTTGTACAAATGTCAAATAGGTCTGCAAAATATAATTAATTTTGACCGATCATTAGCTATAGGACATTTTAGGATACGTTCAAACTGGAAAATACCAGTTAACAGTGAGCAATTAAAGATTCTGACTTTTAAAACCTTTTAAACAGAAAAAAAGCTTTGGTATTTTTTGAAAATTAGCCGTGTAAAGTTCGCAATTCATGTTATTCGGGTCGGTTTTCCCTGCCCTTTCAATGTTCAGTGGAGAATAAATCTAATAAAACATGTCTGCCCATAAATTTGGAATGTTAATAACTTTATTGCATTACTGTGCTGACTGATTTGCCAATGCGCTAATTTTGTTAACCTAATTATACAATGAATTGGTTAAAGTACTTAAAAATTACGCCTGACAAGAGCTGTTAGCGGAAGCCCGAAATAGTCAGAGCTTTGATGCGGCGAATCCTTCAGAGTCTGGATTGTGTATGAAATTTGTCAGTCTTAATCCTTCATAACCTGTGGGCAAATTAAGGATAAGCACGGCGAACGTCCCCCGCACAAAGCACCATCAACAGCACAGCCTTGAAGTCTGCACGGATAATAAGTAAGAAGACACACACACACAAACAGAGAGAGAGAGAGAGAGAGAGAGAGAGAGAGACAGTATAGGACCCCTTTGGTGACACATTGAGGTTAAGGGGATATAGTGTACAAGCGATGCACTGCCTACATGCAGGCCCATGGAGAAAAATATGTCGTAATGGGGCGTGCGTGCGTGCGTGTGTCCCATTGCAGCCCCAATAGTCATTTCATCTTAAAGTATGAACAGACTTTAAAATTAATTACATCATGGCACCTAAAATTGAAGTTTGTTTCCTTGCCGTTGTTATATTTCCATGCACCAAATCAGTTTTGGTTTGGGGTCCCACTTGAGGCGGGTCTTTTGGTATGACGTGTGGTCTTTTGGTTTGGGGTCCCACTTGAGGCGGGTCTTTTGGTATGACGTGTGGTCTTTTGGTTTGGGGTCCCACTTGAGGCGGGTCTTTTGGTACGGCGTGTGGTCTTTTGGTTTGGGGTCCCACTTGAGGCGGGTCTTTTGGTACGACGTGTGGTCTTTTGGTTTGGGGTCCCACTTGAGGCGGGTCTTTTGGTATGACGTGTGGTCTTTGTGCTTTAGTCATCCACACGGATGTGCGTCTCTTCGGTTGCGTTCGGAAACCTTTTGTGAATCCTGGCTGGAGCTCCGAAGAGCAGGCTACCGAGCTACCTAACCCTAACCCTAACCCTACCGAGCCAATAACAGGAGGCTTCAGAGAGAAGAAACGCCGTTTGCTACGCCACATACACGATGGAGAACTGCCGTTCTTCTTGTGGCGTCAACCCTTTCGTTTTGAAAGTGCCAAAGGACTGTGCATTACAAAAGACTTTATGAAAAGGCCAATTTTATCTCCATTTCTGGCTCGCAGGACTGAATGACTGCCATTCCTACAGACACTTTTTTTAGCCCATAACAAGGCTAACAGCTCCGTAGCGCTTTTATTTATGTTTTATTTGGTTTCGCGCTGTGCCGTGTCTGTATGTGCACACCCTGACCGCCGTCCGTTTTCCCAGCTGTAACCTGTCGAGTGTTAAATGCCCCCGTACTTCTCACGGTACCTTTTACCGTTATTTATCGTCTTGTGCGCGTGACCGTTTTGCGCTGCTGCTCTGTCAGTCTGTCTGTTGTTTGTTATTTACTTCCTTATATGTCTTTGTGCTTATCTGTTGTTCTGCCTGTGGCCAATTTTCCATTTCTTTCCCCTTTCTCTTACTCAAGTTTGCTTTGATTTTACTCCCCGTCCCCTGCTTGCTGTTTAGCCAGGCCACCGTTGTAAACAAGAATTTGCTTTCTTAATTCGCTTGCCTGATTAAATAAAGGTGAAATAAAAAGCCTGAGTTTGGTGTTTTATCTTATTCGTTCACCCATAAAAACAAACGAATGCTTCCAAGAGAACCTCACCCCAGGGGGGTATTCCACAAAGCAGGATTACTGAATTAGCAGGATTACTGATTTAGCAGGATAACTACATTTATTAGTAAAACCCGGAACAGCTTTTTTTAACTTCAGTCCATGTTCCAGATTTGGGAGGGTTCCGGGTTTTACTCAGTGCAGTTATCCAGCTAAGTCAGTAATCCTGCTTTGTGGAATACCCCCCCAGGCCTTTTACACTGGCTTGAAGACTGGGCTGGCTTGGACTCAACAGGAGAGAAAAGTCCTACTACCCCCTACTACTATAGGGTCAGAAAGTAAAAATCCTGCCATGAGTTTCTTCCCCCCTGATTTCACACATTAATTCTACCTCCTGGCTGAAGAATTGTGCTAATTAGAAAATCCAGGTGATTGGAACCAAATACACACCCATACCTTTGGTAACGATAACCTTTAGCGCACACATTCAGAACTAAGTGGGGGGTCATAACGGTGAATGTGGCACGATGCACTTTTATTTAAAGAGTCATGAAAGCATCGCTCCAGCAAACAGACGGGGCCCACTGGCTTCTTTTCGTTTCTGTTTTTTTTCGTTGTAATTGTTGTTGCCCACCCCCTATCTCCCATCCTGCAGCACAATCTACTACCAAACACTCAGGACCTGTCAATCAGAGTCTGCTCTGCGATAGGACAGAGGCTGCAGGAATAACATGGGGTCAGGATGCAAGTTCAAAGGTCATGCCACGGTGGGGATTCAGCGGGCAGACGCAGCGCAGGAGGCTACATGTCCGTTATGGGATACAGAGTCCACTGTGAGCACAGATCAGAGCCTGAGAAGGATGAGTGAGGGGGGGGGGGGGCCCTGTGCTGTTTCATTTCTCTTTTTTTGAGGGGGGGGGGGGTCAGGCAGAGGTCATATAGCCTATAGCCTAAACAGTTTTTTTCTCCCTTGGAAAATGCTGCACTTTCCAGAGCTTTGTAATAATTAAATTGCAAAGATCGCCATACCAAAACTTAATTGATCCGTTTATCGATTGCTTCTGAATGAACAGAGTCGTCCTCGGCTTTGCGGCGAGGATCCGAGCGCTCATTCGACGGAAATGTTGATGACGATGCCGAAAGGACGACCCGAGTGAGTGACGTTAGCCGGACGCGGCTCGCATCTATACGTCTCGGAAGCGTGAACCTCTCGGGACACGTGTGCGATTCTGAGGAAGACCATGATGCCCGTTAACGCTGGCCAATGAGAAACGACGGAGGTGAAGAAGGGCAAGGGTCCCTTACAGAAAGCGTGGCTCTCACTCCTGCTTCAGCTGAAGCTAACAGCGATTCTCACTCTTTGCTGCCCCAGCACTCTGTCCTAGGCGGAACAGCTATTCTCTTTCTGTCACGAGATTGCAGAGACCGGGGGGTGGATGTGGTACTGTAGATAACGATTGTGGACCCCCCCCCCCTCCTCCCTCGGATGAATGATGCCCTAGGCGAGCGCCTATGTCGCCTAATGCCTAGAAACCCGACTCTGGCCCCCCTGTTAAGTAATCAGAAAATATTTTAATCCCAGAAATTCTACGAGAGACAGGATTATTCTGAATTTAAGTTGTTCATGTCCAGCTTTGAGGCACGTTCACTTATCTTTACATTTTGTTGCAGTACATCTATGATATGTCAAAAATATATGAAAGAACAGATTTTTAAAG
>CM040394.1:5193726-5218726 GCA_022702515.1 Ilyophis sp. 1 JC-2022 | reverse complement strand
GTCCTGAGGTCTGACACATCGAGACCGTCATCGCTTTACTGATGCGGAAATTTACTTTGCTCATTAAGGAGGTGGAGGGATCAATAGTGTCCTTTTTAAAGCGCTTAAGCTGCGGGAGAATTGATGATGGGCTCTGGGCCTGTTGGGCGTGAGGGTGGTGAAGGGGGGGGGGGGGCGGAGGGGCGAGGCACAAATAAGTCTCTACACATTTGTCGTTTAGCCTGGTTTCGGTGACGCAGTCACATTGATCGGGGGCAGAAGGGGGCTTAAGCAAAGATGCTAAATGGGAAAACGGTTCCATTTTAAAGACCAATTTGTTTCAGGGCATAATCATCCACTCCTCTTTTTCTCCAGCTGCCGTAACCTTTCCGAGGACGAGCGATCGGATCGATTCTTTCAGCAGCTAATTATCGACAACATGCGTCGCTTTTCTCCACGTCTTGGGTCCCCTCTTGGTAATTGGGATATTTTGGAAGACAGCTGTCCAATCGAAAAATCACCATAATGGATGCCCACCCACACACACGCACGCACACTCACGCACGTGCACACACACTCGCGCACGCGCACACACACTCACGTGCACACGCACGCGCGCACGTGCACACGCTCACGCACGTGCACACGCGCACGCACGTGCACACACGCTCACGCACGTGCACACACGCGCGCGCACGTGCACACACGCTCGCGCACGTGCACACACGCTCGCGCACGTGCACACACACGCACGCTCACATCAATGTGATGGGTAAAAGTTTTTTTGGTCAGTCGGTAGTGGATTGTGGTGATCATTGCATTGAAACTCTTTATCATTCACAAGGTTGTAGTACCCAGTGTGTGAGCTAATATTCTTATTGAAGACAGATGGTTTTTTTTATTTTTTAAATAATGAGAAATAGAATAATTGTACAACATACTCAAGATTTACAATTTATTAATATTTGGGCACTTGGCTTCATCAGTGTACTGGACTGTATTAGGAAAATGTGAGACGTTAATTGTTAAATAATGAGACATTTGTTTTAAATATGCCTTAAAGAAACAGTTCACTTTCTGGGGATTTCTGACATTATTTCTGTTTTCGTATTTAATGTTTTCAATTTGCCTAGACATCTTTTTTATCTTATATTTTAGCCGCTAACAGACGTTTTTGTTGACCACAATGGCTGGTATAGCGGAATTTGGGAGTTTGTGGTCAAAAGCAAGAAATATAATTTAAGTAGCTCCAAACCAGCTCGTGCTGTGTGGTTAGAGTACATATGAACAGACTGATTACTAGCATTTATTCACTATTATAAATATAACATTAAATGTACATTTTTGAAGAATAATCAGGTCATATATATGTCCAACTCTTAAGTGTATTTTCTTGAATTAAATCACAAATCCACATATACCACTTTACCAGCCATTGTACAGCAGATTATCAGAAACATCTGTAAATATCAAAAATATCTTTGAGAAAAAACAAGAAAAAAAAAAAAAAAAAAAACAGCCTTGGCCAAACAAAACATACACTCGATATATGGAAAAAAACAAGAAAGTGACCTCATTATATAAAAAAACCCCAAGAAAGTGACCTATCCCTTTATGGTAGATAATTCACTCCATTCTTGAACTGTTCGCAAAATTTTGGTGAAAGCTCTTTAAAATATTGGAGCTGTCAGGCCAAAATGTGTCCGTGAGCCAAAATTGATCCGGGCCAGAGATCGGAATGCTTGGAATGTCGTTGCTATGCCAACAGACACGCGAGCATTGTGACGCGTAGCATTGTGACGTGTTCGCAACTTGCTTTGACCTCAGAATCACCGGGTGACAAACTCGCGCTTGCTTTTATCCTACAAAACATGACAAGGCATTTTCATTGGGTGAACGCGATCGCATAGCAAATACAGTAAAAAAATAATAATCGGTCATCAGAAAAGCTACCAATAATAGGCCCAAAAAATAACAATTAGGCCGACTGATCGACGTGACAGTAGATTAGTTTTATTGGGCTATTCAACAACGCGATAGGCCTACTTACTCTTTCCACCTCGCTGGTTTAACTTGCAGGACGAACAGGCTATAAATGCGTTTAATTTTTTTCCTTCGTTTTTTTTTTTTTTTTAAATCCGGCGTTGTTAACATTAGTAACGGATGCTCATTTTTTATAAAGCAACATTTGACCAGGAAAACATGACATTTCAGTGCAAATTATGTCAATATGTAATTTAAATGTGTACATTAATAAGATTATACGTTTAACCGACTAGTGAGGGTAGCAACGTTTACTCCATCGATTCTGAGGTGAAATTAATCACCAACACAATCTAAAATCGAAAACAATTAACAATATAAAGCTTAGTAGCCTATACAAAGGGAAACTATAAAGGTTATCTGAGTGATAGTGATGGTTATTTGAGTGATGTAGTGATTTATCTCCGTCCAACGATCTCCGGCGATTCTGAGCTAAAAGCAAGTGCAAACTTGTCACCCGGCGATTCTGAGGTCAAAGCAAGTGCGAACACGCGTCACAATGCTCGCGTGTCTGTTGGCATAGCAACGACATTCCAAGCATTCCGATCTCTGGCCCGGATCAATTTTGGCTCACGGATCAATTTTGGCCTGACAGAGCCACTGGTTACAGCGATGAAGGTTTGGTGTATCTGTTCAACTCATGCAGCGAGTGGAAAAAAAGGTTGTTTCCCAATGCAGCTCTTTACACTCTGAACACAGCACAATCAAGTTGGTTTGCTTTCCACCCTGTCAAAAATGAATAATATGCACCGTTCTGAACAGCATACACTGGGGAAACAATCACGCGGTACACGAATGAAGCTTATGCGTGCGCGTTCATAGAAAAGTAATGTTTGCATACGCGTTTTAACGCATCGCAATCATTTAGGCTTCGCGGCACTATGCCGTCAATGCAAAAAGGCCTAACGGCTTTCATCAAACGTCTGTCACTGTGCACTACACAACTTACCGTTCGGCCCTCTTGCAAGGATGCCTGCTACTCAACACTTCCTGTCCAAACACTTGGCTCACTGTTTAACACGGATGACAACGATGAAATGGCTTAAATGAGTGTTAAGTGTGTTTATTTTTTCCGTCTTTCTCAAAGTAGCTCTCCACAGCAGGAAACACTGACAACAGTTCCTGCGTCAGATAAATTCTCACAGTTTTCGAGAGCCACGAACGTTGTTTTTTTGCAAACCGACGGAGCATATCCGATATTTTACATATTTCCCCGCTATGGCGTTACAAACAGTATTCTAAGTAGCCTAAACGGATAAACATTCTCAAAACAATCGGTGAAGCAATTATGTTTGGTTGCCATTGTGAGTTTTGTTTTCTGCGCTGTGCGAGGAACGAGCGGCCGAGGAAGGAAACCGAGAAGGAAAGAAAAGTTCTCCATAGTGGATGTGTCAGTCGGCGCAAGCTACAGTGACACATACGGGGCCCTAGTCAGTCAGCCGGGGCTTTGATGTGATGAAGGATAGAAGCGCTCAATTAAAAGCCTATCAATGTGTAAGTAAATCAACGCCTATCAGTCCTGACTCCTGTCACATCAAACAAATGATTATGACACCGGTCCACCCACCTCATTTATCTCGCTGTACCGCTCCTGACAGCTCAGGGTCAGGAAAGTGCAAAGAAAATCCTGGAATGGATTTCAAAAAAAGAAAAGTGGATTGGAAGTAGCAGCCAACTGCAAACGGAGGGTCGGAAAGGCTACACTAGTTTTTGTATTATTACAAAGAAGTATCGAAGAAGATATCACACATTTTTTTGTCCAATAATAGGACAACACATTAATTAGTGCCTTTCAGTGAAAACATCACAACACTAATGACTATTGAATATTTGTATAGTACATCTGAAAATATTATGTAATGGAAGATGCCATGAGTTTATTTTGCGATGCATTGTTCACAGTGTAAACTAAATATCTGTTGTTATCCCACATTTAACAATAATACAGCTGTCTCTCCATTGATACATATTTTATTATATGTTTACATTTTTTGAACTTTTAAATTGAAAGCACTAAATTAACATTTAAGCTAAATACTAAATATAAAAAATATATATTCAAAACTGTTCAGCATTTAGTAAATACTTCATACATGCTTATGTATGCAAATGTCAAGTGAATGAGCTCTACCCATCTTAATAAAATTGCTGACATGGAGAGAGAAGCCGGAGATGAATGTCTGAGGTTAGGCTGGCAATATTCTAGCTGTTAACTATGGCTTTGCCTTTGATATCCTGTACACAATACCATCAATCTTCAGGAAGGAGGCTACAGCAATATTCCTCTTAACTGAAGAAATACTGCTACGTGGTGATATCTTGCCCACAAAGGAAAAACTAATGTGTTTGTATGATCATTATTCTTCTTACCTGGCTACTTCAGATTGGCTCAGAATTTCCACCTGACATTGCAGAGCCAATCAAAATTGAGTGTTGAATGTGTGCGATGACAAAAACATATACATATATATTGCCTAGAACCATTGAAAAATATACTGTGTTATATATTTTATATATGTTTATTTAAGTATTGTGGTGCTGTATAGATGTATGTGTTTTAAGTATTGTGTTTTGATCCAAATAACAGTGGACAAATGACTCAATAGTAATACCTAAAACATATATACAGTCAAGTCGGAAAGTCTGAATACCCCTTTCACCGTCTCCACATTTTATTACATTACAGACATATTCTACAATAGATTGAGTTCATTTTTTGTCTCACAATTCTACACAAAATAGCCCATAATGACAAAGTGAAAACATGTCTTTAGAAATTTTAGCAAATGTATTAAAAATCGAAAACTGAAATCTTTCATTTATATAAGTATTCATACCCTTTGCTTTAACATATTTTTAAAGTATCATATTTAATATTTGGTCACATATCCTTTGCATGCTGTTACTTCCTGAAATCTGTGACCCATCAACATCAAAAGACTCTCGATATATTATTTCCAGGTACTGTTACAAGCGATACTATAAGCTCTCTGCATTTGAATGGATCTCTATGGGAATTGGGGGGTGAGACTAGATTCAGCTGTAAATTACGCTGGTACAGTATAGAACACATGGCTGGCTAAATGGCTGTAAGTCATCAAGGGTCTGAGCTATCGAACGAGCCCCAAACCATCACTCTGTTGCCAGATATGGAGTAGATGTGGATGGATCACTGCAAGGGTTATTTCTCCTGACTCATTTTCCTATAGACCTCTATGGGGAAAAAAGTCAGGAGAAACATCCCTTAAAGGGATCCATCCACATCTACTCCATATAGCAAAGGATATGCGACCAAATATTAAATATGATACTTTAAAAATATATTAAAGCAAAGGGTATGAATACTTATGTAAATGAGAGATTTCAGTTTTCGATTTTTAATACATTTGCAAAAATTTCTAAAAACATGTTTTCACTTTGTCATTATGGGCTATTTTTTGTAGAATTTTGAGATGTCTGTAATGTAATAAAATGTAATAAAACATGGAGAAGGTGAAAGGGGTGTTCAGACTTTCCGGCTTGTCTGTACATTGGTTGGAATGAATGTAGATGACGGTAGATTCATTTATCATTATATCATTAACTGACAGTCCATTGAAAAACAATGATCTTGAAGCTCGAGGGTCACAAAGTATTTTAGCAGAGAGATATGAAGTTCATGACTTCATAACTCTTCGGCTTTATCACTTTACCTTCCATGAACCAGTTGAGGTTATTTTTGTGTGGCCATTGTCCAAGGCGTACCCCACAAATCTTTTTATTGTTAGCGTGCACACTGCAAATGTACCTGTCACACACTAGACACATCTGCATTTGAAAGCATATCCTCTGAAATCTCATGAATCAAAATGGGGGGGATTAATAAATTAAGATTTGCGAGGACGTAACCTGTCACTCCTGGTGACAGAGCAGTAATCGCCCCAAGTTACGCAGAAACATCAATGACATCATTTATTGACTCTGGGTGAATAAATACATGCAAATTAGTTCCTTGATTTAAAAAATGCTTCCGCCTGCTCTCCTCTGGGTACAGCTGCTTTGACGTGCGTTCCATCATCTGCCCAACAACAGCTACCGCCATTTTAGAGCATGATTACTCATAGGCCCAAACTACACTGGGACAGAGTTACTGAGAGGGCCAAACTACACTGGGACAGAGTTACTGAGAGGGCTAAACTACACTGGGACAGAGTTACTGAGAGGGCTAAACTACACTGGGACAGAGTTACTGAGAGGGCCAAACTACACTGGGACAGAGTTACTGAGAGGGCCAAACTACACTGGGACAGAGTTACTGAGAGGGCCAAACTACACTGGGACAGAGTTACTGAGAGGGCCAAACTACACTGGGACAGAGTTACTGAGAGGGCCAAACTACACTGGGACAGAGTTACTGAGAGGGACAAACTACACTGGGACAGAGTATTTAGCTCAGTGAAATTATTTAGCTCAGTGAAAGTTATAAATTTCAAAGTGCTTTACTGACATGACAAACATACTTTAATTCATACATGTGCTTATTCATAAAGCATGTGCAAGAACATGTCGATAACACAACAGTTTCACAAAGTTCTTTTATATAAACTTCTTTGACATGATAACCATTTTCCTGATAACTGATCCCCTTCCTCTTCCTCCTCCTCTCTCTCTCTTTCTCTCTCTCTCTCTTTCTCACAAGAATTACAGTAGTTTAACTTACGAGTACTTTATATTTTACATTAAACAATTATATAATTATGTCTCTTCACTGCATCTGTTTGCGTGATTTTATAAAAGGAATAATTAATTTTTGATTCTCTTCTCTCGCCCCTCATTGCTTCTTACGCTTTAACCACCGAGCAGAGGCCAGACACACTGTGGCCGTGCAGTTCTGAAAAGTTATAAAACGTTATATAGTAGGTAAGAGTGAAAGATGCCTCAGTGCTGCCTGCCAAGAGGTCACTGTGTGAGGATATCATAAATTACGCTCGACAGGAGCCCGGAGAGAGGGAGAGAGAGAGAGAGGGAGAGAGAGGGAGAGAGAGAGGGAGGAGGTGAAGAAGTAAGCACAGTTTTCTTTATCGTCCAACTTGATGAATGAGCTTCAAAGCAAGGGAGAAAATACATCATATCCCTTTTAATGGCGACACATTTCTGTATCCATAACTCACCGTTCTAAAACGGGGGGGGGGGGAAGTGAAATACTACGTCGTGTGTTCCTCCTCCCGACACATTTACGAGCGCTCCCGCAGTATAAACGCGCTGATTGCTATTTCAAAAGTACCGTGTCAGGGTACCGACACTGAGTACTACCAGCTGGTGGAACCTCGGAGGGAGGGAGGGAGGGTGAGAGAGTGCGGCTGGACGGATGGAGAGAGAGAGAGAGAGAGGGAGAGAGGGAGAGGGGGAGGATTTACGACGCTGGCAAAGTTGGAAGGTCTATTCAAAAACTCTCGCTCGTTGCTGTAGATTTAGAGTGTTTGTGCTTACTGTTATTAGATCTAAAGCCATGGCCTGGCTCCGGCCGTTCCTTTCAGCCAAACAGCTCTGGTGGGCGGGTGGCGGGGGGGCGGGGGGTTGGGGATGGATTCTTGGCTGACAGGCCAACGGTGATGAATCAGATGAAAGGAGCAGAACTACAGAAAGAAGACGAAGAGGAAAGAGATGAAGTGGTCGTGATGCTGTACGTCTGTACCTGGTGCTCATGGGCCTTAAACTGCACGACTGCTCTCTGTGGTCTGGATTATATCAAGTAGACAAGTTTCTGGGGGCTTATACTTTTTTTACTCTCTCTCTCTCTCTTTCTCAAATTCAAATTCAAAATGCTTTATTGGCATGAAACACATTTGTAAATACTGGCAGAGCGTACATACAGAAATACATTACACACTACAACATGAATGCAGAATAATTAGAATTGCTATACTTAACTGCGGTAACAGTAACAACCACCACTACAATATCATCACACCATTATTAATAACAGTAACATTAATAATAGCAGTGCTGAATATACAGAATATATATATATATAAGTTATATAAATTAATTTCTTTCTCTATGTTTATGTCCATTTCAGGATGCTGGTGTTGAGTCTTGAGATGCACGCTATCAGCACATTGTATTGAGGGGAATCCACTCATCCCCTGACCTCTTTTACACACACACAGTCATGGCCACGTTAGTGTCATCCACTCATCCCCTGACCTCTTTTACACACACACAGTCATGGCCACGTTAGTGCCATCCACTCATCCCCTGACCTCTTTTACACACACACAGTCATGGCCACGTCAGTGTCATCCACTCATCCCCTGACCTCTTTTACTCACACACAGTCATGGCCACGTTAGTGTCATCCACTCATCCCCTGACCTCTTTTACTCACACACAGTCATGGCCACGTTAGTGTCATCCACTCATCCCCTGACCTCTTTTACTCACACACAGTCATGGCCACGTTAGTGTCATCCACTCATCCCCTGACCTCTTTTACACACACGCAGTCATGGCCACGTTAGTGTCATCC
This sequence comes from Ilyophis sp. 1 JC-2022, assembly GCA_022702515.1. Classification (NCBI taxonomy): domain Eukaryota; kingdom Metazoa; phylum Chordata; class Actinopteri; order Anguilliformes; family Synaphobranchidae; genus Ilyophis; species Ilyophis sp. 1 JC-2022. Next base: position 5,210,196 of record CM040394.1, on the reverse strand, counting down.
ACTCATCCCCTGACCTCTTTTACACACACACACAGTCATGGCCACGTTAGTGTCATCCACTCATCCCCTGACCTCTTTTACTCACACACAGTCATGGCCACGTTAGTGTCATCCACTCATCCCCTGACCTCTTTTACACACACACACACACAGTCATGGCCACGTTAGTGTCATCCACTCATCCCCTGACCTCTTTTACTCACACACAGTCATGGCCACGTTAATGTCATCCACTCATCCCCTGACCTCTTTTACACACACGCAGTCATGGCCACGTTAGTGTCATCCACTCATCCCCTGACCTCTTTTACACACACACAGTCATGGCCACGTCAGTGTCATCCACTCATCCCCTGACCTCTTTTACTCACACACAGTCATGGCCACGTTAGTGTCATCCACTCATCCCCTGACCTCTTTTACTCACACACAGTCATGGCCACGTTAGTGTCATCCACTCATCCCCTGACCTCTTTTACACACACACAGTCATGGCCACGTTAGTGTCATCCACTCATCCCCTGACCTCTTTTACACACACACAGTCATGGCCACGTCAGTGTCATCCACTCATCCCCTGACCTCTTTTACTCACACACAGTCATGGCCACGTTAGTGTCATCCACTTATCCCCTGACCTCTTTTATACACACGCAGTCATGGCCACGTTAGTGCCATCCACTCATCCCCTGACCTCTTTTACTCACACACAGTCATGGCCACGTTAGTGTCATCCACTCATCCCCTGACCTCTTTTACACACACACAGTCATGGCCACGTTAGTGTCATCCACTCATCCCCTGACCTCTTTTACACACACACGCAGTCATGGCCACGTTAGGGTCATCCACTCATCCCCTGACCTCTTTTACACACACGCAGTCATGGCCACGTTAGCGTCATCCACTCATCCCCTGACCTCTTTTACACACACGCAGTCATGGCCACGTTAGCGTCATCCACTCATCCCCTGACCTCTTTTACACACACACAGTCATGGCCACGTTAGTGTCATCCACTCATCCCCTGACCTCTTTTACACACACACAGTCATGGCCACGTTAGTGTCATCCACTCATCCCCTGACCTCTTTTACACACACACAGTCATGGCCACGTTAGTGTCATCCACTCATCCCCTGACCTCTTTTACACACACACAGTCATGGCCACGTTAGTGTCATCCACTCATCCCCTGACCTCTTTTACACACACACAGTCATGGCCACGTTTGTGTCATCCACTCATCCCCTGACCTCTTTTACTCACACACAGTCATGGCCACGTTAGTGTCATCCACTCATCCCCTGACCTCTTTTACACACGCAGTCATGGCCACGTTAGTGTCATCCACTCATCCCCTGACCTCTTTTACACACGCAGTCATGGCCACGTTAGTGTCATCCACTCATCCCCTGACCTCTTTTACACACACACAGTCATGGCCACGTTTGTGTCATCCTCACCGTTTGATTTTACAGCTTCTTCTTCTGTGGTGACTCTGGGGGTTTCTCATCCCGCCAACATGTGAGATTTATTTCTGGATTCCATCTCTGTCCAGTTTGTATACTTTACCGTCTTTAAAACGTATGAGTGTCTTTCATCATTCTCTCTCTTTCTATTTCTCTCTCTCTCTCTCTCTCTCTCTCTCTCTCTTTCTCTCTCTCTCTCTCTCATCCATCTCCCACCCCCTGTTTGGATCAGTCTATTAAAATATATTCTGGACTCTTGCCATTGGCACATCATTCATTTAAACCAAGCCCAAGGAGAATTATTGTTGTGTTAATCTTAAAGCCTTTTAGAAGATCAAAGTTGCTAGACATTAATCCCAGTCCCTCATAAATCTAAACACAGAAACACGCGCAGATACACACACACACACACATAAATAAACATGCACACACACACACACACACACACACACACAAGCACACGCACGCACACACACACCCCTCTGTATGTACTTCACACCTCCACTTTGTATTCCCTCTTTCAATCACCTCAACAGTATTATTCTCCTCTTCCTCGTTCCTCTAATCTTTATCTCTTTCATTTTCCACTTCACGCGTTTCCCCTTCCTTGGCTACTTTTTTGCAGTTTTTCCTGTTTTCTTTCTTCGTTTATTCGTCTTTTGTGTTTCCCCTTCCTTCTTTCGTTCTCGGCTCTCACCCTTTCTGTAGAGACGTTGTGATCGCACGGGAGATTAGGATTATATTTATGGGGAGGCAATATTGTGCTATATACTTATTTATATATTTTATATGCGAATAAGTTACAAGCGAACTGTTCAGAGAAAGAGAGAGTGAGACACACGAGGCCTTTGAGCAACAAGGACAGTTAAGGACATTTTCACCCTCTATGTCAGGTAAACTGAACTATGTGGATAGATTAAGTAACGGAAATAAGGGGGCGTGGCCAAACTTTCGATGCCCTCTCTCCCAGCAAGAGATAAAAGGTCGAAAACAGTTCAAAAGATGACGTGTGAATCCGAAAGTTTTTGATATTTTTTGTGTGTGAATGAGGAGAAGCAAAAAAAAATGGGGAAACGTTTAAAAAAAAAGATTAAAAAAACGTAGGAGGACGAGGCCAAATAAGTGCAGAGCCGAACAGCTGGACAGAAGCGCCGGCCTCAGAAGCGTTTTTTTGCGTAGGATGAGCATGAACAGACCCCTCTGGGCTTTCCGCATCAGCACAACATGCCTTTGCTCTCCCACACACGGATTATATGTCAGTAATTATTATGAATTTAACAGATTTCGCTTCTAGCAGATGTTCATTTTCGGCCAGGACCCAGACCCACATTGCGGCTAAATGACACGGTAAAAAAATAAAATAAATGTCGGTAAAAAAAATAAGTACAGTTACAGGGTTGTTAGTGTGAGGCTGGGTGCATATTTTTTCCCTGTTATTCGCGTACGGCTATATCCGCCGTTCTCGCCTCTGATTCTGCATTTCTGACCTTTGGTCCGGAACACCGTTGAGGTTTGATTTCAGACGGTGCCGAGAAGAAATCCGTCTGGTTTCTCTGATCGCCTCTGGCCTTCTCCAGCTGCTGATGAGCGGCTGCGGATTCGATGGGACGCTGTGCCTTCTGGGATTTGAGTTTGATGAAAAGCAGGAGAACCTTTTCGGCCCAACACATTAAGCAAGGACCTTGATTCAAACGGTCTGTATAATAACCAATATCAAATCATTTTTACAGACTTTATATAAGAAAAAAAAGGGGGAAAAAACACATTGGGTAATACCGGTGCAAAAGCATTTAGCACACGCAAACCCAGTAACATGACCAATGATTGGTCATGGAATTACTTTTGCACCAATCATGGGTCATGTTATTGGTTTTGCGCCCGATAAAGGTCTTATTAAATCAGGCCCTTAGTCTTTCACTCATCAAGAACTGACCAATGTGAACTCAGGCCTCATTGTGACAGACTGGCAGGTACGGACCCAAATGCACACACGACGAGAATAGAAAATAAAGAGTCTCTTTTTTTTCAGTAGGCACAAAAACAAAATCCACTGTGTGGAACCCCACAGTGAAACTGGTGAGCAGGAACAGGCGAGGAGCAGGGGAGTGGTCTTTTAGCTGGTTCGCAAGGAAGCGGGGCGCCGCAGTCAGGATCCAGGGAGGGAGGGAGGCCAGGTGGTGTGGTGTGGGGTTCCCTGGGCAGAGTCTAGTAAAGTTAGTAAACTAGGAAAATCAGTAAAACAGACAAAGACCACATACTCACACAACAAATTCACAACAACACACTTCACAGGAAACAGCAGGGTTAATAGAGCTAGTTGAAGCTGCTTGCGGTAAACTGCTTGCGGGCGGGAATTGCGAAAATGATTAGAAATTACGTGAAAATTAGAACCCAAATTAGGGTGTGAATGTTGATGTTATTGAATGCAATTAATTGTAATTGTGTGCAATGTAGACAAGTAAGGCAATGAACACAATTATGACACAAAAAGACCAGAGGGAAATAAATCAGAAACAGGGAAGGAAGGGAAGGAGGAAAGGAGGACAGGGAAGCACTCATAGGATTATGAACTCAACCCGTATGCAAATACAAACATACAGCACACTAGAAACATTATTTGTGATGTATTTGTTCCATGTCCGGAGATTTGGAATATCTTCACATTGAAAGTAGCCTAATGGAATGATGTCATCGCAGATGTCAGAATGTCCAGTTAAACTATTTAACCATTTAAAAAAGCCACACGTCCCAGTGCCTTATGGTCTTGGCTATACAATATCACTCTACCCACTTTGACATTACAAGAGTTAAATAGGCTTTAGTGGTAATGATGAAGATGACATTGATGAGAATGCTGATGGTGATGATGATGATGATGATGATGATGATGAAGATGAAGATGACATTGATGGGAATGCTGATGGTGATGATGATGATGATGATGATGATGAAGATGAAGATGACATTGATGGGAATGCTGATGGTGATGATGATGATGATGATGATGATGAAGATGACATTGATGGGAATGCTGATGGTAATGGTGATGGTGATGATGATGAAGATGAAGATGACATTGATGGGAATGCTGATGGTGATGATGATGAAGATGAAGAGATTGATGGGAATAATGATAATGATCATCAATGGTTGGAGTGGTAACAGTAGGATTAATACTTTTTAATGGGAATGGTAATATAGCAAATTATACTCTTATCCACAGTAGCTTCAATAACTGCCGAATCCCAACTGAAACTTGAACCCGCAACCTTCTGGTGAAAAAAAAGTCCTTTAACCACCTAACTGGCTTCCTGCTGCCGGGGCCCTTATAACTGGCATGTGACCTGCTGAAAACGGAACGAGGAAGTTTTGTGAATCTGGGAACGCAGGATCATTACCCTGTCATCTCTCTGCCCTCGGGGGACAAGGGTGGGTGTTGGGTGCGTTCTTTTTTTGACGTGTGATCTGCCAAGGCTTGCGTTAGCTGGCAGATCGTATCAGCAAATAAGGATGAGGAACGTGGGGGGAGAGCGAATAAAAGGAGGGGTTAGCGATAAAAATGTCAGGGATTATCTTCTATATTTGCAAGCCCTGTGATGTGGTATCAGAAAGGATTTGCTGGAAATGATTTGACAGGAAGAGAGATGATTTCGGGTGAGGGGTGGAGGGGTTGGGGGGATGTGGCATGTGTGAGAGAGATGGAGAGAAAGAGTCAGGATTTTGTTTTCTGCTGTACTTCATTTTTTCATTTCCCTCTCCCGACACCTCTCTCAGAGCTCGTTTTGGTTTTTACACAGATTGATACGCACAGAGGAAATATTACTGGATGACTGTGGCTCTCGCTCAGGTGATTTGTCAGACTGTCAGCGAGCGTGAGGAGGAAGGGCTTGTGGGAAAGACAACGATTCGCATTCTGTGTGTGTTCCTGAATTCACAGCCCGCAACGTCTACTAAGGTGGAAACCTAGACAGTGCAAACTACAAAAACCATAAGGCCATGAGGCAAACTACAAAGACCATAAGGCCATCAGGCAAACTACAAAGACAATAAGACCATGAGGGAAACTACAAAGACCATAAGGCCATCAGGCAAACGACAAAAACCATAAGGCCTGTCTGGAACGATGAGCTGCTCTGTGCATTGAATATCTTCAGGGTTATAATTTTATCATTTGCAACCTAATTGGAGCTTGAAATTAATTGAATGTTTTCTTGAGGAAGTCAGTATAGGTATGAAACTGACCCCCAGGGAACGTGATTGGGTGGGAAATGCCATGTCAGCCTCATACACGCACACACACACATGCACGCACGCAAGCACACACACACACACACACACACACACACACACAAACGCATGCATGCACACACATACATGCATGCATGCACGCACACACACACACACACACACACCTACACACGCACGTACACACACATACACATGCACGTAAACACACACACACACAGTGTGCCAGACCAGCGGTCCTCACAAGACAGGCGTATAACTGCTAGGTGTGTCCAGCCAGACAATTTCTCAGAGTGTTGTATTTTATGTACACTTCATGGGTCCATTCGGTTGGAAACTGACCTATCAAAACCGTGGTTTGATGTGTTAATTGAATAATTGATTGCCCCCTCGTTAACACTGCTAAACGCCTGTGATGGTGGAGGTCAACGACTGCCCCGATTGGCTGAGCCAATCAACATACCGACTGCTACAAAAGACATTGTACAACTTCAGGTCTTCTGTTTCAACCCATTTACTGGCATAACCGAGAGAAGTCATGTCTTTCTCGTGAATAATTCATTTATTTTGTTTCAAACCTACAGAGCCTGTTGTAAATATGTTCATTGTAAGCCCCTCCAACCTGTCTAAGCCCCTCCTACCTTTCTGTAGCCACTCCCATGTGTATTTTACCACCAGCCTGCCTGCAAAATAAATCACTTCTCTGTCTCTGTAGCCCCCCCCCAATGAAATCAGCCATCAGAGAGGATAAAAGGAAGGTGGGGGGGGTGGAGGGCGGAGTTTGTGGGGCAGGTCAATTACTGTTTCTCTTCCCCCGCAGCAACCCTCAGGGCAGATTCAACCCCCCCCACTCCCCCCACGGTTTTCTCCTCTAGTCTAATTGAAATGATCCTTTTCTCCCGCCTGTCATTTCTGTCTCTTTGTCTGAAATCCGTGGATTACCACACGCACCGCAGCCGTCCTGCCGTTATGGCTGCAGGTGGGATCCCCGGGTTTCAGTGTGATACCCGCCTTCTTTCCTCGAGACGGCCTGAAGCGAGGGGGGGAGGGGGGGTGGGGTGTCAGTCAGGCTCTGGCTGCCTCCCCACCCCTCCAAGCTCAGTATCTCTTGCATTGTGATTACATTAATTGAGCTTTTATTTCGACCCATATTAATATTACTTTAATACGCAGACGATAGACTCAGGAATAGACATGAAGGAAATCCTGTGTGCTGAAAGTTTTGCCTTCGATTCTGAAACAGAACAGAAAGCTTCAATGAGCATGAGTGTCTGTTAGTGCGAGTGTGTGTTGAAGAAGGATGTTTCGTAGTGTGCGTGTGTGTGTGTGTGTGTGTGTGTGTATCTGGAGAGGGGTCTTCTAGTGTGAGAAAGCTTGTGTGTGCAGGAGAGGGTTTATTTTAGTGTGTGTGTGTGTGTGTGTATCTGGAGAGGGGTCTTCTAGTGTGAGAAAGCTTGTGTGTGCTGGAAAGGGTTTATTTTAGTGTGTGTGTCACAAAGAGGCGGCAGCTCCTTTTAAAAAAAAAAACACAAAAAAAAAACTAAAAAAGGGGGCGCCTGGCTTCTTCTCTCACTTGTCCCCCCCGGCTGTGAACTGCCAGAAACGACAGATCTGACAAAAGAGAAGAGAGGCAGGGGGTGGAGAAAGAGGTTTAAGGGATGGAAATAAAGTAAAGAGGGGGAACCTGACATCACCTTGAAAAGAGGCATTGTGCTTGGGGACGCGCACCGTGGAGAGAGCCGCTTTGATCTGAAGAGGAGGGGGTGCTTGTAAACCACTGACCCCCCCCCCCCCCCCCGGTCCTGTGCTTACTGGAGGAACGAGGGGAAGAGGCTAGACTCGCTATTACCGCCTCTGAGAGAAAAACAAATACAATGGGAAACTAGCGCATATGATGGAGTGTCACCGGGTTCGAGGCTGAACTGGGGGGTAGGTGGGTGGGTGGGTGAGGGGGGTCTACTGGCTTGTGCTTCAGATTTCTGATGCGTGTGCCTAAAGGTGTGTGTGTGTGTGTGTGTGACTCTGTCTGTATGCTCCAGTTCTTGGGCATGAAACAGCTGGGATCAGAAATCTTCCACCGCCAGCCATTTAAGAACGGGCGTTTTTTTAATGCTTTTATGCTGAAAAAATTATCTGTGAAGGAGAGAAGTAGTATGAACTTTAAATAAGAGAGAAAAAATAAAAGAAAAAGAGATATTCCAGAGGGTGTACATGCAGATGAGATGTGCAGAATACAAAGAGAATTTCAAAGAGAATATATATATTTTTAAATGTTCCCAAAAAATAAGAGGGTAGTGAGAGACTCACACTCCTCTCCTCTTTATATTCCTCCCTCTATCCCGCTCTCGTTTCGGCCTCGGGAGAGAGAGGCGAGAGCCGGGCCAGCCCCCTCGCTCCAACGTGCTCCGGCGGTACTTTCCAGGAGCACAATAGCCCCTGAATGTGGCGCATGCTGGCAGGATCTGAGCAGAGCTGTAGCGGGGGGCTGTAGCGGGGGGCTGTAGCGGGGGGCTGTAGCAGGAGGCTGTAGTGGGGGGCTGTAGCAGGAGGCTGTAGTGGGGGGCTGTAGCAGGAGGCTGTAGCAGGGGGCTATAGCAGGGGGCTGTAGTGGGGGCGATGTGTCAGATGCTGGTGTTGGGCTGTTCCTGTGTGTGTGGAAACAGTGGGGTGGGCTTTGAAGCACCAACCCCCCAACCCACCCACCAGCTTCTTTTGATGGGGCTGATGGAACACAGCCCCACTGGCAGGAGTCTCAACACACACACACACATTGATTTTACACACACATACACGCACAAATACATGAACACACACACTGATTTTATGCACAAACTCACACACACACACACACACACACATTGATTTTATGCACACACACATATACACTGATTTTACACACATACACGCACAAATACATGAACACACACACTGATTTTCTGCACACACACACACACTGATTTTATGCAGACACAAATACACACACATATACACTGATTTTACATACACACACGTGGTTTTAACACACACACACTGATTTTATGCACACACAAACACACACACACACACACACACACACACACACATATACACACCGATTTTACACACACACATGGTTTTTACACACACTGCTTTTATGCACACACACACACACACACACACACACACACACACACACACACACACACACACACACACACATGCACACACACACATCCAGACTTTAACAGACCCACATCTGCCTCCTTCAGACTCACAAGGCACCCAGTCCACCACGGGGGGCGCTATTGAGCAGTATAATGGAGGACACCCTGTTAACTGTCCAATCTCACACTGTCCCATGCGCCAGTAGCCATAGCCATTTTAACTGGGATATGACGCTCCTCAACCAATAGTTTTACTTTTCCCTCTCATTAGCATACTCCAGGTGATCACCCATTGGTGCTCAGACATGTTAGCATCCTGTCTTAATGACTGTGATCAGCAATAAGTCCATTTTTGAAAAAGTAAAAGTGAATAATGAATAATTAAGTAACTAAATGAAAGTCTTAATAATGTTAATGGGACCTTTGAAAAAACTATAACCATTTCTCAAAATCACACACCATTATAATTGCTGGTTTCAAGCTTAGAATGTCTGCTTATATAATGGAAGTGCAGACATGGAGCGCTGCCGTCTTTTTAATAAATAATAATAACGTTAAAAAAGACTCCTGCACACACTTTTACCTGCTTTTATTGTCTCTTATCTCCTAATAAATTTCAGTTCCTGATATACCGTAATTCATTCATTTATTCTTTGAAGCGACTTTGAGGCGTGAGAGTTATATTGTACAGATAAATACGTAATAATACAAAAAAAACTAATAATCTGGCTCATTATTTTAAACGAGCTTCGTCCTTTAGAAAACAAGAAAAAAAAACCCAAAAAGGTCACATTCATACATCTGTGTGAGTTTGAAAGTGTGTGTGAGTGTGTGGGGGGTTGCAGTGGGGGGAGTGGGGGGGGGGCTTAGAGGGGGGTGGAGTTGGGGGTGTGCACTGACAGGGGGTCAAACAGGTCCTGTCAGCTGCATTGCAGGTTTAATTTGACATATTAACGCAGCCCGCCCGCACCAATAACTCACCACAAATGGGCAGGAACTCCAGCGGGTATGAGCACAACCCCCCCCCCCCCCATCGCTCTGACTGAAACCCCAGCTTACGCACAGCACTGCTGACTGCTTTAACTTACCGCTGAAAAACACTCATGTTTTCTTCCCCGAAAAAATTTATGAGCACGCGAGATGCGGCGGTGGACATGGATTAAGCGGCCATCGGCACACGTGAGAATCGTTTCGTCGACGTGAAACAAGCCAACGGTCTAATAAATTATGAATTTTTCCACTTTTCCATACAGTCCCTCCCCACAGCAATAATTTACACAGTTTTTTAACGGTAATTTATTTGCGCAGGTTATTCCCTTGTCCTGTGCGCCGTGTAATTAATCTTGAAGCCTATTTTGCACAGCAGGGTTTCCACAGAGGAAAACTGTGTGAGAACCAATGCTGTAATGCAGAAGTGTAGAGGCTCGGAGGAGGCCGGACTCCATAGGCCTCAGATCCCAAACATGGTTCCATGATGACTGTTTTTGCCGAAATGTACACAAATCAAACGTAAAAATGCAACTGCAAGTATGAGGTGTGTGTGTGTGTGTGGGGGGGGGGCATAAGTGGATTCAAAACCAAATCATCTCTTGATGTTTTATTTTCTTTGCATTGAAACAGACATGGCTTGTAAATATATATTAAGATATTGATATATCCTGCGACTCCGGGGGTCGGGCCCTGCCGTTGTACCCTTGAGAAAAGCTACTTAACCCGTGTTGATCCAGCCATTATCCAGGAACGGTATGTATACACACACATAACGTGTAAGGTGTAGCCTATGTAAATGAGTCTGGATAAGGCCTTTCTGCTCAGAAAATAGAGAATGTCATTATTAGGTCATGAAAAGCCCACAAAAGCAGTCTTTCGTGTGAAAGACTAGAACAGCTTTGACCTGCCTGTAAGAGGAACGCGTCAAGCCAAGAGAAACAGGGACGCGGAGAGTATGTCTGTAACTCTTTTACACCCTATAGTGCGGAGAGAAGGCCCTCTCTTTATCAATCCTCTCTCGACGAACGAAGTGACCTTTACCGTGACCCTTACTCTCTAATAGAAATCCCGCCATCTTTTTTTATTGCTCTCTCTTTATTTCCCTCTCCACCGCTCCGTATTTCTATTTGACCTTATCCTGACTGATTTTCAGTCGAAAAAAAAAGGGGATCTGGTGAAGACTTCCGAAATTGAAGTGGTCGTATATATATTCTTTTACATGCCCTATGGGGGGGGGGGGGGGGGGGGCATGTAAAAGACTGTGACCCGTTTCTGCGACGCCCCCATTTCGGGAGAGCGCAGAAAATCACATGCTCCCCTCTTCACTCCGTGGGACCTCAATCTGAGGTCCCGCAGACATGAGCTGAATCAGGGGGGCTCACTAGTGAGCGAAGAGACACTACTGCCAACTGGGCATCACTTTGTGGGGCTGACTGCCCGCTGACGACACTGAGACTGATTCCACACCAGACCGTGGGGCCCATCCACACACTGGAACAGTGTCTTAACTAACACCAGACTATGGGGCCCATCCACACACTGGAACAGTGCCTTAAAAGATACCAGACCATGGGGCCCATCCACACACTGGAACAGAGCCATAACAGATACCAGACTATGGGGCCCATCCACACACTGGAACAGTGCCTTAAAAGATACCAGACCATGGGGCCCATCCACACACTGGAACAGAGCCATAACAGATACCAGACCATGGGGCCCATCCACACACTGGAACAGTGTCTTAACTAACACCAGACTATGGGGCCCATCCACACACTGGAACAGTGCCTTAAAAGATACCAGACCATGGGGCCCATCCACACACTGGAACAGAGCCATAACAGATACCAGACTATGGGGCCCATCCACACACTGCAACAGTGTCTTAACAGATACCAGACTGTGGGGCCCATCCACACACTGGAACAGAGCCTTAACAGATACCAGACTATGGGGCCCATCCACACACTGGAACAGTGTCTTAACTAACACCAGACTATGGGGCCCATCCACACACTGCAACAGTGTCTTAACTAACACCAGACTATGGGGCCCATCCACACACTGCAACAGTGTCTTAACTAACACCAAACTATGGGGCCCATCCACACACTGGAACAGTGTCTTAAGAGATACTGGACCATGGGGCCCATCCACACACTGTAACAGTGTCTTAACTGACACCAGACCATGGAGCCCATCCACACACTGCAACAGTGTCTTAACTAACACCAGACTATGGGGCCCATCCACACACTGGAACAGTGTCTTAACTAACACCAGACTATGGGGCCTATCCACACACTGGAACAGTGTCTTAACTAACACCAGACTATGGGGCCTATCCACACACTGGAACAGTGTCTTAACTAACACCAGACCATGGGGCCCATCCACACACTAGAAGGGTGTCTTAAGAGATACTAGTACTGTACATATTTCCAGATTGAAAACATTAAAAACAGGTCTATAGCATGACAGGTACCATGTGTAAAATATTAACCTTCTGTGACGTTTCCTTGCACACCTGAAGTCTTAACATAGGAAGGTACCCACAGGATATTCCTCCATTAAATTTCTCCATTTTGTTAAAAATCTATTATCAAAAAAAAAAGGAGAATCATCACATCAAAATGCTGTGGAATGTCTAAAATGAAACATTCGCTTATGCAACATAACTGTAATGTAGTAGCACATTTAAAAGCTAAATGTGTTATGTGATAAAGTTACAGGGAAACGTGGTACTGTAAGCACTCGGCTTCCCTCCTGGCTTGGGCCTCTGGCAGTGACGGGAATTCTGAATTACGGCTCTGCAGGGATTTAGATAAAAAGACTTGAAGGATGGCGGCAATCTGCGGACTTCTGCAGCGGCGCGTTTTTTTCCCCGCGGCCTCGTAACGGCCGGGGACAGGAGAGTCAGAGAATGAGCTAGAACTCTGCCCCTCTTCTCAACTCTGACCCCCCCCCCCCTCACTCTCCGCCCACCCTGCCCCACCGCGTTCCATTCCACAGCACTTCAAAAGAAAAACGGCTCCCCCTGGGGCCCGGGGGTGGTGCAGTTCGGGGGCGCGCCCAAGGCGCTTTAAATCACGGGGAGCGAGTGATGTCATTGCACTTGTTAACCAATAAGGAGAGCCCAGATGCTTTCTGAATCGGCTCTCCCTCCATTTTGTTTCCTCCCTTTTCTAACCATTCCACCGGGGACTATACCGTACGCTCCATCGCAAATTCATAGCCGAGAACGATAGAAAAGTTAACGGTGTTGCGAAATTAATGAAGACAATAATCAGTGTGACTTTTGGGGGCTTTGGGAAATTAATACAGCAGAGTGAAACCATTTTAGGTGATTCTAACGGGCGTCTGTGATTTTCATTTTTAATTCTGTAGCTGTTCTTCTAGCCCAACTTTTACATAATGTTGAACAAAGAGAATGAAGTGTATTCATTTTGCTGTCAAAATAACTACAGTAACTATGGTCACTATTGTGATACACTGTCTATGATATATCGCAATATCATAAATGGCACACACTGATTTTTGCTTTAATAAACAACATCAGAAGTATTTTCTTTTCTTTGGGTTTAACAGTGCATGCATATGGACAGTCTATGGCAGTGTTTCTCAACCCTGGTCCTGGAGGGCCGCAGGGTATGCTGGTTTAACTCCAGTCCTGGAGGGCCGCAGGGTATGCTGGTTTAACTCCAGTCCTGGAGGGCCGCAGGGTATGCTGGTTTAACTCCAGTCCTGGAGGGCCGCAGGGTATGCTGGTTTAACTCCAGTCCTGGAGGGCCGCAGGGTATGCTGGTTTAACTCCAGTCCTGTAGGGCCGCAGGGTATGCTGGTTTAACTCCAGTCCTGTAGGGCCGCCGGGTATGCTGGTTTAACTCCAGTCCTGGAGGCCACAGGGTATGCTGCTTTAACTCCAGTCCTGGAGGCCACAGGGTATGCTGGTTTAACTCCAGTCCTGTAGGGCCGCAGGGTATGCTGGTTTAACTCCAGTCCTGGAGGGCCGCAGGGTATGCTGGTTTAACTCCAGTCCTGGAGGCCACAGGGTATGCTGGTTTAACTCCAGTCCTGTAGGGCCGCAGGGTATGCTGGTTTAACTCCAGTCCTGGAGGGCTGCAGGGTAGGCTGGTTTAACCCCAGTCCTGGAGGGCTGCAGGGTAGGCTGGTTTAACCCCAGTCCTGGAGGGCCGCAGGGTATGCTGGTTTAACTCCAGTCCTAGAGGCCACAGGGTATGCTGGTTTAACTCCAGTCCTGGAGGGCCGCAGGGTATGCTGGTTTAACTCCAGTCCTGGAGACCACAGGGTATGTTGGTTTAACTCCAGTCCTGGAAGGCCGCAGTGTTTGCAGGTTTAACTCCAGTCCTGGAGGGGGCACTGTGTCTGCAGGTTTAACTCCAGTCCTGGAGGGCCGCAGGGTATGCTGGTTTAACTCCAGTCCTGGAGGGCCGCAGTGTTTGCAGGTTTAACTCCAGTCCTGGAGGGGGCACTGTGTCTGCAGGTTTAACCCCAGTCCTGGAGGGCTGCAGGGTAGGCTGGTTTAACCCCAGTCCTGGAGGGCCGCAGGGTATGCTGGTTTAACTCCAGTCCTGGAGGCCACAGGGTATGCTGGTTTAACTCCAGTCCTGGAGGGCCGCAGGGTATGCTGGTTTAACTCCAGTCCTGGAGACCACAGGGTATGTTGGTTTAACTCCAGTCCTGGAAGGCCGCAGTGTTTGCAGGTTTAACTCCAGTCCTGGAGGGGGCACTGTGTCTGCAGGTTTAACTCCAGTCCTGGAGGGCCGCAGGGTATGCTGGTTTAACTCCAGTCCTGGAAGGCCGCAGTGTTTGCAGGTTTAACTCCAGTCCTGGAGGGGGCACTGTGTCTGCAGGTTTAACTCCAGTCCTGGAGGGCCGCAGGGTATGCAGGTTTAACTCCAGTCCTGGAGGGGGCACTGTGTCTGCAGGTTTAACTCCAGTCCTGGAGGGCCGCAGGGTATGCAGGTTTAACTCCAGTCCTGGAGGGGGCACTGTGTCTGCAGGTTTAACTCCAGTCCTGGAGGGCTGCAGGGTATGCTGGTTACTCGGTACTTAATTGATCGATTAAAGCAGCCAATAACACAGTTAATTCACCACACCTGGTTTCTTGGGTCTGAATTGGTTGCCGATATTAAGGCAGAACAAAAACCCTGCGGCCCTCCAGGACCAGAGAAACACTGGTCTATGGTATAAGATTGTTGTTGGGCAGGTCTATAGCTATCGTCATTGCTTATAACTCATGTGAATGTTCTTTTGTATTTTCAAGTCACTCTGGATGAGTCAATGTACAAACATATAATATACTGTATATCCATATAATATACCCATTTTTTCAGTCCCATACGAGGTTACATTATATGCAATACAGGTAGGCTAATCACTGTAAGGCCTATATGGATTTAAAACAGCAAATTAAAGCTTTTTATTTTATTATTATTGTGTTTTTATTTGTCTTTGGGCTTCAGCTGTATGTGGATCTGCTGGAGCGCTGCTGTAGGAACTGGGCCTTGACAGTGATCTCAAAAATCCCCAAAATGAAGATCTTTCAAATAAAAGGAAAAGCAGACACTTCTTCACTCCAGGCCAAACAGACCTCAAACACAAGTTAACTTATTACATTACATTATAGGCATTTAGCAGACGCTCTTATCCAGAGCGACTTACACAGCATTTTTTTTGCATTTATACATAGTATCCATTGATACAGCTGGATATATACTGAAGCAATGCAGGTGAAGTACCTTGCTCAAGGGTACAACGGCAGTGTCCGACCTGGGAATCGAACCGGCAACCTTTCGGTTACAAACCCAGTTCCTTAACCGTTATACCACACTGCTTATGATAACCTTGGACTGAAAATCACTGCCTCGGGATCTTTGCTCTGGCAGTGAATACACTAAAAAAAAGACAAAGCCCACAGAGCTTTCTATGCAATAAAAAAAATTCTATAAAATAAATATTCCCATTAAAATACGGTCCAAAGTATTTGCCTATTGCACTGTATGGCAGTGGAGTATAGGGTACACTCAGGCAGCCAGACTACACTAGATGGTATAAGTGTCCAATAGAAACCCTGCATGCAGAATTCTGTTGAGATATATTAAAAACACAATGAAAAGCACCAACAAATGCATGCAGGACAGAATTAGGCAGATTTCCACTGGTAATGAATGTCCAACATAGAACCGTACAATTCTGGATGCATCTGAAATCCAGACTAAACTTGAAAATTCAAACTAACCCTGTAACAACCAACATAAGCCAGCTCTGCTAACCAACCACAAATCAGAACAGAGGTGGGCAATGAGGGCTGTATCTGTTTCAGTTTGTCATGCCAACGTCTGGCCTTAATGACTTAATTAGCCTTAGCATTTACGCCGTATGACATTTTGGCTACATTGCTTGATAAGGGCATGAATGACAGCCGAAGGCTGATCTTGTGTCCCTATATGAAACGTTTTACCGTGATCTAATCTGTGGGTGGACCAGTGTTAGTGTATACAGCCAATTAGCTCATTTAGCCAAGGTAATTGCTGGAAACAAAAGCCTGCATACACACTAGCCCTCTAGGACCGGAATTGCACAACCCTGAATTA
>CM040394.1:5178726-5188726 GCA_022702515.1 Ilyophis sp. 1 JC-2022 | reverse complement strand
GTGTGTGTGAGAAAGAGAGAGAGAGAGTCCATGTGCATACGTGTGTATGTACTCAGACTGGTGTGTCTGTGTGTGTGAGAAAGAGAGAGAGAGAGTCCATGTGCATACGTGTGTATGTACTCAGACTGGTGTGTCTGTGTGTGTGAGAAAGAGAGAGAGAGAGTCCATGTGCATACGTGTGTATGTACTCAGACTGGTGTGTCTGTGTGTGTGAGACAGAGAGAGAGAGTCCATGTGCATACGTGTGTATGTACTCAGACTGGTGTGTCTGTGTGTGTGAGACAGAGAGAGAGAGTCCATGTGCATACGTGTGTATGTACTCAGACTGGTGTGTCTGTGTGTGTGAGACAGAGAGAGAGAGTCCATGTGCATACGTGTGTATGTACTCAGACTGGTGTGTCTGTGTGTGTGAGACAGAGAGAGAGAGTCCATGTGCATATGTGTGTATGTACTCAGACTGGTGTGTCTGTGTGTGTGAGAAAGAGAGAGAGAGAGTCCATGTGCATACGTGTGTATGTACTCAGACTGGTGTGTCTGTGTGTGTGAGAAAGAGAGAGAGAGAGTCCATGTGCATATGCGTGTTTATAAAACAGTTAAATCAAAGTGTTGAAGGAAAAGAAAAACGTGAAGAAAGAAAGATGATAAATGGGCCTTTTCTGTTCTGCAACCCGAGAAGCTGTTGTACTTTTGAAAAGGTCTTTTTCATCGCACAAACTTTTTTTTTCCACGGTTCATGTTCTCATCAAAGCTCCTCAAATCTGTCCCAGCTTCGTTTTTTCGCTTTTGATTGTTGCCGTGGAAATTTTAAAGGATAACCTTTGAAGCCGAGCTAACCGTAAGAGAGACAGAGCGGGAGAACCTTATCACTTTCTGCTGTCAGACGATTGGAGGAACAGAAAAAAACCACACAATGGTATCTGCTGTGTCATTTACCACTGCAGCTTAATTCAATCACATCTCGCCCCGGGTTTCAGTCAGTGGTTTAAGTCAGCGGGTGACAAGCACATTGACTGCAGTTTGAGTCGTGTGTCAATAGGCTACAGTTATTGTCCCTGAATGTGTGTGTGTGTGTGTGTGTATTTGTCTGTATACCTGTGTGTGTTTGTGAGTGTGCATGCGTGTATATGTACGTGTTGGTGTAAGTTGTGTGTGTCGTACATACACAATGGCACTAAGCCAGCAGTGCTGTCACACCACAGACATATTTTAAACTCTGTTCTGTGGGTTCTAAGCGCCCTTTAATATGTAAAACACTAAAAAGCCCCAGTGAAACAGCTGAAGGTATAAAGAGGCCAGAAATTCCTAAAAAGAACCGAACGTCACATTCCACAGAAAGTTTGAAACTGTCACCTGCACTTCAAGAGGTAATCTGGAGCGCTCCACGTTTTCCTGCGGCATCCTACTGTAAAAATACTCCCACAGTTCACTCGTGCTGCTTGTATCTTTCCATCAAAGGGAACTTCAAAGGGTGTTTACCTAACTGTAGAAGAACCCGTCGTGCAGAATGTTCTGGGAGATGTAGCTGCAGAATTTCAGAATGCGGGACGTAGAAGCAGAATCGGCTCAGGCTGCAATGTTCCTAATCCGGGGGGGGGGGTTGCTGTTGTTTATTTGTGAGGATTAACCCCTGAATGACCCCTCTGACAGACGTCTCCTCCCTGTGACCCAGGAGTGATGGCGTAAGGGGACATGACCGCGTCCGGAATCAGGAGGTCACGGGTTCGCTTCCCAGACCGGGGGAACCACCGAAAAAAGCAGCTTCACACTGGTAAGTGTGTAACCTGTGAAGGTAACCTTCTGCTCACCTGTCAGTCAAATGTGTGTGATGATGGGGGGAGGGGGGCTTAAACAAACAGGACGTCCCACGACTGAAGGGCATTTTTGGTCAGCGCAAGGGTGAAGAGTTTGGAGTGGGCTGAGACAGAGGGGGTGTGGCCTTTTTGTGGGGGCCGGGGGGGGGTCGGTAGGGGGCTCCCTGGTAAGGTCTCTGCATAAGGCTTATTTAGCATCAAATCAAATCTATTCAATTCTCCTCACTGATTAAAAAGGGATTGTGGGGGAAAGGAAGATAAAATGCTTAAATGTTCATCTATCATCTAGCATGGTCAAATTTCATTTTGGTGTCAATATTAGATCCTTTGGTGAAAGGCAGAATGTGGGAAGAGGAGAGAGGGGGATGGGGACAGGGGGGGGGGGGGCGGGGATTTGGGGGGGCGGATCCAGACAGCTGCAACGAGAGTACACTCAGCCGGTTTCGGTGGTTGGCTGGTGTCATTATGGATTATCATACATTAGAGCCAGCAGAGCTATGGCTGAGAAGGGCAAGTTGAAAAAGGCATGTCTGAGGCCCATGGAGGATGCTCAATGTTTGGGGGGGTGGCGGGTGGCCCAGCCCTGTCCCTCTGTGTTCCGGGGTCTCTGTTCTGACCCACATCTAACTCACACACTCCACAACTAAGAACTCAGATGAGTTCAGGACTGTCTGTGGCGCTGACGAGGACACACGCGGTGACTGTAAATGCCGCACAAAACCACCAACTGCTAAAGCCAGCAGCGGTAAGCTAATGAGACCTTCTCTGGCTGCTGACAAAGTGGGATGTCAAAACGTGAGCTTGTTACATTACGCCGGCTAATTAGAAAGCGGGATAACGAATATATGTAAGACCCTGATTGGATTAAACACAGAGGTGGCTCATATTATAATGAAGGACTCAAAATTACTCTAACTACACGATTGTGGAATAGGGTACATAACAGGGTGCCCCTGCAGCTATTGTAAATACATTTATTCAGGGGAAATCTGGTTTAGAATTTATGTAAAGGTGATACTGTGGGGGTAGGAGGGGCTACTGATGGATGTAAAGGTGAGACTGTGGAGGTAAGGGGGAGGGGCTACTGATGGATGTAAAGGTGAGACTGTGGAGGTAAGGGGGAGGAGCTACTGATGGATTTCTACCCTAAACCTTAAGAACAGAAACCAGACCAATCAGCACCAGCGGTGTGGACAATCAATGACATTTATTTTTTAACTTCCATTTTATTTTTCAATTTGGAGCAGCCAGGTACAGCCGTAGGCTTTCCATAGAACGAGACCCCGCCTAACCGAAACATTACATTACATTTACATTATAGGCATTTAGCAGATGCTCTTATCCAGAGCGACTTACACAACTTCTTACATTTATCCATTCCTATACATCTCGATATATACTGAAGCAATTCAGGTTAAGTACCTTGCTCAAGGGTACAACGGCAGTGTCCTACTTGGGAATCGAACCTGCAACCTTTCGGTTACAAGTCCAGTTCCTTAACCATTATACTACACTGCCGCCCAGAAACCCTCGAACCCAGGTACGGCCGGCCCTGACGAGGTCCGGTTCTGTCCGGATCGTTTCGGGCCGTCAGAGCAGGCGTGTCAGGAGGGCCCGTAATGCGCTGGAGGGCCCGTAATCGTCTTCATTTCCCAAGGCCTGTGTGACACACTGAGGGCCCTGTTCCCACGGAAACGGAGCTGAAGAGCCCCCCCTGTGGAGTACATTTTTCCACCGGGTGAGAGTTCTGTCACTTACAATGCGGCCCACCAGGTAATCTGTCGCTAATCCAGACCAAATTACCGCCATTCCGGGCGGCCGAGCTGTCGGCCCCAATGGGATGGCGGTATTAATTTAAAGATATTGATAATATTTTTTGATAGCATTACATAAAAAAAGTTAAAGCAGTCATGGCATCCCAATTCTATAAAACTACTTTGTGTTGCTGTGTTAGGACATGAAGTGATGAATTGGACAGCACTGTGATGGTTTCTCACCGAGCCAGGACGATTTCTTTCCATCACAGTCGTGTCAGATGTCACGATATTCCAATGAGATTCTCAGAATTCCCTCTCTCATGGAATCACAACGATTGCTGAGCAACCGTTGTCCAGGTGATGATGGCTGACTGCACCCTTCATAGACAGCAGGCAGAGGCTGTTTCACATTTGTTCTTCTGTCTTTACATGATCGGATCTTCAAAAATTGCTGACAGACTTGCTAGCGAGCTGTTCCAAAATAGTCGTTTAACGGATAAATGCTAGGCAAATTAATTAAAGAATTTGCAACTTTTTTTAATGAAAATATGTGAAATACTAAGGCTGCCATCTCCACATCCTCCATTTTTAAAAACCCAGAAAAAGTTCTGTACCGACTTCACAGTACAGAGTGGGAGGTCACCCCGTTTTAAAAAATTTTCCACAAATTACTTTGAACACTTTTGACTGTCATGCTGCTAATTTATGACTGTGCAAACTTCCAAGTGTTTGGCTTGGATTTTAAACACACGGTCCCACAGCTCTCCAAGGTGACATAATAAAATATGGAGCCCGTTTTCGTTTTATTTATTTTTATATTTCCCCGCTTATGTTTCTGCCCTTTTCGCAGAGCAATTCCTTTTAATACTCGGGAGTGCAGTCGGAGAAACCATTCCTGTTCACATTAATAAAAATATTTGTCAAAGCAAGGTCTTATAGTCAAAATGTCACTAAAATAACTTCTCTGTTTTTCTTTCCAATCATAACTCAACAGACTTTGCCTTTGTGTGCCGGGCTGGATATTCCCGCTCAATTTTCGCTTGTGCCTCTGCTCCTTTCAGGTGGGCCAAAATCATTTTGGGGTTTTCCAGGGGAAAGCATTATTCTGAGGCAGCGATATTGCCATCGAGCAGACGCTTGTTTTGTTCTCACTTTCTTAGATAACACACCAATCCAATTTGCTTTCATTCTCTCTCTCTTTTCTCTCTCTTTCTTTCCCTCTGATTTATAATTTTCTCTTTTCTTGTTCTTTTCTGTGGTCTTCACATTTAAAATAATGAAAACAGGGTCACCTTAGGAGTGGAGTTTTAGTGAGAGAGGCTCAGTGTTGCTAAAAAACACACAAAAGAAGTCCTTTAAGTTTTACTGGGAGACGACGTGCACTGGTATATAAGATGCACATAGGACGTACTGAACACGTGTCCAGCAACAGGCAAGATTGTGAATGTGTGTGTGTGTGTGTGTGTGTGTGTGCATGGGGTGTTTGTCCTGCACTGTTACTTAATAAAAGTATCTGCCAGTGCGTTGAGAAATCCTTTAAAACATGTGTTTCTGTAAAACATTCAGTTCTTCCTCTAATCTTACCTTACAAATATCATTGTTCAACTTGAGGGCAAACTATGTCTGTCTGTGCATTCCCGAAGATTTTGGATACAGATACATCCATAACGGCAGGCAGGCTTGCTGGTGTGTGCGCGTGCATGCGTCGGTGTGTGTGTGTCTGTGTGTGTGTGTGATTTCTCTGGAGGCCATGGTGAGGCCAGGCCTTGTGACTGAGAGCAGGGAACAGTGTATTAATTATGACAGCTCACTGGCAGTGGTATGACCTCCAGACCAGCTGGAGAGGCTGTGAAAGGGTCACTGTACAGTGAGGGGGGGGGGGGGGGGGTGGTCACTGTACAGTGTATTAGTGGGGGTGGTCCATGGCATATAGGAAACACTTTACCTCATCCAGGTCCCTCCTTGTGTGTGTGTGTGTCTGTGTGTGTGTGTGTGTGTGTGTGTGTGTGTCTGTGTGTGTGTGTGTGTGTGTGTGTGTGTGTGTGCGCTGGGAGTTCAATGGTTCATACAAGAGCTGTAAATGTGTCTCTATGTTCCAAGGAGGCAGGGAGTTTTGTATGTTTTGTGAGTGTGTGCGGGTCTCTCTCTCTATCTCCCTGCTTGTGTGTGTGTGTGTGTGTACGTTTATCTGTGGTGAGGGGAGATGTCCATGCTGTTAGCCTGGGGGAATCACACACTGCTCCCACCTGGCATTTCACTGCATTACAGATGTCCGGAGTAGAGTCTGAGGAGACAGGGGTGATCGGGAGGGGAAAGGTCAAAGGTCAAGGAAGGAGAATGCATCGCACCTGGATAATGATCTATGATTGAGGGCAGTTCCGTGAAAGGAGACCTTCCCAACTCAAATGAGACGCGAGCGGAGGTGATATAGTGAGTGACCGGTCATTTCCTTAGTGACGGGACATTAAAAACGTGAAGTATTGGTCAAGAAACCCCCAGCTATGTGCTGTGTACGAATATAAAAATTTTATGACCGTTTTAATCATGTCCAGACCCTGCATGAAAACTGAAGGCATCAATCCCTCCAATCCCAGCTGGGATTGTAACTTTAATTGCATGTTTTCAATTTTCCCAAACAAGTCTTTGTGTGCAAAACATGTGAGAATTATTTTTTTATATTTGCAGAAGTTTGTGATGACCTGCTGTTTATGAAATACGGCTATTGGGGCTTTTGGAGTTTGTTGTCAAAAGCTATAAAATGCTTTAAGTAACTCCAAAGCGGCTTGTGCAGAGTTCTTATGCCTCCACAGGTTGTACACATTCTTCAAAAAATCACATTTCAAGAAAAGTAAAGTCAATGGTTATCATTCATAGTCATTCTTAACCTTTCAGTGAATTCAAAGTCATGAAGAATGGTGAGTAACAAATCATTATTGCCCATGAAGGGAATTCATACATCACGTAGATTCACAGCTGTGTGGAAAACATGATATAGATATATGCTTTCTGTGAAGTGCATTTAAATCCGCAAAGGCTTAACATGCACACACGCACGCACGCACGCACGCACGCACGCACGCACGCACGCACGCACGCACGCACGCACGCACGCACACGCACTCATACACACAGAGGTGAAAAGTCCAGGGGTCAGAAAGTAAACGTCCCGCCATGTGTTTTTTCCACCCATGAACTCACCCAGCTAATTATAGCAATAAAATAATGAGCAAATCCAGGTGATTGGATCAAAATACTGGGGAGAACTTTTATTTTCTGAACCTGGATTTTCCACACTCACAAACACACACACACACACACACACACACACACACACGCGTGCGCACACACACACACACACAGCAGGGAGTGACAGTTTTACTACACAGATGGAGATGATGGACAGGTTAAGGGGATTTTGGGGGGTTACCTCAGGGTCAAAGGTCAGAACGGCTAACAGTGGCTCTGAGGTTGTCTTTTCCAATTCAAAATTTCCACTTCAGCAAAATTCCCATGTTTCAGAACATGTCAGCCTGACTTGTGCTAATTTAATTTAACAGTTTTTTAGTAACAGATAAACTACATTTATTCCTGAATTATGTTGACTTTTGAAATCACATCCATTGTGGAACTATCAATTAAATTTCAATGGTTATAACCACAAGATAATATTATTATAATTTATTTTATCTTGGTTTGGAAACTTCATTTTACCTGTCATGTGACTTCCAATAAAATTCAATACAATACATGCTGCAGGATGCATGTTTAACAATGCATGATATAATAAAATAAAGTTACGTAAAACATCAACTTTAAAACATCAACGATTTTTTAAAGAATCATAGTTTGGTAATGAATACTTTATTGAACATGTTTAATTGTACCATTTCAGAATTTATCACAGCTTTTTTTTCTGAATTTGGAATTAAGTTTGGAGGGTACTAGTTTACAACCAACTGCCTCTGTTTACTGTGACTGGGCTGCTGTTGCTACATTGGGGAACAGCACAGCTTGACAGAACTGGCCCCAGCGGACTGCAGCCATCCGATTGGTCAGAATAATGACTGTCAAACTCCAGCCACCCGATTGGTCAGAAAAATGACTGGTGTTCAGTGAGGTGAGGAAGCCCTTGCTCCCTGACACTCTCCCTCACTGGATGATGGACAGTTTAGCTCCGCCCCCCACATGACTCTGACACATTCAGGATTCCATTAAAAATACTTCCAATAATTCCAGAATAATTCCAAAGTGACACTTGTTTTGCTGATGTTGATGAAATGGGACAATTTTTGAGTGTGGCTTCAAGCAGAAAGAGACAGTGTCTCCGCGCAATAGATCCAGGACCAGCCACAGGCTCAGACAGAGGGGTAGGGAGACACAGGCATTTTTCATAATCCCCCCGTAAACCTGTCAAACGGCTCGGTGTGTTTATGTATTTATTGTTTGCCGAATCAGACTGCTTTTTTGTGTGCGGTTTACGCCGCCACCAAACAACTCGGAGGCTCTTGCCGTGTTCCACGAATATGAAAAAATTTTTATTTATTATTTTGCGATTTAAATCGACGTCCCTGGATAGATTTCTCACGTGGCCTCTGACGACCTCACACCCACCCCACTTTCTACATTTTCTAAAAATGCAGTTTAAATATGACACCTGCGAGCATTTGTGGGGTCTGCGGAGGAATTTTTGCCGGAATACCTTGTAAGATTAAAAGCAGCATTGATCAAACTGCTCTGATGGAAAAAAAAGACATGCTTGGAGTGGATGAGTGTGAGACAAAAAGAGGGGTGGGTGGGGGGCGAGGGGTATCTGGGCTGATGAAAGCTGAGTCTGTATCAGATTTCCCCCCCCCCCCACACCCCCCACACCCACGCCCCCCAAAAAAGTGGAAAAAATCATGGAGAAATGGTCTCATATGCATTCTGCGTGCACCCTGTTTAACCCCCAAACAGTAACATTAATTCCCCCTGACAAGGTACTTACAGCTGTGACAAGTCAATGAGATAAAAGCCCCCAGGAACAGAGCAGAGGGATGCCAGGCGTCTGAAACGTCTCACAACAGTCTTATCATTTTTTCATCATATTTTTTTTTATGAGTTAAGTTTGTGTGTGTGTGTGTGTGTGTGTGTGTGAGAGACACAGTATGTTTTGGCTAAAAATATGGGGCACAGCTGGAATTCGGGAGAGGAGAAGGGGGGAAAGGAGGTTTGATTGGGGGAGGAGGTGTAACCAGAGAGTGTGCGGAATTATGTTGGGAGTCTGAGTGATGTCATAATAGGGTGGCAAGGTGATGTCATAATAGATCCAGAAACATTGAGAAACGTTTCAAGCATTTTATTGGCCAGTGGACATAAGAAACTAGAGTTAAAGAAAAAAGAAAGAGTCTTATTTGTGTTGAGAGAAAGAGAAAAGAAAAAGAGATAGAGAGAGACAGACAGAAAAAAAATAGAAGAGAGAGAGAGATGAGAGGAAAGAGACACACACAGAAAAAAAAAAAAGCAAAGAGTAAAGCCAAGCCTTCAGATTTGACGTGGGCGTTTTTCTGACAGCTATAATTCTCCAGCCTACAGAATTTCATCAACAGGAGTTGTGTTGAATCTGTGCCGCAGGGCTGGAGTCCTTTCAAGCCTCCCGCTCTGACAGGTAGATTTATTAGACCTGAGATTTGTACAGATCAGACGTCACTCACGGCCAACTGTCAAAGTGTCAGCCGTGCGCGGCTTTCCAGTCAGGGGCCTACGCTTACTGCAGGGACACGATCTCTCATTCTCACACTGTCTCACACACTGACACGATGAGAGAGTAGACAGAGAGAGAGCGAGAGAGAGAGAGATAGAGAGAGAGAGAGAGAGCAGACAGGCAGGCAGAGAGATGGAGAGTCAAGCCGGAATACAAAAGGATTACTTGAAAGATGAATCTCGTACAGAAGAGAGATGGAGAGACAGGCAGGAGGACGGACTGACGGAAAGACACACAGACGAAATGGGAGGGGGATGTCAGAAGCGTTAAAGCGTTAAACTGAAGAGATTACATGAGAAAGCAGGGAATGGAGGGGCAACCATTTGTTTTTACACCTTTTTTTTTGCTCCTTCCAGCTGAAAAAATTTATTTAGGTTTAATTTCATCATCATCATCATCACTTGTGTGTGTGTGTGTGTGTGTGGGGGGGGGGGTGTTATGGAAGGTCACTTCAGGAACTTGCCATAAAAACCAAATCTGCCAAATAAATAGTAGAAAATAAATCGAGAAACCGTGGTAAACGTTGTGTTCTTGGGCCTCCCTGTGTTTAGCTCCACACCAGGTTTTCGGTTTTACCGCGTCTGGGAGCCAAACTCAAGGCGCAATATGAATTATTTGGAGAGAAGTGGCTTGGATAGGGCGAGGGGACGAAATCAAGTGCAAAGTAGTGTTGGGACGTTGGGATTCTTTCT
>CM040394.1:5173726-5176226 GCA_022702515.1 Ilyophis sp. 1 JC-2022 | reverse complement strand
TGTGCGTGTGTGTGTGTGTGTGCGTGTGTGTGTGTGGGAGTGAGTGTGTGTGTGAGTGTGCGTGTGTGTGTGTGTGAGAGAGTGTGTGTGAGTGTGAGCGTTTGTGTGTGTGTGCGAGAGAGAGAGTGGGTGTGTGAGTGTGTGTGTGTGTGCGCGTGTGTGTGTGTGTGTGTGTGTGTGTGCGCGCGTGTGTGTGTGTGTGTGTGTGTGTGTGTGGGAGTGAGTGGGTGTTAGTTTCCTGGCTGTTGCTCAGAAAACTCCCTGGGTTGCACATCTGGTTCTTATTCTTCCGAGTTCATTAGTCATATTGGGGCTGTCTGGAGATAAATCTATCACCCAGGACAAACACAAACTGTTTGAAAAATGAAAGGAAGTGAGGTGACACATCTTTGACGGTTTAATAAATCATTTCAGCGAGATTAAAAACATACGCGTTTTGATGGAAAGGAGTTGGTGGGTGTGTGTGTGTGTGTGTGTGTTTCTTATAGACACATCCTTGCTTGTGCTTTCAAATCACTCTGGTTTTTGTGATTATCTCCTCATAAATGTAAAATATTATGATTTTAATTCAGTTTTGACAGATTTTATATGAGTCTGTTAGGCTAAAATGTGCTCGATCATGAACTCTATGAGAGTAAAATGTAAAAATGTTTTACCGCAACGTTTTGCAGTGTAGAAAAGTAATTCATGAAATTATTATGGAATTTATTGAAAATTAAAATCCAAATTAAATAATGAAAATGCTGTTCACGTATTTCAAAAACATGGCTTCACGTAAAACATTCACATCTTCAGATTTATGCTCATTTTATCAAGTTGAGGCAAAAAAATAAAATAAAGTTGTTTTAATATCAGCAGATTTACGCATTTATAATCAAATGAAACGTACAATATTATTCCACAAATCAAAAGACCCTCTAGTGGCACATCGCCAATACACATTTCACTGTACAGTGTGCAACACATTTTGATCGACAGAACAAATACATTTTTCACATTTCTGCTGCACTCTCTTGGGCTCTGTTACACCTCTGAACGTTTACTCTGGGCTCTGGCTGCTATGATTAGGGACAGAACTGCAGCTTTGTTTTAACTGTACGTCTCGGTATTAACCCACATATTATCTTTATCTTTTATGATGCCTTTTATGTTTGTGGTTAAATTGACCTCGTTCTTGCTTCATTCTAACGTAATTTTATTAAGAGCTGTCCATCCACCCTGGCCTTGGAGGGAGAGGGCGAGAGAGAGAGGGGGAGGAAGGGAGAGAGAGAAAGAGAGGGAGGGAGAGAGGGAGGGAGGGAGGATAAGGGCAGAGGAGGAGAGTATATAAGCACCAAACAAATCAAAAATCTGACGATGGAAGCAAGGGGTGAAAATGGCAAGAATGTGCATAATTTAAACTGGGCTTCTGGTTCTTTATAAATTAACTAAAGCAGAGAGTTCCTTTGATTCGTTTGGAGCTCGTGTCCTCTCTTCTTCTGCCCTGATTCTCTCTCTCCCTCTCTCTTTCCCTCACACACACACACACACACACACACACACACACACACACACACACACACACACACACACACACACACACACACACACACACACACACTGTGTCTGTGTATGTGTATGTTTGTGTATCTCTGCAGGTATTTCAGTAGCAGTGGCATATTTAATTCAATTCAATTGTCAATTAATTTCAAAGGGGATGGTCACAAAGCATAATTTCAGAGATAAAGGCCTGATATATGCCTTTCTGTATTTGAATGGCGGATTAAAGCTAGATTTACACGGGAACAGTATGGAACCCATGGTAGCCTAATTGACTCTAAGTCATCAAGGGTCTTAGGTATCAAACGAGGCTCAAACCATCACTCAGCTGCCAGATATGTAGTAGATATGGATGGATAACTTTAAGGGTCTTTCTCCTGACTCATTTTCCTATTGAACTCTATGGAAAAATAAGTCAGGAGAAACAACCCTTCAAGTGATCCATTCATATCTACTGCATATCTGGCAGCAGAGTGATGGTTTGGGGCTCGTTTGATACCGCAGACCCTTGATGACTTACATCCATTTAGCCAACCATGGGTTCCATACTATTCCCGTGTAATTTACAGCTTAATCTAGGCTCACCCCCAAATTCCCATAGATATCCATTAAAATGCAGAAAAGTGATATTATCACTTGTAAGAGTACCAGAAAAGAACATATTTTTGATATCCTTTCATACCCGTCATGATAGCATCACCTGTTTACCTGTGGACTGTTCCATGTTTTAAAAAAATGTTCCATTTTCCATGTTTTTGCCCCTGTCCCAACTTTTTGGAACGTGTTGCAGGCATCAAATTCGGAATTAACCTATAAAATCTATAAAGTTGATAAGGTAAAACATTAAATATGTTTCTTTTGTACTGTTTTCAATTAATATATGTAAACAAGAATTTACAAATCACTGCTTTCTGCTTTTATGTGCATTTTACATACTGTCACAATTCTTTTGGAATTTGGG
>CM040394.1:5161292-5173226 GCA_022702515.1 Ilyophis sp. 1 JC-2022 | reverse complement strand
AAATGACAGCTAACAGAATGCATTGCTGGAGAACATCGGGGAGCCACAGCAATGGGGTGAGGAGGATTTAGGGAGAGAAAAAGAGAGAAAGAAAGAAAGAAAGAGAGAGAGAGAGCTAAAGAGAGAGATATAGAGAAACAGAAAAAAAGTGGAAGATATATATCTATATGTATAAGGGTGTAGGAAAACTAAGATGGGAGCTTCAGCTTGTGTGCTCGTCAGTCATGCCTGACCTCGTGACCCCTCCTTGACCCCAAACCGGTCACATGGGCTTTTGGCTGGGAGGGGAATTAGGGAATTAGTTACAGCTTTTGAAGAAAAAAAACCACTCCTGAAAAACATCTGGTGATAAGAAGGTGTTTTCTCGTGTAGATCATTGCTGACTGAGCACGTCCCCCCATGCGACCTGTCAGAACTGCAGGGAGTAGGGGCCTGTCGCTGGGTTGATTTACAGAGCACATTGGGTGATTGATATGGGTCATTTTCCTGTTAAAACAGAGAGGGGGCAAGGAGGGAGCTCCACAAGGTCTTTTAAAGGTCACGGGATGCACTTTTCCAAGAGTGAAATCCACCCGCTCACACAAGCACACACATATTTACACACAAACACACTCACACACACACACACACACACAAACAAACATTCGCACACACACACATACGCATGCACACACACACACACACACACACACACACAAACAAACATTCGCACACACACACACATGCATTAATGCGCTCACATTCATATTCAACTGTAATTGATATGATTTATATAGCATTCTTCTCTTGCTTCGTCTTATCAGAGTCAGACGTCATGCTGAATCCCTGCTGCAGACCTGCTGTTTACTCAAAATGTAAATAAACTACGTTTCCCAGCATCACACTACAGCACCACCACCACCACCACACTGTATTTCTTCTTTGCTTATTAAGAGGCAGGAGCAGGAAGTAGATGGAGGTTGTGGGGTCAGAAGAGGAAGCGGGTGGATGGAAGGAGTACTATTTGATTAATTGGGCAGTCACCGACAGTATCCAGGGTGTTTAGACACTCCCGTAATTCTGTTTTACGATTGGGCCCTTGAAAAATGCTCAATAACCCCCCTCTCCCCCGCTCAACCACGCTTGCGTACTTTCTCGTACAAACACTGTAACCATCACAGACTCCCCCCGCACTTTGTGACTTCCCTGTAAATGAGATGACCGCTGATTCCTTGGGGGGATGGCAGTGACACAGCTCCAGAGCTCTGACAGGCAAACGGGCCTTGCTTCTGCTGCTGCTCCTGCTTCTGCTG
Source organism: Ilyophis sp. 1 JC-2022 (assembly GCA_022702515.1). Lineage (NCBI taxonomy): Eukaryota > Metazoa > Chordata > Actinopteri > Anguilliformes > Synaphobranchidae > Ilyophis > Ilyophis sp. 1 JC-2022. Next base: position 5,171,934 of record CM040394.1, on the reverse strand, counting down.
CTCCTGCTTCTGCTGCTGATGTTGTTGGAAGACAAATCAAGGAAACTTGTAAATTATTTTTTTAAAAACTGTGACATTGGGTTGTGAGACTGATCCTGGAGACCAGCTCTGCCAATCACAGTGAGGGAGGGCGGGGGGGGGGGGGGACCAGGGAGCCCTGAACCTTTTGGGTGTTTGTGATTTTCATCAGCAGAAGAAAGGTGCAGGGGGACAGGCCGGAATATTTTTTCCTTTTTACGTCCCCTTTATTTATCATTGCAAAATAGTATTTACAGAAAAACAAAAATACTGTAAACTTTCAATCCATCACAATGTATCAACAGCCAAAGAGAGAGAGCGAAAGAGAGAAAGAAAGAGAGAAAGAGAAAAAGAGAGAAAGAGAAAAAGAGAGAGAAAGCCATTCTAATTAATTTGCATTCATGTTTAATGTGCAGTGTATTTCTGTATGTACGCTTTGGCAATGTTTACAAATGTATTTCATGCCAATAAAGAATTTAGAGTTTGAGTTTGAAAGTGGTATGGGCACTTGGGCGGACAGTGTGGAAGTGAAGCCTGTGTCCCTCTCTCTGTCTCCCACTCTCCCATCTCTCCCTCCTCATCTTCCTCCTCTTCCTCCTCTAGCGTCCCACATTAATCTGCTGGGCAGAACCCCGCAGCACCGCAAACTAACAAAGCCTGACACAGGGCTTAAGAAGTGCGGCTCGTTTCAGAGAAACGTTAAACGATGTACGTGACGTACGCTATATCCGCTGGCCTCTTCGATTCCCAGGTAGGACACTGCTGTTGTACCCTTGAGCTAAAGGTACTTAACCTGAATTGCTTCAGTATATAGCCAGCTGTATAAATGGATAAATGTAATAAGAAGTTGTGTAAGTCGCTCTGGATAAGAGCATCTGCTAAATGCCTGTAATGTAATGTAATGTAATGTAATGTCACAGAGAGAAACCTGTGGGGCGGGGCCACCCAGCCGCCCATCGGGGAGGCGGAGCTTTGTGTCAGGCGTCGGGTTGGGTGGCACACAGCAAAGGGGCGGGGCGGGGCTGGAGGGCTTGCGCAGGGGGGGACAGATTAATTATGTTCTGGTATGTTAATCACCCTGTTCCCAGCAGCTGTAAAGGCGGGAGGGTCAGGGGTCGGGGGGGGGGTGGAAGGATGTGCATGGGTGTTAGGCCCGGGCCCGCGAAGTTACAATCCATCACTTCCACTCCCCTCGTTCCGTCCGAGTGCCGAACCCAACTGCCCTGGGACCAGCAACGAACCCCTCGCCCCCCCCGACGTAGACCTCACTTTCACGAGTCAGTTACTTTTTTTTGTTTGTTTTTTTTCTCACCCCCCCCTCCGCCCCCCCCCCTGGCCTTTCAGTCGCCCCCCCCCCCCCCTGTTTGTTTCCGCTGTTTTTCGGCTGCAGTCACATGCCAGGGCAGAAATAGCGCAGAAGCGCTGCATTATTCACGCCTCCCTGTCCCGTCAGCATGTGACGCAGGGTGATCGGCGGGTCAGGAGGGTGATCGGCGGGTCAGGAGGGTGATCCGCGGGTCAGGAGGCTCATTCACGCTGTCTCCGTGCCGTAAACACACGCATGCCACCCTATTGCGGAGCTGGTGGATCATATTTTACACAATTAAAGCTCCATCTGTTTCGCCCTGTAACCATTCATTACTAATAATGGCCCTATTCGACTGAGGGGCTCCCTGGAGCTCACACACAACCAGGCACGCACACACACACTCGTGCTGTGAGCTTACCAATGTAGTGTGTGTGTGTGTGTGCGCGTATGCGTGTGAGTGTCCAATTGCCATAAATATACATGCACCACACACCCATACAACATATATAGACACACACACACACACAATGTGAAGCTTGCAGCTTGTGTTTGAAAATGTGTGTGGTTTCTGTGTGTTTGTTATCTTATATTCATGTGTGTGTGTGTGTGCACATGGAAATGTGTGTTTGTGTGTGTGTGAGTGTGTGTGTGTGTGTGCATGTGTGTATCTGTGAGCTTGCATGTGTATGTGTGTATGTGTGTGCGTGTGTGTGTGTGTGTGTGTGTGTGTGTGAGTGTGTGTGTCTGTGTGTGTGTGTGTGTGTGTGAGCTTGCATGTGTACGTGTGTATGTGTACGTGTGTGTGTGTGTATCTGTGAGCTTGCATGTGTACGTGTGTATGTGTACGTGTGTGTGTGTGTATGTGTACGTGTGTGTGTGTGTGTGTGTATCTGTGAGCTTGCATGTGTATGTGTGTATGTGTACGTGTGTGTGTGTGTGTGTGTACGTGTGTATGTGTGTGTGTGTGTGTGTGTGCGTGTGTGTGTGTGTGTGTGTGAGTGAGTGTGTCTGTGAGTGCTCAATGCATGTCCTCAGAGCTGATTTGTGACCAGGTGAAGACACAGGTACACAGATACCTGCAGTTGTCTTTGGGTCACGTTTCAGCCCTCCCTTTATCTGAGTTGCCCTGGAGACACGCTGCCAAGGCCCGGCGTGGCGCGGGAGAGATCAGACACAGATGCAACGGCTGTGCCGCCATCTTTTATTCAGTTTGGCTGAGTTTTTAGTGCTTTGGATGGCAGCTTTAAGGCCTCCTCACACTCCTGCTCATTTTCCCTCTCACGGTGTCTGTGTCAGCAGGAAATGCCTCGGGTGTGACACAACTGGGGTTAGTTTAGAGCAGTGGTCCCCAACCCTGTTCCTGGAGATCTACCGTCCTGTAGGTTTTCACTCCATCCCTAATTTGGCTCACCTGATTCTACTAATCAGCTGCTGAATGAGATCTCTTGCTGTTGAATGTGTACTTTGTTAGAGTTGGAATGAGAACCTGTTGGAAACCCACTGAGTGGGCCGGTGGACTACCAATGGGGGTATTGGTTTTAGAGGTGCAGCTGTGACACCATCGTGGTATTGTTTAGAGTGTCGCTGTGACAAAAAACCGTGTGGTATTGGTTTAGAGTGTGCCTGTGACACCGTGTGGGTATTGTTTAGAGGTGCGCTTGGTGACACCATGTGGGTATTGGTTTAGAGAGTGGCGCTGTGACAAAACTCGTGTGGGGTATTTCGGTTTAGAGTGCGCTGTGACAAACCTGTGTGGGTATTTGGTTTCAGAGTGCGCCTGTGACTACACCGTGTGGGTATTGGTTTAGAGTGCGCTGTGACACCATGTGGGTATTGGTTTAGAGTGCGCTGTGACACCGTGTGGGTATTGGTTTAGAGTGCGCTGTGACACCGTGTGGGTATTGGTTCAGAGTGCGCTGTGACACCGTGTGGGTATTGGTTTAGAGTGCGCTGTGACACCGTGTGGGTATTGGTTCAGAGTGCGCTGTGACACCGTGTGGGTATTGGTTCAGAGTGCGCTGTCGATCCACACGATACACTTTAAAAAGAGGGCAAATGAAGGTACACAGTATTAAAGGGTTCTGTTTAAGGTTCAGTTTCCGTTTAAGGTTCGGTAGAGATTGGGACTAAATTAATAGCGGTGTGCATAATTATGGAAACATATGGGTCAGTGCAAGACAATAAGTATGTAAGTTATACAGTATATAAACCAGAGACCACATTGTTTTGACACAATCCACTAAATAACATCTTAGCATGCATCCGGTCTACATATAGAGGACTGGCTGCCTATAACTATGGCCAGCATGACTGCAAGAACAGACCTCAGAGACTTTGAAAGAAGGCAGAATGTTGGGCGAGTGTTTGTTGAGAACTTAATCTTCCAGCTCAACTTGCTGATGTTTCACATGCAGTGGTGGCTAATCTGGAGTCATTGTTGTGGTACAGACTCTGAAATGGACCCAAATGCAGGACTCGGAGACAGACTCTGGCAAAACTCTGACAGGAGTGAATTTATTAGATCAGGCAAGCGAACAGACAGACAGGGGAGCTGAGTGACAGGCTGGAAGCGGGGTTGGAAAACTAAGGCAGGCGGGTGAGCGGGTGAGAGACTGGATACAGGGCTGGTGAATACAAGAGGAGGCAGGACTGGGAACTAGGGCAGGAGCGAGCGGGTACGCGGGGAGCAGGCTGGACGAGCAACGACTGGAAAAGGACAAACAAACAGGTTAACAGCACCGAGAATAAACAGAGACCAAACACGTCGAGCACAAGGCAAACAGACGGAACGAACTGGCGATGAGACAAACAGAGTGGAACTAATATAAAGGGAAAACAGGTGTTAAGCGTGAGGATGATTAAAGTGCGTGGGGAATGTATGCGGGTGTAAATGAGGTAACGAGGTGAGTGTGGAACGTGAGCAGAGGGGGCGAGTGATAGGTCGAGTGATAATGAGGAACAAGTCGAGGAAGCCACGCCCCCAGCCTGCGCAACAAGGAAAGACAGACAAGAGGAATGGGGAAAACAGGGAGAACGAAAGGAGGGTGGAAATGGAGGGAAACGGAGGATGGTGGAATGGGAATAACGATGGAAAGACATCGTCAGCAAAGTGCAAAAGTGACAGAATCGCATTCTCCAGCATTGTGAGGTTCACACAACATCCAGAGTCACTGACTGGAAATTTCAACCTTGGGCAAGAGCAGAGAGAGCAGTTTCCATTTTTTTATTTACCTGCACACAATATATAGTCATTAATATAATGATAGTCATTAGCCAAAACATTAACGACTGTTTCCAATTATTTTATTTGCAATTTTTGTGGGTATGTGAGTGTGTGTGAGCCCACTGTATGTGTCTGTGTTTGCGTGTCTGTGTGTGTGTGTTTGTGTGTGCATGTGTGTTTTATTTATATTTGGTTTTTTTTTATTTTTTGTTTTTTAGTTTTTTCTTGTTTTTTTTATTTTTTTTTTTTTTTGTATTTTTTTTTTTTTTTTTATTTTTTTTTTTTTTTTTTTTTTTTTTTTTTTTTTTTTTTTTTTTTTTTTTTTTTTTTTTTTTTTTTTTTTTTTTTTTTTATTTTTTTTTTTTTTTTTTTTTTTTTTTTTTTTTTTTTTTTTTTTTTTTTTTTTTTTTTTTTTTTTTTTTTTTTTTTTTTTTTTTTTTTTTTCTTTTTTTTTTTTTTTTTTTTTTTTTTTTTTTTTTTTTTTTTTTTTTTTTTTTTGTTTTTTTTTTTTTTTTTTTTTTTTTTTTTTTTTTTTTTTTTTTTTTTTTTTTTTTTGTTTTTTTTTTTTTTTTTTTTTTTTTTTTTTTTTTTTTTTTTTTGTTTTTTTTATTTTTTTTGTTTTTTTTTTTTTTTTTTTATTTTTTTTTTTTTTTTTTTTTTTTGTTTTTTTTTTTTTTTTTTTTTTTGTGTTTTTTTTTTTTTTTTTTTTTTTTTGCGTGTCTGTGTGTGTGTGTTTGTGTGTGCATGTGTGTTTATGTATATGTGGTGGTTAGTGCTACTGTTGACAGGCATGTGTTGAAACAATGGAAAACTGATAGAGGAACAAGGAAGAGAGGAGTAATAAAGTAAGACTCAGAGAGAGAGAAAGAAAGAAAGAGAGAGAGAGAGAGGACTTGAACAAGAATAAGATATTGAAAGACAGATAGTAATGGAATGATAGAGAAAAGAAAAAGAAGGATGATGAGAAAGAGAGGGAAAAAGATGGATAGAGGTAGGAGGTTGAGGACACAGAAAGAGAGAGAGATAGAAAGAGAGAGAGAGAGAGAGAGAGACAGAGAGAGAGAGAGGGAGAGAGAGAGACAGAGAGAGAGAGAGAGCGAGCAAGCGAGCTGCACTGGCTGGCCCACCAGTGTTTGTCATCCAGAATGTAATAAGCTGTAGGTAGCGTGTCTAGTGGCGGGTGATTTATGGGGGTTGTCTCCCGGCTCCAGCACTTTGTCTGTTCCTGCGCTGAGGATGAATGGGGTACTGTCAGCTCAGACACAACCCTCTCCCCTTCTCCCCCCCTCTCTCTCTTTCTCAAATTACCTTCCTGCCTCTCCTCTTTCTTATCCTCCCTTTCTTCTCTCCTCCCTACTATCTGTCTCCTTCACCCTCTCTCCCCTCATCCTGTCTTTCTGTCTACCCTCCCTCCTTATTTTACCACACCTCCCCCCCCCCCTCTTTCTCTGGAGTCCTCTTTTATTTCCTCTCTCCCCTGATCCATCTTTCCTCCGTCTCCGTGGTTTTTCCTGGCCTCACTTCCTCTTTACGTGTCATTTCTGTAGATCCTGTCGCAGGATCGCTCCAGCTCACGTTTCAGTGATTAGGAGTTGTGAGTGGGCGGGGCTGAGGCCTGTGACTGGCGGCCCTTACACAAACATAGGGGAAGAGCACTAATGTTTTCGTACACAGGACCCTGTCCTACCCTGTGCCATGCTAGCCTATATTCTACACTGTGTTACAGTGTTCTACATTCTACACTGTATTCAGTGTTCTAAGTTCTACACTGTATTCAGTGTTCTCAATTCTACACTGTGTTCAGTGTTCTACATTCTACGTTGTGTTCAGTGTTCTAAATTCTACACTGTGTTCAGTGTTCTTGTGGACCTCCGTTCTCACACTGGGTTTGATCCAGGCTGGTGATTTTATTGTACGAGACACAGAAATAGCGAAAGTAAATTCACTAATGTTCCTCAGGGAGAACGGCACAAGCGTTTTTCAGGGCTGGTCGAACACCGACGGGATCGGCCGGTAATCAGGGCTCTGCAGCAGGCACAGGGTCGGAAGGTTACTGTAATATGGAATTTATGCCGTCGATTCGAAGTGAAAAGTGAGGTCATCAAAGAGAGCGCTTGAGCAAAAGCAAGAAGCTCCGCCCCCGTGTGCAGGAAACTGCGGCAGACATTTCACATTTTAATGCATTCAAATGATGAACTGCCAAGTCGCAATTCGGCCCCCACACACCCCCCCCCCCCCCCCCCCCCCCCCCCCCCCCCCCCCCCACACACACACCCCCCCACCCCCCACCTGCGAGCGTGTTCTTTACTTTCTACTTTTTTATCTTCATTTCATCTGAAAGGCATTCAGCCGGGGGACACCGTCAGCGGAATCGCGCGGAGAGAGAGAGGGAAGAAAGAGCACACGGCAGCAGAACCTGAAAAAAGATGAATGAATGAATGAAAGAGAGAGAGAGAGGGAGAGAGAGGGAGAGAGGGAGGGAGGATGAGGTGGCTGGAGAGATGTGGGCAGGAGTATATATTAGGAAGCTCCGTCTCCAAGCCAGATCTTACATTTTACAAACAAACTGCCTCATCACGTCTGACGCTGAACAAGGACTAGTTGTGCCAGTTTTGGGACGACTGTTCATTTTCTGCTTTTAATTAAAAGTTGTGAATTAAGCCCAGTGCTTTTTTGTCCAATTTACCATGACACATAGACAGGCCCTGTGACTTTTTAACCAAGAGGACCCAGGTCAGGAATCCAGGGCAGAAGCAGGTTTCAAAGGGTGAACTCTTAACCCTTTTGAAAGAGTCGCTTTTTTTCTCTAAATATAAGTCAGTGTTCTAGAACACCACTGCACCAGTAGTGATTGTTACATCAGCATTAGAATGCTCATTTAAGAATATTCTAATCACATGTTTGTAATCTTACACCATAAAAGGTTAAACCAATGGCATTTCTCCGATCCTGCCGTCGTTCTCTGGTTGTCATTCCAGTCACAGCTAGGGGGAGAGGCTGCATGCAGTACTAACCTGAGAAACAGGGGCCAGACCATCATTGCAATTTCCAGAACATTAGAAGCAGACTCTCTCTCTCGCTCTCTCTCCCTCTCTCTCTCCCTCTCCCTCTCCCCCCCTCTCTCTCTCTCTCCCTCGCTCTGGTGTGCTAATGAAAGATATGCTGTGACATGGTAATGATCTCTCCGCGGCCATACCTCAGGGGTTGTATTGATCAGATGGTGATTTATTGCAGGTTAGGCCTGATTATCAGGTCATTAATCAGTCTCGGATTACCCTATCAATAAAACTGCCAGGCCGGGTTTGTTTGTAAAGTGCCTGTCGGAGGAGAGGTGGGGGTGGGGGCTAATGGGGAGATGTTGGGTGGGGTGGGGGGCACAGGGGGGGCTGTTTCCACCCTCGTCTTCCTGCCAATTAAATAGAGCCATCCGATCAGCATGTTTCTAATAGCCAGCTTAGCTTGTGCTTTATTTGCCCGGGGAATATTCCTGTGATTTTAAATGTGAAGCTTGCATTGGGGACCCAGTTAAAAGGCTGCTGTAATGGAGATTGCAATAATAAAAACAGGATTTTTTTTTATTTTTTAAACAGACTCAGTCAAATCTAACAGTCATTAACATATAACCGTCCAAATTCTTTTATGTTCCATTCACTTAAAGGCACTTAAAGGCACTGTTACTACCTTACACATAATTATACCTAATGTGAGCAATATCATTCCTACCCGGCTTTAAATATGTGAAGCTATAACATTACAGAATAGAAATTTTATTTAAAAAATACCGGCATTGTACAAATTTATGTAGCCTGGCAAACGAATCACCGCTGTATTCCAGGCTATTGAAATACTGTTCTTTTCTTTACCATTGTGTTACGTAACAGCATTGTGTAACGGCATGCTTTGTGCTCATTTGGACCACACTTGTGTGTACAGTATACTCGCAATGACAAGAGACCATTGTGTGTACTTCAGACCTAATGCTGCCTGTAGCTAATTAATCACGAGAGTGCCGACAATAACCAAGAGGCATGGTCCCTTATGGAAGTAGAATATTCAGCAATATTTTGTGAATATTGTAATGATTTAAATAATAAATACAGTATACATTTCAGAGAAATGCATTTAAAATATCTCTGGAAGCATCATATGATTTGATATATTTTCCCATATATTGCACATTTCTTTGAAAATATATTTTACTTTTATACAGTATATTCCATTTTATTAAAATGAAAAGGGATGGTTTCATTGGGTGGTCTGTTTGCCCCAGCTGTGTGTGAAACGCAGCTAAATGTGACTACGCAGAGTGACTTTGCAGTTCTGTGACAGGCCAACAAACGGCATACCTTCGCAATCTAAAAGACCTCTCAGTCAGTCCCCGCCGCTTCTGTGATGAAACCCTTTTGATTGGATAATGGCCGGGGTCCATCTTCCCTTGCCTCGTCTGCTTTATTGGGTGACTTCTTTGTGCAAATCCTTCTCATGAGAAGGGAGTGGGTGTGCAGCCGGTCTGCATGCTATACTCACAGATAAAAGGAGAATGAGTAGTCTGATCTCCACTCCTGGATTAGATAAATAAGAAGTATCTGTCTCTACGCTCAGGGCTCAAGGCTTTGGAAGCATTCTGTACATCAGGCTGCTCAGAATTACTGGCTCCAGCGACAGCGACCACCAGGATCATGTTTTTGCAGCTGCTAACGCATCACAAACGCTGATTATTACAGCGATAGGCGGGGGTAAGGAACAGGCGAAGAAGCGCATGGGGGGTTTAGGAGGAGAACAAAGTGCCGACTGATCAAACAGCACCTCCTCCACCTCCCCTGAACTCCCCAACACCACCTCCAGCACCTCCCCTGAACTCCCCAACACCACCTCCAGCACCTCCCCTGAACTCCCCAACACCACCTCCAGCACCTCCCCTGAACTCCCCAACACCTCCTCCACCACCTCCCCTGAACTCCCCAACACCACCTCCACCACCTCCCCTGAACTCCCCAACACCACCTCCACAACCTCCACCACCTCCCCTGAACTCCCCAACACCACCTCCAGCACCTCCCCTGAACTCCCCAACACCTCCTCCACCACCTCCCCTGAACTCCCCCCGCCCCTCTCTGTCTCCATCTATCACTTTCTCCCTCTATCTTCTTTCAAGGGTTGAAAAAACAGGCTTTTTCTGGGATGTTATAAACTCCTAAGAGAGCACCAGTGTTAGTAGCCTAGCCTAGCCTAGCCAGTATATAGAAGGTCCCACCGTCCTCCGTTCTATACTCTGCCTATTCCAGAGTGAGATTAATAAAAGCATATACTGCTAATTATACTACTACTACTACTACTAATAATAATAATAATAATAATAATAATAATAATAATGACTATACTGCATAACAATTCCTTAATTATAAATAGCTAAAGAAATGAATTGAAGGTAATAAGAGGTTTTAAAAGGATTACTGTACAAACACACACACTCTACCTCTCTCTCTCTCTCTCTCTCTCTCTCTCTCTCTCTCTCTCTCTCTCTCTCTCTCTCTCTCTCTCTCTCTCGCTCTCTCTCTCTCTTACACTCTCTCTTTTTCTCTGCACCTTTCCCTTACAAGAAAAATAACTTTATTGCCACTGCAAGGATCCTGTCACTTTTATAGGGTACAACAAGCCACCGAGGACGGCAGATGTCGAGGGCTGTGCCGTAAAGGTGACAAACGCCTCTCATTACAGTTGCTTTGCGGGACGGGGGAATGGCTTTCTTTAACAGCCCCCTCTACAGTACCTCTCTTTCCTCTGACTCTGTGTCCTTGTGCTCCTCTTTCTTACCATAGGCTTCCTCCCCCCGCTCCCTGCCCCCCTCCCCTGACCACCCCCACACCAACCCCGTTCTCATTTGGTTCCTCTTTCTAACATTCCGCTAACGCTTCTCTAACATTCTGCTAACGCTCCTCTAACATTCCGCTAACACTCCTCTAACACTCTTCTTTCTAACCTGCCGACCACCACCTAACTTTTCACTAATGTTCCTCTAACGTACCCGCTAACGCTCCTCTAACGGCGTCGTGGTTTGCTGTGTCATTTAGCCGGACCAGCGGGGTGCCTAG
>CM040394.1:5126292-5156292 GCA_022702515.1 Ilyophis sp. 1 JC-2022 | reverse complement strand
TTTAATCTCATTACCGCAACACCATATAACCAGCGTCCATGTTTTAATCTCATTACCGCAACACCATATAACCAGCGTCCATGTTTTAATCTCATTACTGCAACACCATATAACCAGCGTCCATGTTTTAATCTCATTACAGCAACACCGTATAACCAGCGTCCATGTTTTAATCTCATTACTGCAACACCATATAACCAGCGTCCATGTTTTAATCTCATTACTGCAACACCATATAACCAGCGTCCATGTTTTAATCTCATTACTGCAACACCATATAACCAGCGTCCATGTTTTAATCTCATTACCGCAACACCATATAACCAGCGTCCATGTTTTAATCTCATTACCGCAACACCATATAACCAGCGTCCATGTTTTAATCTCATTACCGCAACACCGTATAACCAGCGTCCATGTTTTAATCTCATTACCGCAACACCATATAACCAGCGTCCATGTTTTAATCTCATTACCGCAACACCATATAACCAGCGTCCATGTTTTAATCTCATTACCGCAACACCATATAACCAGCTCCATGTTTTAATCTCATTACCGCAACACCATATAACCAGCGTCCATGTTTTAATCTCATTACCGCAACACCATATAACCAGCGTCCATGTTTTAATCTCATTACCGCAACACCATATAACCAGCGTCCATGTTTTAATCTCATTACCGCAACACCATATAACCAGCGTCCATGTTTTAATCTCATTACCGCAACACCATATAACCAGCGTCCATGTTTTAATCTCATTACCGCAACACCGTATAACCAGCGTCCATGTTTTAATCTCATTACTGCAACACCATATAACCAGCTCCATGTTTTAATCTCATTACCGCAACACCATATAACCAGCGTCCATGTTTTAATCTCATTACTGCAACACCATATAACCAGCGTCCATGTTTTAATCTCATTACTGCAACACCATATAACCAGCGTCCATGTTTTAATCTCATTACCGCAACACCATATAACCAGCGTCCATGTTTTAATCTCATTACCGCAACACCATATAACAGCGTCCATGTTTTTATCACATTTACGGTACACCGTATAACCAGCGTCCATGTTTTAATCTCATTACCGCAACACCATATAACCAGCGTCCATGTTTTAATCTCATTACCGCAACACCATATAACCAGCGTCCATGTTTTAATCTCATTACCGCAACACCATATAACCAGCTCCATGTTTTAATCTCATTACCGCAACACCATATAACCAGCGTCCATGTTTTAATCTCATTACCGCAACACCATATAACCAGCGTCCATGTTTTAATCTCATTACCGCAACACCATATAACCAGCGTCCATGTTTTAATCTCATTACCGCAACACCATATAACCAGCGTCCATGTTTTAATCTCATTACCGCAACACCATATAACCAGCGTCCATGTTTTAATCTCATTACCGCAACACCATATAACCAGCGTCCATGTTTTAATCTCATTACCGCAACACCGTATAACCAGCGTCCATGTTTTAATCTCATTACCGCAACACCATATAACCAGCGTCCATGTTTTAATCTCATTACCGCAACACCATATAACCAGCGTCCATGTTTTAATCTCATTACCGTAACACCGTATAACCAGCTCCATGTTTTAATCTCATTACCGCAACACCATATAACCAGCGTCCATGTTTTAATCTCATTACCGCAACACCATATAACCAGCGTCCATGTTTTAATCTCATTACCGCAACACCATATAACCAGCGTCCATGTTTTAATCTCATTACCGCAACACCATATAACCAGCGTCCATGTTTTAATCTCATTACCGTAACACCGTATAACCAGCGTCCATGTTTTAATCTCATTACCGTAACACCGTATAACCAGCGTCCATGTTTTAATCTCATTACCGCAACACCATATAACCAGCGTCCATGTTTTAATCTCATTACCGCAACACCATATAACCAGCTCCATGTTTTAATCTCATTACCGCAACACCATATAACCAGCGTCCATGTTTTAATCTCATTACCGCAACACCATATAACCAGCTCCATGTTTTAATCTCATTACCGCAACACCGTATAACCAGCTCCATGTTTTAATCTCATCACCGCAACACCATATAACCAGCTCCATGTTTTAATCTCATTACCGCAACACCATATAACCAGCGTCCATGTTTTAATCTCATTACCGCAACACCATATAACCAGCGTCCATGTTTTAATCTCATTACCGCAACACCGTATAACCAGCTCCATGTTTTAATCTCATTACCGCAACACCATATAACCAGCGTCCATGTTTTAATCTCATTACCGCAACACCATATAACCAGCGTCCATGTTTTAATCTCATTACCGCAACACCATATAACCAGCGTCCATGTTTTAATCTCATTACCGCAACACCATATAACCAGCGTCCATGTTTTAATCTCATTACCGCAACACCATATAACCAGCGTCCATGTTTAAACTCATTACCGCAACACCATATAACCAGCGTCCATGTTTTAATCTCATTACCGCAACACCATATAACCAGCGTCCATGTTTTAATCTCATTACCGCAACACCATATAACCAGCTCCATGTTTTAATCTCATTACCGCAACACCATATAACCAGCTCGATTGGAATGAACCCAGGGTTTCTGTAATGAATCACAGCTGCTGAAAGGTACCCTGGATCGTGATACCCGAGCTGTGTTCGTTTCTCTCTCTCGACTGAACACAGCACGAGACCTGAGAGGAATCAAAAAGGCCACGCTGGAGAATGCGGGCATCGATCCCGCTACCTCTCGCATGCTAAGCGAGCGCTCTACCATTTGAGCTAATTCCCCACTGACGTCCAGAGCCAATGACCTCTCGTCTTCTTCAGACACATGTTTTGAATTCTTTTAGCAACTGCTGTGTCTTACACTCAAACCTGTCGCTTGCAAGGACTTACCCTGTACTAGCTAGAGGTGACAAGCCTGGCAAGTTGCTGGATACCTCAGTTGGTTAGAACGTGGTGCTAATAACTCCAAGGTCGTGGGTTCAACCACTGTACGGACTGCAGCTTCTTCAGCGTAATCTTGTCATGTTTTGTCAGCAAAAGGAACAAAACTTACACCTCCCCTTCAGGGAATCGTCCAGGAACCAGACTCAACAGGGGGAGCTGAGCATCCTGGGAGCTGGATATTGGCCAACAGAGAATGAGGTATTGGGTGCTCAAACAAGGACTCATTATTTTATTAATTTGTGGGTGTGTGTTTTTTCGTGGGTACATTTTCCTGTATATGTGTGCGTATGTTTCTGTTGTATGTGTGGATTGCTCCTGTACCTGTTGTATGTGTGGATTACTCCTGTACCTGTTGTATGTGTGGATTACTCCTGTACCTGTTGTATGTGTGGATTAATCCTGTACCTGTTGTATGTGTGGATTACTCCTGTACCTGTTGTATGTGTGGATTACTCCTGTACATGTTGTATGTGTGGATTAATCCTGTACATGTTGTATGTGTGGATTACTCCTGTACATGTTGTATGTGTGGATTACTCCTGTACCTGTTGTATGTGTGGATTACTCCTGTACCTGTTGTATGTGTGGATTACTCCTGTACATGTTGTATGTGTGGATTACTCCTGTACCTGTTGTATGTGTGGATTACTCCTGTACATGTTGTATGTGTGGATTAATCCTGTACATGTTGTATGTGTGGATTACTCCTGTACATGTTGTATGTGTGGATTACTCCTGTACCTGTTGTATGTGTGGATTACTCCTGTACCTGTTGTATGTGTGGATTAATCCTGTACCTGTTGTATGTGTGGATTACTCCTGTACATGTTGTATGTGTGGATTACTCTTGTACATGTTGTATGTGTGGATTACTCCTGTACATGTTGTATGTGTGGATTGCTCTTGTACATGTTGTATGTGTGGATTACTCTTGTACATGTTGTATGTGTGGATTACTCCTGTACATGTTGTATGTGTGGATTGCTCTTGTACCTGTTGTATGTGTGGATTACTCCTGTACATGTTGTATGTGTGGATTACTCTTGTACATGTTGTATGTGTGGATTACTCCTGTACCTGTTGTATGTGTGGATTTCTTCTGTACCTGTTGTATGTATGGATTGCTTCTGTACCTGTTGTGGATTACTCCTGTACCTGTTGTATGTGTGGATTTCTTCTGTACCTGTTGTATGTGTGGATTACTCCTGTACCTGTTGTATGTGTGGATTGCTCCTGTAACTGTTGTATGTGTGGATTACTCCTGTACCTGTTGTATGTGTGGATTACTCCTGTACATGTTGTATGTGTGGATTACTCCTGTACCTGTTGTATGTGTGGATTGCTCCTGTACCTGTTGTATGTGTGGATTGCTCCTGTACCTGTTGTATGTGTGGATTGCTCCTGTACCTGTTGTATGTGTGGATTGCTCCTGTACCTGTTGTATGTGTGGATTACTCCTGTACATGTTGTATGTGTGGATTACTCCTGTACCTGTTGTATGTGTGGATTACTCTTGTACATGTTGTATGTGTGGATTACTCTTGTACATGTTGTATGTGTGGATTACTCTTGTACATGTTGTATGTGTGGATTACTCTTGTACTGCCCAAATGAAGACTTCAGTTACTACATGATTAATACCAGGCTGAGGAAAACCAGCAAGTAGGACCAAGAAGTACCTCAGAAACTGGGAGATAATTTCATATTATTCATAAATGATATTCATTCTGTTTCTGTTCTATATTTGTTTGAATTTTCGCTTCACTATTTTCTTTGTAAGTAATTTCCTCCGCTCATGACCCCAGGAGCAGTCAGCTGAAAAACGACACGTTTATATAAAGATTTAAAATGCCCTCAGCTGACCGACGACCACACCATATGCATTATTTCCTTGCTTTAGTTTGTACAGCTGAAAATAGATGTAAGAAAAACAGGACGATAAAAATAATGTGGTGGATACCCTTGAAACTGAGACGGCTCGGACCACCCACCCCACTGCAGCCTGCTGAACCCAGAAACGTGCTCTTGTCTCCCTGCAACCTTCACATTTCATGCCACGTTTTTCAAGTAAGACTGTGGTTACAAAGATTAAATGGCAAATTTCTGCCAACAATATTGCCACACACACATAAACACACGCGTGGGTGCACACAAATATGCACATACACGTGCATACACACACACGCACGCACACACATACACACACACACGCACGTGCATACATGTGCACACACACACACAAACAAAACACACACATGCACACGCACACGCACATGCATACATGTGCGTGTGCGCGCACACACAAAAACTTACACACACACACACACACACACACACACACACACACATAGACATCTTATATTACAAGTCAGTGTTAAATTTAGCAAACCCAGTACACTTTTCACCTAAATGTGTACAACACATGGGTAAGTGAATATTGCTTACAAGCTGTAAGAGTGACGTCATGTGAAATTTTAGAAGAGTGATGGGGATCTAGAAATTTTGCAGATGGAGGATTTCCAGGGTTACAAAAGTGGTAAAAAGGGGTGGAGAGACGCACGTTATAATAATATAACAACAAAAATATTAATATAATGCAAGGTATTCCTACCCCAAAGGTTTATCAGAACCTGAATAACCTACTCAGTAATTAAGAGGGAATGCATACAGAATTTGTCTTTTTTCAGTGAAGCCGACCAATGATATTCGGAAATCTTGAAGTCATGAAAATTCCATGTCACAGGGAAAAAGTGACAATGAAAGGCACACTCTGCGGGATTTCTGGCCTTGCTGTATAATCCTCTGTTTACAATCAAAGAAGTCTCTGTCCTTTGTCCTTAGATGCACCCACTCACCCCTTCACAGGGCAACAGGGGGAATTAGCACAAATGGTAGAGCGCTCGCTTAGCATGCGAGAGGTAGCGGGATCGATGCCCGCATTCTCCAGCGTGGCCCCTTTTTGCAGTAGTGACTCTTCTCAGACCTTGTTCTGGACAATATTGCCTAGGTCAGTGGTTCTCAAGTTCGGTCCTGGGACCCCCCTGTGTATGCTGGCTTTCGTTGCGACCACAATTGCAATCCCAGAATTTTAACAAGCTGTTCATTTTTCTTAATTTCGCTTCTCATGTTTAGAGGGATTATTTACCCTCTTAAGATAAATTATATCAAAGAACTATGCATGCCATGTAGAATAAATGTTCCATATTCACATTATAATTATTGTGCTATATTGCAAACTATTTAATTAAAAGAGGTAACAAAATTATTTAACTGATCAAATTAAAGACATAAGTAAATCAATAAGCTCCTAATTGGTGAAAGTCTGGTCACATGGCCACTAAAACTAACCAGTTATTAGATAATGAAAAATTCAAAAACAATACACGAGTTAAACATTTTATTAATATGTTTAATAAAAAAACCGATAAAAGAACACGTGACCTAACCCGGAGCCCGTTGCTACACCTCAGGCTTTAATTTTATCAGTT
The DNA here is from genome assembly GCA_022702515.1 of Ilyophis sp. 1 JC-2022. Lineage (NCBI taxonomy): Eukaryota > Metazoa > Chordata > Actinopteri > Anguilliformes > Synaphobranchidae > Ilyophis > Ilyophis sp. 1 JC-2022. Next base: position 5,149,804 of record CM040394.1, on the reverse strand, counting down.
TAAAAATTTTTATATAATTGTTTGCAATACAACACAGTCAGCCCAATATGAACATGTTTATTCTACATGGCATGCATAGTGAAAAACAAAGTTAAAAAAAATAAATAAATAAAGTGAAATCCTTAAAATGTTAGATAGCCAACATTAGCAAAGCTAGCTTACATAACTGCTCTTATTGGGCTAGCTAGCTAAATTAAGTTTAGTCACTTGGCCAAATTAACTACTGCTCACTATTAATTAACAAAACTTAGGTAAACTGATTTAGCCAGTTAAATTTTTAAAAATAATAATAATAATAATAATAATAATAATAATTATTATTTTTTTAAACCCTCATCTGAAGAAGTGTATTTATCCCTGAAAATTGACATCACACTGAAACAATGGCAGTGTCCCAAACCGCATACTTCCATGCTCCGCACTACCGTACTTTGCTATGGACTCACGTGGATGCGTGTGCTCGCTATGCGTGCTCAGAGCATGGAAGTATGCGGTTTGGGACACGGCAAATATGTCCCTCCTTTTTTCGAAACCATGGGTCCCGCCTCCTCTCTGGTTTCATTGGCCATCTCACTGGACCAATCATATTCTTTTCTGCCCTCAGAACACTTTTGAGTAAGTAGAACTCCAATAACTGCTGAGTACATAACTGCTGCATCTTCCACATAAACTTGTGCCTTGAATGGTGTTACCCTGTATTTAGCTGGAGGTGACCGGCCAAACGGCTGGCTGGTTAGCTCAGTCGGTTAGAGCGTGCTGCTGATAATGCCGAGGTTTGATCCCCGTATGGGCCGGAGCTCATTTAGCTTGATTTCATTATGTTTTGTCAGTGAAAGGAACAAAACGCAGGTCTTCTTGTTGGGGAATCGAACCCCGGTGCTGCGGAAAGGCACTCTAGATACCCGAGTTGTGTTCGTTTCGCTCTCTGGATGGAACAGAGCACAAGGCCTGAGATTAATCAAAAACGGTATGCTGGAGAATGCGGGCATCGATCCCGCTACCTCTCGCATGCTAAGCGAGCGCTCTACCATTTGAGCTAATTCCCCACAGACAGCCCCAGACAACGACCCCTCAACTTCTTCAGACGCATGTTTTGAATTCTTTGAGCAACTGCCGCCTCTTGGACTGTCACTTGCAGGGACTTACTCTGTAGTTGCTACAGGGCTGAAGGAGTGGTGAACTTGCCAGCTGGCCAGTTAGCTCAATTGGTTAAAGCGTGGTGCTAATAACGCCAGGGTCGTGGGTTTGATCCCTACATGGGCCAATGCCTGTTTAGCTTGATTTAATCATGTTTTTTCAGAGAAAGGTTTCCCCATCCCCTGTCCCGAAACCAACAAGGACATAGTACAATACCGCTGTCAGTATACACATTATCCAAGGTTAGATTCCAAATGCCTGTATCGACCAGTATATCACGTTCTGATATAGAGGCTGCATTCCGATTGTCAAAAAAAATGTTCCTTTTCCTTGACCTCGCCAGAAAACATCACGGGGTCAAGGAAAAGATGAAAGGAGAGATTTACAGCGTCTACAGTGTAATTCTAACCTCCTTCCCTACTTTGCATCATGGTGCGGTGTACAGTCATATTGAGGTGACTGTTCAACCTTATGTAGACATTGGCGGCCTTGCATTGTCAGGTGCAAAAACTACCTTTCTTCTGAAAAGGATAGTCCAGAGCATCCTTGGTGAAAGGACGGATAAAAGGAATCGAGAAGCTTCTTTCCTCATCAATATAAGAACTTCGAACAGTCCTTAGCATGGTTGTCTGGGAAATATTTCTGGTTCATGCAATCTAAAAGATCCTTCCTTGCTCGAATTTGACTATTGGAATGCAGCCAGAATCTTGACCCTACCACCATACCAGTGGCGGCCGGCCTATAGAGGGCGCTGGGGCGCCGCCCCCCCTCCCCCACATACAAATTTTAAAAAAAGTTTAAAAAATTTTATTATTTTTTATTATTATTTAATTTTTTTAGTAGCTTAAAATTATTATTTTTTATTATTATTTTTTATTATTATTTAATTTTTTAGTAGCTTAAACATGTTATATGTTGGCCTTGCGTTGTCTAAAGTTTAATACATTACATATGCATGTTCCGGGGACTGCGGGGCGCCGGTAACGTTATGGTGAATCAGAGCACTCATTCATTTTCAGGCGAGCCCCCTGATACTGCTGCCTGATTCGCCGCCAAAAAAGGAAGTCCCCGGGCGCAGGCCTGTGCGCCCCGGACTATCCTACCCTTTTCTGATTAGTCCTCATGGTTTATGATATTATTTGATTGGATTTAAGGCATGTTTATCACGCCCAGCCGGCATCTAGCAGGATATCACTGCGAGTGCGCAAGTACTACGGATAGGTTCAGTCGGCTGCTACTCATTCATTCAAGTAGACCTGTCCTAGACCAAGCGAGAGAGATAATTCGAAATGGCTTCTTCAAGTGGAACAGAAAGCAAAGAAAATTCGGTTATTTCTTTGCAAAAAGAACCTTTCTCAAGGCGTTCATTGGGAGAAACGGGTCGGGCTCGGTCACGGCGGCCGAACAACTAGCGAACATTTTACTTTTGAACTACAGTAAAACCTTGACATACGAGTGCACTAACTTACGAGTATTCCGAGCAATTTCTTGTTTCGCCTTACGAGGAAGAAACAAACCACGAAACGCCCTGCAGATCAGTCAGAAAAGCGTGATGAAAAAGCCAAAAATCTATGAAAAAGATGCAAACGTCACTGATGAAGATTAAGTGTAAGTGAAGAATAATAATGTAGCAATTAAGTTTAGAACCAGTTTATTTCTTTATATTCTATTTTATTATCTTTGTATTATATTTTGTATTAATTATTTATAATTTATAAATACATTTCTCATTTTTATAACAACGTAACAAAGAAATTAGGGTGTTTTTTGGGGGGCTGGATTGGATTAATGGTATTTAAATTAATTTCAATGGGGAAAATTGATTTGATATACGAGTAAACCGAGTAACGAGCTCGGTCACGGAACGAATTAAACTTGTATGTCAAGGTATTACTGTACTAATTGGGATGGGTTAGCTTACTGCACATGGTGCTTCAAGTTGTTTTTGGTGAAAATATAGTGTGAAATAAATAAAAATGATACCGAATATTGTGTGTGTCTGTTATCTACCAATAAAACAATGCCTTTTGACGGTCATTTAGGTGCCCAGTGACCACTAAACAGAGAAGCTGTAACCATGGTAACAACAACTGCGTGACAGGGAAACACAATGTCAGCGCTTCAGTGCCTTAACTGCGTCGGGCTCGGTCGGGTTCGGACAGAAATATGCGGCCCGATCCGCACTCTAGTTCAGTGATGTCTTACTTGAAAAACTGTCCTCCACTGTTGCCAATCAAACTGTCTTATGCAACTGAGACACACGGTAGCTTGTTTTTTCTGTTTAAAGTCAAAGTAAGATGTATTTTTTTTTTTTTAGAAATGCTAGCGCCCCAACCTATATTTAGATCACCAGCCGCCACTGCACCATACCAATAAATGGATGTTGCCCTGGAGAGAAGATCTCAGCTGATTGGTTGGTTGATTATATCATGCACCAATGACTCCTCTTGTTGGTGAGGCATCTGCAGTTGGCCAGCGCTGACTGTAAAAGAAGCGTCCGGCAGCGCAGCTCGATGATTTCAGCGGCTCGTCTGCGATCTCCCACACGGACAGAAAACGGTGCAGCAGGCCTACTTGTACTTTTGGAAATTAAAAATTGGGGTTGAAAAATCAATTTAGAAAAAACAAATGAAGCTAATTTTTTCCCCCAGGTTGGCTAAAATAAATGGGATACGTGGCAGTCTGCCTTTCCCCTATTTTAATCCTGGTTAGACTGGAGGCTCGCCAAGGTACTGCGGCGTGGTGATGGATTGCCAGGACACTGACTGGAGCCGGACGGCCATATGCTAACCATTCACCTCTGTCTCACAGCGCTGACACTAAGCATGATGGGAAGTCTAACGATAACGAGGATGAACGGCCGGGGGAAGAAGAAAAAAAAACGCTGAGAAATGAGCATACGCATTAGCCACGGAAATGGGCCTATGGATTTTTAATGCTGAATGTAAGCGCGCTAATGTAAGCGCCGGCTAGTCACAGCTGCTAGTCTTTTATCTTTCTCATCTTTCATATTTCTTTTATTAATAAAAAAAAAAAAAATGCTAATCATGTAGATGCATAATTGTATTCCTTTTTTTGTTTATTTCTTTTTGAGAAGAGGGGGGGGGGGGGATTGAATACTAAAAGCAGTCCAGACAGAGTCCAGCGGAGCATGAGAGGAGAGTACAGGTGGGCCCTTTTGGTGGGGAGTAATTACCAGTGGAGAACATGCATTGCCCTCAAGGTGGGTTGCACCAACAAGTCTTAATTTAATCTAAGATTAGAGATAATCAGAGTTCAGTAAAGGTTTAAAATGAAATAATCTAAGTTTAAAACTAACCAAAGATGTGTTGCACCACTTAAATTTAATGGTAGATTAGTAAATCTAAGATTAATGACCTAAACCTAGATCTGAATGTAGTTGCTTGGCAACTGTGAAAGGTTAACAATCAGAAAATAGTGGGGAATCAAGAAGTAGGCTACATGTAGCTTGCAAGCCATATCTGGGTGGTTTGTATTTATCAAACAATATAGCAAACTGTTTGGCTAACCAAGTAACCAATTATTGGGCATGCTGGCTACAATTATGAATTATAATTTCTACATTTTAAATAAAAAAAAACTGCAAATAGGAAATGCTAAAAACATAAGTGATGTCTTGAAGCTGAAAAAATAAGTTTGCTGTTGAATGTGAATACTACATTTACATTCAGTACTACATTTACATTCAGTACTACATTTACATTCAAGACATTCTTTACCGTTTTCACAATTAGAATTTGGTGCTACAGGATTAATAAATACACCTTGATTTAATCCAGTTTAAGAATCAAACCTTGTTGGTGCAACCCACCCTCTGTGTCACAACTGTCTCAGAGTCACTCACAGCAAGAGAGAGGCGGGGTTGGGGGGGGAGGGGGGGATTGGGGGTTTGAATTTAAACAAATGATTTTAATCAGGCTGTGTTCAGCTGTGTGTCAGCCTTGATTTATTGCTGGGGGAGTATTAATGTACTCTGAGGTCAAAGGTCGCTGGTGAGAGAGGGAAAAAAAGCAGGATTTTAAGAGTGGGAGTAGAGGAGGAACATGAGAGAAAGCGAGAGAGAGAATGGTTCAGTAGATTTGGCTGTTGTCTCCCTCTTTCTTTCTCCGGGCTCCTAAATGCTAACAGAAAAATAAAGTGGTGATGGCGGTCAAATGAGAGAAAAAAAGAAGAAATGGAACAAATTTGAGGAGTATTTGCACCAGAGAGAATGAATGTGTATGCACGTGAGTGTACTGCATGTGTATGCACGTGAGTGTACTGCATGTGTATGCACGTGAGTGTACTGCATGTGTATGCACGTGAGTGTACTGCATGTGTATGCACGTGAGTGTACTGCATGTGTATGCACGTGAGTGTACTGCATGTGTATGCACGTGAGTGTACTGCATGTGTATGCACGTGAGTGTACTGCATGTGTATGCACGTGAGTGTACTGCATGTGTATGCACGTGAGTGTACTGCATGTGTATGCACGTGAGTGTACTGTATGTGTGATCATTTGAGATGCATACTTTGCATGTGTTTGTATGCATGTGCGGGTATGTGTGTGTGAGTGTGTGTGTGTATGAGTATGCATGTTTGTGAGTGTGTGTGTGTGAGTGTGTGAGTGTGTGAGACAGACATATTTCTCTCACAGCAGTGTCCCTCCTCTCTGATTGATTGACAGCACAGAGACCCCGCCCGGACAGGGCAAACAGCCAATCTCTACACACTGCAGAGGAACCCACTCACTGGCATCAACTGCACTCACCTCTACCTCACCGGGATGGGCTGCGGATGCACACTGGGGAATAGATGGATCCATCGATCTGCATATCGTCAAAGTGGACTGATGCACCCATAAATTAAACGTGTACCTGTAGTGTCTGTACTAAAGCGATCACAGACTAACGAAGAACCCCGGGTGATTGACAGGCAATAACCGGGAGCAGTCAGCACTGAGTGACAGCGCTCTGGACAGCGTTGCCAATGGAGACCGCCCACTCCCGCCACCCCGTTTGACATGTCGCCAGGGAAACTTGAACACAGCGACGAGTGTGACCTGGTTCATGTCAACACGAAAGGTGCGCCAAAAAAATCTTCGACCCAAAAAATAAATGAAAAAAATACCCTCAGGCAGTGTCGCGGATATCCAAGGTGCCGTTACCGGGTCACAGAATGTCACCCTCTCGCATGTCGTTCGCGCTTACACATACATCATCAGGTAGCAAGCGGTCGTCCAGCTGAGAGAGATCGCCTTACGCCGTTCTGCTCGCTGGCTTTACAGACGGACGTGTCTGGCACGGCCTACACCGCCCAGGCCTGTGCATTTATAAACGGGTGCAGTGTTACTGCAGCTCAAATGCACAGCAGCGCTCCGCCCCGGCGTTAATAAAACACAGGTACGACAGGCTGTGACGTCTCTACACGCCACGCGCCAAACGCTTAGGCGTGTCAATCTCCCGTGCTATTAATAATAACCCTTCTCTGCCCATTTGAACAGATAAGGGTCCAGTTCCCAAACCTAAAACCGCAAAAACAGGATCTCTAGAATAGTAGTCTGCTATGTACTGCTATGAAACGGTAAAAAGGCCTGACGTTAAAGTGACCAATCATCTTACCTCCCTTCAGTTTGAAAGTTCTCACCTGCATAACCTTTTTTTCTGAAGTGGCTCATTCCCCAAAATTCCCTCTGAATTAAATATGCATGAAGAGGTCGAACTGAAACTGAATTATTATTATTTTGATTTTTTTTAGAACAGGGGTGTCCATTCTTACTCGAAGAGGACCAGTGAGGTGGAAGTTTAACCCAGCACTTTGACACCTGATTAATCTACCGTAAATTCCGGACTATTGAGCGCACCTGAATAAAAGCCGCACCAACGAAATTTAGAAGAAAAAAAAAATTTGTACATATATAGGCCGCACTTGTCTATAAGCCGCAGGTGTCCACGTTGTAACATGAGATATTTACGTACACAGAAAGATGATACACAGTAGGGATGTGCGCGTTTAGTCGACTAGACGATTAAATGTTGCTACCCTCGCTAGTCGGCACCAGAAATACTAGTCGGTTAAACTTATTATTTTATTAATGTACACATTTAAATGACATATTGACATAATTTGCACTGAAATGTCATGTTTTCCTGGATAAATGTTGCTTTATAAAAAAACGAGCATCCGTTACTATGTTAACAACGCAGGATTTAAAAAAATAATAACTTTTAAACGAAGAAAAAAAACAAAACGGATTAGCCTGTTCGCCCTGCAAGTTAAACCAGCGAGGTGGAAAAAGTAAGTAGCCCTATCGCGTTGTTGAATAGCCCAATAAAGCGAATCTAATGTCGATCAGTAGGCCTACGTAATTGTTATTTTTTTGTGGGCCTATTATTGGTAGTTTTTCTGATGACCGATTATTATTTTTTACTGTATTTGCTATGCGATCGCGATCGCGTTCACCCAATGCAAATACCGTTGTAATAATCAGGCACGTTTCCTAAAAATGTTTTGCAGCAGCTCTATTTCCTTCTTCGACAGCCAGATCGATTGCCTTTAACTTAAAAGCTGCATCATATGCATTTCTTCGTGTGTTTTCCATGATGAGGGTGTGTGCATGATGCGCAAAACGGCTGTTCAAAACACAATCAAACTAGCGTCTTCCTCGGCGCATTATCTCGAGCATCCGTTACTATGTTAACAACGCAGGATTTAAAAAAATAATAACTTTTAAACGAAGAAAAAAAACAAAACGGATTAGCCTGTTCGCCCTGCAAGTTAAACCAGCGAGGTGGAAAAAGTAAGTAGCCCTATCGCGTTGTTGAATAGCCCAATAAAGCGAATCTAATGTCGATCAGTAGGCCTACGTAATTGTTATTTTTTTGTGGGCCTATTATTGGTAGTTTTTCTGATGACCGATTATTATTTTTTACTGTATTTGCTATGCGATCGCGATCGCGTTCACCCAATGCAAATACCGTTGTAATAATCAGGCACGTTTCCTAAAAATGTTTTGCAGCAGCTCTATTTCCTTCTTCGACAGCCAGATCGATTGCCTTTAACTTAAAAGCTGCATCATATGCATTTCTTCGTGTGTTTTCCATGATGAGGGTGTGTGCATGATGCGCAAAACGGCTGTTCAAAACACAATCAAACTAGCGTCTTCCTCGGCGCATTATCTCTGTCTGTCTCGCTCTTGCGCTTCCTGCTAGAGCGCCCCCTGGAGGCCGTTAGCTCGTAAAAATCTATAGATTAGCCGCACCGTTGTATTGGCCGCAGGGTTCAAAGTGTGTGAAAAAAGTAGCGGCTTATAGTCCGGAATTTACGGTAATTCACTATTTAACTAAATTAACTTCAATCAAGGTCACAAGCAAAATCAGGTGTTGTAGTGCTGGGCTAGAACAAAAACCAGCAAGGGTGTGGGTGCAGGTTTTTGTTCCAACTTCCAACCAAGCAGTTACACACCTGATTCTACTAATCAAGGTCCTTCGCAAAGAGTTGAGTGGTTCATTAGTAGGATCAGGTGTGTAACTGCTTGGTTGGAACAAAAACCTGCACCCACACCGGCCCGTTCTGGATAAGATTGAAGACCCCAGCTTTAGAATAACCACATGGTCAGTTTATGCTTTCTCTCAGCACCAGTAATGTAGGTCTTGGTGTGTAACAGGAGTTTCTGGTGTTATATTACATCTCATGAATAGTAATTAAGAGGTGTGGCAAAGGACATAACATCAATTGCCATGGCATTGTCCTCTGTCACGTCCCCTCATGAATATTCATTACATACATCAAATTGTAATGTTTCCGCTGCAGAGCTGATTGAATGGCTCGTTGTTCTAGAGTATCAGCAGCAGCTGAGTGACAGCGCTGACTAATTTCTAGCCGGCCTGTCCTTTGCACTTGACCCCAAGTGACAGACAATGCGTCAATCAACCCGTCACCCCGGCAGACGGGTATCTGAGCTCCACAGTGTCAGAGGTGGGGCGCTAAGCTCTTACACCTGAGAGGCAGTTCTCTGTTCCTGATGGTGACTGTACTGCATCAACCTCTCTGTTATTACTTCCTTTTTACACACACATGATCTGCTGTTATCTCTTCATCTTCACGCCATATTGTCCCCTGCTAAAATGATGTGGCTAAAGTGGTTTTTGAATTTGTCTTTAAAGTGTTTTTAATTTTTTTTTTGAAAACCTTCAATGTCTGTGAGCCGCACTGTTCATTACAACAAACTGCCCTCACAGAACGTGAGTGCAAAGTCCAGGGGTCAGAAAGTAAAAGTCCTGCCATGTGTTTCTTACACCCATGAACTCCAGCTGATTTCACTAATTAGCTCTACCTCCTGGCTGAAGAATTGTGCTAATGAGCAAATCCAGGGGATTGGAACAAAATACTGGGTAGGACTTTTACTTTCTGAACCTGGATTTTACACCTCTGGTACAAACCAAGTGCCTAACAGTGGGAAAGGCAGCTCGTGCTACGGCATTCCAGCCGGTCTCCGGGGATAAAGGGCTACGGGGGCGATTCCCGAGCAGAATTCCAAGGTTTAACATCGGGGGGGAAAAAAATACTTTAGACCAGCTGCTTCTAAAACAAGTGATTCATTACTCTGGGGGTTTCCACACATCTGAAGGGAATATTCCACCAGATAATAGACTAAAATTTAACGGAATAGAACTTACCTGTCAAACCAGGGTTGGAAAATTGTCTTTGGCCTCGCCTATACATAATACTTAATACATAACACTTAATCTAATGATGTATGTTAAGCAATTACTATTATTCTTCTTGTTCTTCTTCTTAAGAACGGAACGATCTAGAACATAAGAACACAAGAAAAATATATAATGAGCAGAACAGGCCATTCAGCCCAGCTAACCTTGCCATTTACCGACAAACTATCTGGCAAGCTATACACTTTATGTCTGCTATAAACCATCCCACATACTATACAGAGTATACAGCTCTGTATCAAGCCTGGCCCTGAACTCCCCAACGGGTTCTACACATGACCTGATAAGCTGCCTTCCTACATATTGACAACTTTGTATGACTAAATAAATGAGTTAATAAATAAATAAATTACCATCGTCATCACAAAAAAAAAAAGCAAAGCAGATGTTGGTTTGTTGGGAGCTGTATGATTACTTTTTAATTTGTTGCATTCTTGATTAATTTGTTGATTGCCCTGATGTTTATAAGGGGAAATCAGTTCAGTCAATCAACAACAGTTATGAATTAATCAAGGACTCTGTGATTAGGCTGTGTAGTCTTCCTGTACAGGGTCAATTCCCTGGTGGAACTAATGTCATTGCACTTTTGGGGGGTATTTCACAAAGCAGGATTGGTGAGTTAGTAAAACCCGGGAACAGCTCTTTTTACTTCAGTCCATGTTCCACATTTGGGCGGGTTCCATGCTTTGCTCATTGCAGTTATCCAGTTTACTGTAGTCCTGCTTTGTGAAATGCAACCCTGCTTTTTCCCTAAATGCGAGACAGCATTTCTCCGTCTTTTCACCGACTTTTCAACAGAAAAATGTTGACTGGGCCTGTGCTGAAGAGGCTCTAGAAACATTAGGCAGTAATGTGGGAAAAAGTGACTGAAACGAGTATCTCATCTCATCACCCACATGATTGCCAGGACTATTCAATTACTGTTTCTGCATTACCACTAATCCTATTGAGCTCAATGCATGTACACCCTACCCTCTTCTCTCTCCCTTTCTCTTTCTGTCTCTCTCTCTCTCTCCTTTTCTTTCTCAAACACTACCTCCCCTCTCACGGCTGTGATTGATTTGTGAGGCTCCCTACTTCACCTTTTTGGCCGGCTGGGAGGCAAGCCGATATAATTTTTCCGTGCGCATGGGCATTTTGAACAACTCAAGGCGGGCATAGAGTCAAAACACTTTTAATGTAAAACTTGTCATTTCTGCTGTGCACCAGCCTGTTGTCTGACTCCACTGCCTTCTGCCACGGGGGGGGGGGGGGGGGGGGGGGGCATTGACAGGCTAGCAGGCATTGCGTGAAACATTGCAATATTGTGAGTCATAAATAAAACATTTTTTAAATCAGGCACTTTGGGAACTCCGAGGTACCCTTTCCCAAAATGTTTTGATGTGTAAAAAAAAAGCACTCAGCTAGCAAAAAGATCATTTAATTTAGCGTACTAGACGTAGATTACTATCACGTCTGACAGTTTGTTTGTATTTTTATATTGGATTGGGGCTATAAAGCAATCACGGTAATTCAGAAACCTCAAATCAGAATTTTCATATTCCACGATAATGAAAACACTCATAACTTATAATATAAATTATACAAGCTCAGTCCTCTTTGCTTCTTACTGAAGGCCCGTAATATTTTATTTCTTTTCCTGCAGTCTCTCTCTCTTTCTCTGTCTCTCTCTCTCTCTCCTGCTCCTCTCAGCTGTTCAAATACTGTCCCTCTGTTTACACGAAGGCTGGAGAAATATTTACCCTGGCCTGTTCAGGCAGGAGAATGTGAATGTGCATCATTTCAGCTTGTCAAATTAGCCGCCGCGCGCTGCCTGCTAATTCCTGTGTGAGTGCAGATCCTGGAGCCGATGTGAGAGGCACGCGTGTCACTGCTTCAGAGAGACCTGCAATAAAACACTCACCTTTGTCAGCTCCTTACTATCTTACATTTAGGGAACATGTTTTCTTTTTTTATGAATGGCTACTTTAGCAGTGGGGTTTCGTCAAGCTAATGGTCCCATTTGAACTCAATTGGAAAGTTAGCATGGATGAACACCACTGTTTTAGCCTCATACAAACGCTTGACATTTTTTGACTCAAAAAGTTTAAACTGACACAAAACTTTTGTAATAGAAACACTTTCTGTTTCATCTTCCGTGTGTCTCCAAATTGACGAGCATTTTAGCCCTAAATGTAAAAAATCTGTGATGAAACATCTCATTTTAGAGGTAAATAAGTTTGTGAAGCTTAAAACCTGCATGGAAAAGTGCCACCAGAATCATCCACAAAAAAATCTGAGATAAAAAATAACATTTTATTCAGTTACCCCACAAATGACCCACACAACACCTTTGTATAAAAAGTTGGTTCAAGACTTTTGAAAACAGCATTATGTTTATTGAATGTGTATTATTTAACCCCAACAAAATAGAAAAAGTCATATAGTGTCAAGATGAAAAAATGAAAGTAAACTGGTTTTTACGAGACGTCAAACACTGAATCAGGTCAAATTGACCCCGGCGATAATATGAGAGTTAACTAGCCTTTGACAAAATGAGACATGGCGGAGGAACGGTGATGTTGTGGGCTGTGTCGATGGCTCAGAACATGGACATTGAGTGAGCCATTGAGTCCGCCTCGTATTGGAGCAGAATACATTACACAGCTCAGAGTGTGGAGAGAGATGCATTCAAAAGGCCTGATATAAGGCAACATGAGAGACTTATCAGCACTTAGAGGGAACATTTTGTTAAAGTTATTGCTGCTAAAGAGGTTTTTATCAGGTACTGAAGCTGGGGGTGGGAGGGAGGGGGTGGAGAAGGAGTGCACTTACTTTTATTCAAAGAGACATTAAACGTCTGATTTTGTGCTGAGTTGCAGTGTGCTGTCATAGTGTGTTGTGTTGTGTTAGTTGTGGTGTGTTGGCTGTGCTGTCATAGTGTGGTGTGTTGACTGTGGTGTGTTGACTGTGCTGTCATAGTGTGGTGTGTTGGCTGTGCTGTGTTGACTGTGGTGTATTGGCTGTGGTGTGTTGACTGTGTTGACTGTGCTGAGTTTCACTACGGTGTGTTGGCTGTGCTCTACTGTGCTGTGTTGTGTGAGCATTGCCTGACTGCTCTGTGCTGCTGTGCTGGTGCTCAGTATGATTGATAATGTTATTGCTGCAGTGAAATATGGTGAAATATGGTGTTAGTTATGATGGCACAACCAAGAGTAATCTTTACATTTTTGAGCAGGGATACTTAATCCTGGCGGAAAGAATACTGTCACAGAGGAGAAGTTAGTATCCCAGCAACAACAAATCATGTCTCTTAGGCCATTATTTTATTTACACGCGAAAGCATCTGCACTGACATTTTTCGAACAAGGTCACATGATGTGTACTTAATCATCCACACACACGCACACACACACACCTGTTGATCTCAATCAAAGTAGTCACATGATTTAAGGGAGTGATCAGTCAGGTGACCATTCGTTATGATGCTGTTTGTCATGTGACTGAAAAACGAGGGGGGGGGGGGTAAGGGATGACAGGGGTGCTGTTTGCATGCCCCCTACTGGCACTGTCTTGTAGGTGCAGAGTAGTGAGAACCAAACTGCATACTCATTCACCCCCCCCCCTCTCTCGCTCTCTCTCTCTCGTGTGGAGAATGACTCCAGAGCAGCCAGCTAACACCAGGAAGTGAGGAGGGAGATTTATGGTCCGTTTGCGCAGTACATCCAGGCTAATTTAATTTAACAGCTTCGCGAGGAAGAGAAAAAAGTTTAATGGAAGTACGGTGTGAGTGCGATGGAGAAAAAAAAGTGCCATTTCCTAACAAGGTTATAAAAGCATTTGAGTCGGAGAAGCATAACACCATATTCTAATGGCCTGTTCTTTTCCCCCCATATTTTCTTTTTAAATAAATTAATTCATTAATTCGTTTGACTAACATAAGTTGGACTCGGCAGAATCGTAACTTCTCCCCGATTGTAAAGCGATGCCCGGTCTGTCACCTGTGTTTTTTTTTTGGGGTGAGTTGCGAGACGGTCCCGGGAATAACTCTGTTATTTATAATAACTCTATTAGCACAATGATAATATAACAGCTCATTGATAGCTTTGCCAGTGTGCTGTGGCGCCCGGATCCCTTTCTCTCTCTTTTTCTCTCTCTCTTTCTCTCTCTCTTTCTCTCTCTCTTTCTTTCAGGCACACGGGAGACAGATTTGAGCAAGGTCCCCATGAGTTAGGCTTGATTTGTGTTCGGGTTAGGCCTTTCCCCCTTTGCTGTAATTCAGAAGTTATAACGGACGTTACGGGGTAGGATTTGCCGCATTTGCTGATTTACGCGTATATTGCAAGAAAGAAAGGGCAAGGTAGAGAGGAAAAATAGAGAGAGGTAGAGAGGAGAGAGAGAGGTAGAGAGGAGAGAGAGGAGAGAGAGAGGGAAAGAGAGAGGGAGAAGAAAGTGAGCGAGCGCGTATTGATCGGCTGCTGTGGGAGATTGATAGCGCAATAAGTGGCCGGGGCGAGGGAGAGGGAGAGAGTGATTTCTGCTTTTGAAAGGGCTGATGAATAAGGACGCAGGAGGAGGGTGGGGAGTGTCCGGGCCGGGCCTGGGCCGGGTGATGGACGGCTTTCTGGGACGGGAATAAAGAGCCGAGTGGGAGATGGGGCGAAAAGGGGGGGGGGGGGGGGGGGGTTTGGGGGAAAGACAGCGGGGAAGAATGAGAAGAGGGGGGAGGTTTGATGGTAGAAGAGTAAGAGATGGAGTGAGGGGTCGATCAGGCGGAAGGAAGGAGAGATGAAAAGGGGGGGGGGCTCATATTCATAAATGGTCAAAGAGTGGAGAGGGACTTATTAAAAGATATAAAAATATGAATGAATGAGCGTGGCGAGCAGGGATAGGATGGGGGGGGGGGTCACGCCGGTGATATATTTCCCCCTCTGGGAGGTAAAAATTCAATAATAACCTTGAAAAATGGGGAGAAGAACCAGAATATGGGGGGCTGGGCTGAGGATAAGAGGCTGGCCAGCAGAGGACAGTCCTGAGAAACCCTCACTGTGAATACACACTGCATTACCCAGAAACTCTCACTGTGAATACACACTACATTACCCAGAATCTCTCACTGTGAATACACACTGCATTACCCAGAAACCATCACTGTGAATACACACTACATTACCCAGAAACCCTCACTGTGAAATGCACACTACATTACCCAGAAACCCTTGATGTAAATACCCACTACATTACCCAGAATTCCTCACTATAAATACACACTGCATTACCCAAAATTCCTCACTGTAAATACACACTGCATTACCCAGAATCCCTCACTGTGAATACACAATACATTACCCAGAAACCTTCACTGTGAAAACACTGGATTACTGAGAAACCTCACTGTAAATACACACTGCATTACCAAGAAACCCTCACTGTAAATACACACTGCATTACCCAGAAACCCTCACTGTAAAAACACTGCATTACTGAGAAATCTCAATGTAAATATATTTTGCCAGGACAGAGAGGCACCCCAAGTAAATGCCACAGTGAGAAACATTGCACTTCACAGAAACCCTACATCAGCGCTCCCCAACCCTGCTCCTGCAGATCTACCGCTCCCCAACCCTGCTCCTGGAGATCTACCGCTCCCCAACCCTGCTCCTGGAGATCTACCGCTCCCCAACCCTGCTCCTGCAGATCTACCGCTCCCCAACCCTGCTCCTGCAGATCTACCGCTCCCCAACCCTGCTCCTGGAGATCTACCGCTCCCCAACCCTGCTCCCCAACCCTGCTCCTGCAGATCTACCGCTCCCCAACCCTGCTCCTGGAGATCTACTGCTCCCCAACCCTGCTCCCCAACCCTGCTCCTGGAGATCTACCGCTCCCCAACCCTGCTCCTAGAGATCTACCGTCCTGTTGGCTTTCACTCCAACCCCAACAAAGCACCTCATTCAACAGCTAGTGATTGCTTTGAGCTGCTAATTAGTAGAATCAGGTGTGCCAAATTAGGGTTTAAATAAAAACCTGCAGAACGGTAGATCTCCAAAAGCAGGGTTGGGGGCCACCGCCTTACATAATACTGCATGAGACACACACTACTGGAAAAAAAAAATTAAATAAATAAAATTTGCCAGCCTGAGAGTGAGATATTGCTGTTAAAGACAAAATAACAGAAACAATAATGAATAAAAAGCGATGGTAGGATTATTTCTGCGAGCTCTCCATGCACAGATGCAGGCTCCAGCACGGCTCCATTAAGTGGGCTGAGAACAGTCCCGGGAGCCTGCTAACAAATCCAGAGCACATGTTAGGAGTTATGAAGGAGGACTGCAATTCCCATAGTCCCTCTCTTCTCAGCTTCATTCCTGTTGATTGAATTTTATGGTTTGGGACTTGGGGCCAATGCTTCTCAGCACCTGGCTGGGACACTAAAGGTGACTCCTGACAGCCCTAAGGACACCACGCCTATTTTTTAATGGAGTCACCCTCAAAGCTCTCTCACACACACGCTCACACAAACACACTCAGACACACGCAGAGTCACACATCAATGGACACACACACATACCACACTCACGCATTCACACACTCTCACACCCGGAAGAATGACCTCCTGATCAACACGTGTCAATCACAGTGTCTCAGCTCAGAGTCACAGCTCAGAGTCACAGCTGACTGAGTACAGGCTGTCTGAGAGAGATGAATAAGCATCTGTCTGTGCAGACGGGAACCATCCACACTTAGCCCAAGTGGAGGGGGACTGGAATGGGCCCTGCACATCCTGCAGAGTAAACTTGCTGGAGTCCAAAATGGGGACTTTCCTCTGTATTTCTCTCTTTCTCAAAATGTTCTAAATAAACTTAACTTAACTTTTTGACCATAGAGGAAAGAGTTATGAGACATGTGCAGCACACCAAACTGAATGAAAACTTTGAAAAAATCCAAGCAAGCAAGAAAATAACAGACAAAAATAGGAAGACATAAAACCTTTTTTGAATGACAACGGCATCATGGAGCTAAAGACTGGCGGCTCTCCTCCCTGCATTTCTCTCTCGCTCCCTCTGTCTCTCTCTGTCTCTCCCTCATATATAATTCACAGTCAGCTGAGTGGGGAGAGGGGGAGGGGGGGGGGAGGGGAGGGGAGGGAGAGGACAGACAAGATCATTACAGAGAAGGCTGTGGACTGACACATGAGTCATAGCTCTGGCAGTAGTGATGGCCTCTCTACAGGAAGGTGTCTGGCCGCGGGAGATGAATGGGTGAGCGTGGCGGATAGCGGGATCGGGGGGGGGGCATCGCTCAGGTGTGGCGCTAATGGAGAGGAGCGGGGCCACTAGCCGCTGATGGATGGCTTGTCATGAGGGCCGGCCCGCTAGCCGCGTGGTTATTAGATAGCGGTGCCGAACCGGTAGCACCGCGGTTATTAGATAGCGGTGCTAATGTTTGACCTCCATCGCTCTGCTGCACGTCCTTCATCCCTTCTGCCCAGGAAAGAAAGGAAGAAAGGAAGAGAGGAAGAGAGAAACTCACACTGAGGAGGGGAAGACCCTTACACCCTCATTCTGCTCTGAGAGGTGCACTGCTGGCATGCGCAAATACACACACACACATGCACAAATACACACACACATGCACAAATACACACACACATGCGCAAATACACACACACATGCACAAATACACACACACGCATGCACAAATACACACACACGCATGCACAAATACACACACACGCATGCACAAATACACACACACGCATGCACAAATACACACACACGCATGCACAAATACACACACACACGCATGCACAAATACACACACACGCATGCACAAATACACACACACGCATGCACAAATACACACACACGCATGCACAAATACACACACACACATGCACACGTACGCATGATGTACATATAAGCACAATCACACATACAGTGCCGGCCACTATTATTGGCACTCCTGGTCAAGATGAGTATAAATGGTTATACAAAATTCACAGTTTGGTGAATCAGCTTAATTCCCCCAAATTCCCAGAGAGATCCATTCAAATGCAGAGACGATATAGTATCGCTTGTAAGAGCACCAGAAAATAAGATATCAAGAGTCTTTTGATGTTGTTGGGACAAAGGCATCAGTAAGTCATGGCATGCAAAGGATATCTGACAAAATATTTTAAATGATTACTTTATTCTATATATAAATTCAGGGGTGCCAATAATTGTGGCACACGTGGTTTTGTTAAAAATAATTATTTCTTGATGAGGAATTTTTTTTTCTCATAATAAATTGACTTCAATTAAAGATATAATTTTTCTATTTTTTTCAGTGTGAAATTAAGCTAATTCACCAAATGGTGAAGTTTTTATAACCCTTTTTAATCACCTTTTTACTCACCAGGGGTGCCAATAATAGTGGCCGGCACTGTACATACAAACACACACACACACACACACATGCTAACATGCACACACACACACACACACACACACACACACATGCACACATGCTGTACATACAAGCACAATCACAGACATACATACACACACACACACACACACACACACACACACACATGCACATACACACACACACACACACACACACATGCACACATGCAGACATACACATGCTGTACATACAAGCACAATCACACACACACACATGCTAACATGCACACACACACACACATGCTAACATGCACACACACACACACACATGCACACATGCTGTACATACAAGCACAATCACAGACATACACACACACACACACACACATGCACACACACACACACACACACACACACACATGCAGGCACACACACACACACACACATACACATGCACACATGCTGTACATACAAGCACAATCACACACACACACACACACACACACACAAATGCTAAGCGAAATATGCAAACACACATAACACACATGCACAGCCACATACACTTGCACAAATCCACACATAACACACAAACTCCTCACAGAATAACCGAACATAACGTGTTTTCCTGTGATAAATAGGGTTTTTATTATAACAGTTCTCCTTTATTGTAGTTTTAATATTATTTATGTAAAAGTAACAGTGCTCCAGTTTGTCTAGCTGTTTCTGCACTGGCACAGTGCTCCAGTTTGTCTAGCTGTTTCTGCACTGGCACAGTGCTCCAGTTTGTCTAGCTGTTTCTGCACTGGCACAGTGCTCCAGTTTGTCTAGCTGTTTCTGCACTGGCACAGTGCTCCAGTTTGTCTAGCTGTTTCTGCACTGGCACAGTGCTCCAGTTTGTCTAGCTGTTTCTGCACTGGCACAGTGCTCCAGTTTGTCTAGCTGTTTCTGCACTGGCACAGTGCTCCAGTTTGTCTAGCTGTTTCTGCACTGGCACAGTGCTCCAGTTTGTCTAGCTGTTTCTGCACTGGCACAGTGCTCCAGTTTGTCTAGCTGTTTCTGCACTGGCACAGTGCTCCAGTTTGTCTAGCTGTTTCTGCACTGGCACAGTGCTCCAGTTTGTCTAGCTGTTTCTGCACTGGCACAGTGCTCCAGTTTGTCTAGCTGTTTCTGCACTGGCACAGTGCTCCAGTTTGTCGAGCTGTTTCTGCACTGGCACAGTGCTCCAGTTTGTCGAGCTGTTTCTGCACTGGCACAGTGCTCTCTAGATCTCGGGGGAAATTACAGGCCTGGATTACTGAAGTGGCTGGAGCGGCTCCTCTCGTTGTGTTCTTACGCTCTAATAAAACAAGTTTTCAGCAAAATATTTCTTCTTCAGAAGATGCATCCTCTTACTAAAATAAATGTTTAAAAATACCTTATATTAGGGGGTGTGAAGAGTAGATATAAAAGTTTGCATTATGTTGAAACACCCCGCCCCCCCCCCACCCCAAAAAAAACTTTAAAAAATATATATTTCTCATACCCTTTTCTGAGGAGTCTTTTGAATGTGGTCATCTTCATATTCACATGGGGTTTTTCCCCACAAGCTGTTGGTGTGCACAGGGATTGTTTTTGTCTACTTCGATTTAGAAAAATGTACATTTTGTGCACCCCGAGATGACCCCGGATTTCCCCCTCCTCAAAGTGTGCGGGCGTGTTTATATATCATCTCATTTCCCCTCTGCCCCCCCCCAACCTCCCCCGGTTTGTCGTGAGTCATTAGCATCAGCGTTGAACCCCCCCCCCCCCCTCTAGGAGATGCGGCGACTCGCAGGGTAAAACCCGACGCACATGTTTCACATCGTTCTGGCCGCGAAAGATGGCCGCCATCACTCATCATTAACCTCAATTTGAATAAAATACAGGGAGACATTAAGGTTGTGTTACCGGCCAATGAAGTATTTAAAGACCCCCTGGGGGGGGGGTTGGGGTTGTATAGTGGAGGAAGGGGGCGGGGCTGTCAGAGGGACGGATGAAAGAAGAGAGGGATGGATGAAAGAAGAGAGGGATGATCTCACTGCACACATGCCTCCCCCCTTTCCTCTCACTTTATTTTTCTTTATGTTCTTCCCTTCTTTCTCCCCCGGTCCACCGCCCCCCCACCCCCCTCTCCCGTCCACCGTCCCCCCGTCCCCCCGTCCACCCCCCTCCCCCGTCCATCATCCCCCGTCCCCTTGTCCCGACGCACAAAATTCAAAGTGCATCGCCCGAAACATGATTTTGTGGTCTATTAATTCACCCCCCACACCAGGGTTCTTCTTGCATCTCCGCCATTGGCAACATCCATGTAACACAAAACATTTAATGGTATAATAACGGCTCAGGGGATTCCTGATGTCAGCTGGTTTGTTGGACCTTTGGATACGGAAACCAACGCACTTTTAAGAATGTGCTGTAAAATGCAAACAGTTGCCTTCATTTTTACCCCCCTGTTGGTACTGCTTATTGACTTGCTTGTAAAGTCACTGCGTCGAAGTGACTGCATTACGGCGTGTATTTCAGTTTTAGCGCCTATCTCAGCTGCCTGATTTATTCAGAAGAGCCATTATTGTATTCTCGTGTTATACATTTATATTAAAATGATAATTCTTTGTAGTTATTTTAATTATCTTCCTTATTATACGCCGCCGTGCATGAGGGCAAGCGGCGGGGATTTGTCTCGGGGAGTTAGAGGTCACAGAGGTGTAGTTTTCACAGCGCGCGCCCGGGCCTCGCCTCGTTTCTGCACTCCACGCTTGAGAGAGAGAGAGAGAGAGAGAGAGAGGGCAGACGGATATGAAGAAATGGAAAAAAACAAAGAACTGAGAGGGACTGAAAAGACAAGAAGAAAAGACAGAGAGATAAAGAGGGGGGAAGGATTGTTTTGTGAATGTGTTGACTGTGAGAAGAAAAGGACAGAGAAGAAAAAAGGTAGAAAGAGGAGAGAGAGAGAGAGAGAGAGAGAGAGAAAAGAGAGAGAGGGAGATAGAAAGAGAGAGCGAGAGAGAGAGAGAGAGAATGGGAGAAGTTAGTTAAAATTCAGGCACTCACACTAGGGCCATCATTACCATATATCAAGACAATAAATGAGGCCTTCAGCCCAGCGGTAATAAGAATTTGATAAATCATCAGCTGAGAATTAACCAGACATCAAAACAATGTGCGAGTCCTGATGGATGGATGGGGGGGGGGGTGTCTGTTTGGGCAGTTCAGAAGGGGGGGTCGGGAACACAGAGTCCCACCAAGGTCGAGACGGAGAGAGTGTCCGTCGCAGGAACAGGGGGAAGAGGGGGGAGAAAGGGAGGACGGGATAGGACGCGTGAAAAAGGAGAAGAGCGAAGATAAAGACGAAGATAAAAGAGATGAGAGGCAAGAGAAAAGTGAGTCAAAGGAGAGCTGGTGTGAATGACTGCAGTGCATTGTGGGTGAAAACCCCAGTGCATTGTGGGTGCAGTTGAGTGGGTATAAGTGGGTGAATACACCAGTGCATTATGGGTGCAGTTGAGTGGGCATAAGTGGGTGAATACCCCAGTGCATTGTGGGTGCAGCTGAGTGGGCATAAGTGGGTGAATACCCCAGTGCATTATGGGTGCACTTGAGTGGATATAAGTGGGTGAATACCCCAGTGCATTATGGGTGCACTTGAATGGATATAAGTGGGTGAATACCCCAGTGCATTATGGGTGCAGTTGAGTGGGCATAAGTGGGTGAATACCACAGTGCATTATGGGTGCACTTGAGTGGGTGAATACCCAGGACAAGCTTTCTATCCAATAGCCTGAACATAGCTCTCTCCACAAGGCCAGTTTGACCTGAATATAGCTCTGAACATCACTGTCTCCACACAGCCTGTGTGATTCCGTGTTGCAGCCCAAAGCAAAAGTGGGGCCAGAATAATTTCCTCCACTCAATCCCAGCTGCTGGCTGTCTTTTCAGTGGCCTGGTTTCAATCTTGTACTTTATGACTTTATGTGTTTGCAAACAGAAATAATCATTTGAAAAAAAAACAGCAAACGAGTCACAGATGTACAGCACAATGTACATTGCGACGGATTTGAGTCAAAACCGCCAAATCCGGTTAAGAGAAAGCAATATTCTGTCTTTAATTTGATAGGAGTCAGGGGATCTTATCACATGATAGATAATACCTTGATAATGAATTAATCTGGGAGTTTTTTTTTTTGGGATTACCATATAGTAATTTCCTTCTGATGATTGGCTGGTTTTTATGGAACCCAAGGGACAATGGTTGATTTGCCCTTTTAAGTCATAATTTAGGCCACATTTTCAGATTCCTCTCTTTATGTAGTCAGATCTACAGAGATTCATCAGATTAAACAATTTTACCACCACCCACCCAACAATCTTACCACCACCATAGTGGGTGTTGCTGTGGTTAAGAGGGTGGATGTAGCCCATGCTAGCGTAGTGGGTGTTGCTGTGGTTTAGCGGGTGGATGTAGCCCATGCTAGTGTAATGGGTGTTGCTGTGGTTTAGCGGGTGAATGTAGCCCATGCTAGCGTAGTGGGTGGTGCTGTGGTTTAGCGGGTGGATGTAGCCCATGCTAGTGTAGTGGGTGTTGCTGTGGTTTAGCGGGTGAATGTAGCCCATGCTAGCGTAGTGGGTGGTGCTGTGGTTTAGCGGGTGAATGTAGCCCATGCTAGCATAGTGGGTGGTGCTGTGGTTTAGCGGGTGATTGTAGCCCATGCTAGTGTAGTGGGTGTTGCTGTGGTTTAGTGGGTGAATGTAGCCCATGCTAGTCTAGTGAGTGGTGCTGTGGTTTAGCGGGTGAATGTAGCCCATGCTAGTGTAGTGGGTGTTTCTGTGGTTTAGTGGGTGAATGTAGCCCATGCTAGTGTAGTGGGTGTTGCTGTGGTTTAGCGGGTGAATGTAGCCCATGCTAGCGTAGTGGGTGTTTCTGTGGTTTAGTGGGTGAATGTAGCCCATGCTAGTGTAGTGGGTGTTGCTGTGGTTTAGCGGGTGAATGTAGCCCATGCTAGCGTAGTGGGTGGTGCTGTGGTTTAGCGGGTGAATGTAGCCCATGCTAGCATAGTGGGTGGTGCTGTGGTTTAGCGGGTGATTGTAGCCCATGCTAGTGTAGTGGGTGTTGCTGTGGTTTAGTGGGTGAATGTAGCCCATGCTAGTCTAGTGAGTGGTGCTGTGGTTTAGCGGGTGAATGTAGCCCATGCTAGTGTAGTGGGTGTTTCTGTGGTTTAGTGGGTGAATGTAGCCCATGCTAGTGTAGTGGGTGTTGCT
>CM040394.1:5116292-5121292 GCA_022702515.1 Ilyophis sp. 1 JC-2022 | reverse complement strand
GGATGCAGAGAGGAGTGAGTAAGGGGGAATGGATGCAGAGAGGAGTGAGTAAGAGGGGAATGGATGCAGAGAGGAGTGAGTAAGGGGGGAATGGATGCAGAGAGGAGTGAGTAAGGGGGGAATGGATGCAGAGAGGAGTGAGTAAGAGGGGAATGGATGCAGAGAGGAGTGAGTAAGAGGGGAATGGATGCAGAGAGGAGTGAGTAAGGTGGGAATGGATGCAGAGAGGAGTGAGTAAGAGGGGAATGGATGCAGAGAGGAGTGAGTAAGAGGGGAATGGATGCAGAGAGGAGTGAGTAAGAGGGGAATGGATGCAGAGAGGAGTGAGTAAGAGGGGAATGGATGCAGAGAGGAGTGAGTAAGGGGGGAATGGATGCAGAGAGGAGTGAGTAAGAGGGGAATGGATGCAGAGAGGAGTGAGTAAGAGGGGAATGGATGCAGAGAGGAGTGAGTAAGGTGGGAATGGATGCAGAGAGGAGTGAGTAAGGGGGGAATGGATGCAGAGAGGAGTGAGTAAGAGGGGAATGGATGCAGAGAGGAGTGAGTAAGAGGGGAATGGATGCAGAGAGGAGTGAGTAAGAGGGGAATGGATGCAGAGAGGAGTGAGTAAGGGGGGAATGGATGCAGAGAGGAGTGAGTAAGAGGGGAATGGATGCAGAGAGGAGTGAGTAAGAGGGGAATGGATGCAGAGAGGAGTGAGTAAGAGGGGAATGGATGCAGAGAGGAGTGAGTAAGAGGGGAATTGATGCAGAGAGGAGTGAGTAAGGGGGGAATGGATGCAGAGAGGAGTGAGTAAGAGGGGAATGGATGCAGAGAGGAGTGAGTAAGAGAGGAATGGATGCAGAGAGGAGTGAGTAAGAGGGGAATGGATGCAGAGAGGAGTGAGTAAGAGGGGAATGGATGCAGAGAGGAGTGAGTAAGGTGGGAATGGATGCAGAGAGGAGTGAGTAAGGGGGGAATGGATGCAGAGAGGAGTGAGTAAGAGGGGAATGGATGCAGAGAGGAGTGAGTAAGAGGGGAATGGATGCAGAGAGGAGTGAGTAAGAGGGGAATGGATGCAGAGAGGAGTGAGTAAGAGGGGAATGGATGCAGAGAGGAGTGAGTAAGAGGGGAATGGATGCAGAGAGGAGTGAGTAAGAGGGGAATGGATGCAGAAAGGAGTGAGTAAGAGGGGAATGGATGCAGAGAGGAGTGAGTAAGAGGGGAATGGATGCAGAGAGGAGTGAGTAAGAGGGGAATGGATGTAGAGAGGAGTGAGTAAGAGGGGAATGGATGCAGAGAGGAGTGAGTAAGGGGAGAATGGATGCAGAGAGGAGTGAGTAAGAGGGAATTGATGCAGATAGACACACACACACACATACACACACACACACACACACACACACACACACATACTGCGGGAAACAGGAGGGAAAACACACAGAATTTAAGTGGTTCTTCATCCTCAGTGTATAGAGACTAAGATTCATCCGACCTAATATCAGTACTGCAATGCTGTTAGCTCAGTGGCTCAGTAGCTCAGTAGCTCAGTGGCTCAGTGGCTCAGTGGCTCAGTAGCTCAGTGGCTCAGTGGCTCAGTGGCTCAGTGGCTCAGTGGCTCAGTGGCTCAGTGGCTCAGTAGCTCAGTAGCTCAGTGGCTCAGTGGCTCAGTGGCTCAGTAGCTCAGTGGTTCAGTGTCTCAGTAGCTCAGTGGCTCAGTGGCTCAGTGGCTCAGTGGCTCAGTAGCTCAGTAGCTCAGTGGCTCAGTAGCTCAGTCGCTAAACTGTCATAGATATTTAAAGCAGAAGCAAATACATGTTCTGTATGCTAGATTAATTCATGAAGGGTCATCAAGTTTTATAGTGCATATCATAAATTTGTGTGGCAGAAAATCATCTGAGAAGATCTACGAGCATTCCTAGCAACGGCAACAGATCCAGCAGGGCCTTGTACGTTACTAAGATCACTCCTCAAACCCCCCCCCCCCAAAAACCCTGCATGTTGGAGCTTCATCCCACAATACAACACAAGATATTTCCTGTAGTAAAAACCAACATGGGGGGCCTTAAATACAAACATGAATTAAAATCTATATTTGAATATATTATGATATATTTCAATATGTTTGCCAAAGCTTTTCAAAAACAAACAGCAACAGCGTGTTTTTTAAGTAATACACACAATCAAAATAATTTCACTCTAAACACATCATATTTAGAATTTGTTGCAATTTGATGTAATTTAGCATCTCCAAAAGTTTCATAAATGCTCTGTGTCTTTTCTGGGGAAAACTATATTTGCCCACCGTGAGCGAGTCCTACTCCAGGCACCAGAACGGCCCCCTCTGCTGTTTACTTTGGGTAATTACATGTGCGTGATGCGCAACATTCGGCTTCTACTGCTCGTGTTTCTGCTCCCTGTCTCTGTCTTGCTTCCTCTGCACGTGAGAAGATAGGGATCCTGAAACCGGTCGAGGTTTACGGTTTCTGTCATCTCTCAACCCAGCCGGACAGATCTCGAGAGATCTCGAGACGCTCGCCTTACCGTCTGGGACCGGCGCTGTCCGGGAGCATATGGGAGAAAATATCGGTTACATCCCAAAAATGTATCATGCTGAACTGCACAGCTCTTGCCTGGCTTGTAGTAGAAAGATATAAACTAGGCGGGCTACAGCTTCAGCAATACCAAGCAGTGGAAATGTAAGAAACCGTGTAACATCTAAATGTTGATATCATGTACAGCGGCCTTTGCGATGTTTATCCCTAGCAGGACAGTAAGACTGAAGGTAGTTTAGTGGAAAGGCATTGCCTACTCTACAAAACACAAAACACATAACCAGTGTAAGTCAGAAGAACGAAATTACCTTCAAAGGCCCAAAAA
This sequence comes from Ilyophis sp. 1 JC-2022, assembly GCA_022702515.1. Lineage (NCBI taxonomy): Eukaryota > Metazoa > Chordata > Actinopteri > Anguilliformes > Synaphobranchidae > Ilyophis > Ilyophis sp. 1 JC-2022. The sequence goes on along the minus strand of CM040394.1, from coordinate 5,118,433 downwards.
GTAAATTAATTTAATAAAGATTTGGTGTCAATCCAGTAACACACTCTGTGTATGTGCATTTGCATGTGTGTGTGTCCCTGTGTGTGTGTGTGTGTGTGTGTGTGTGTGTGTCCCTGTGTGTGTGTGTGTGAGTGTGTGTCCCTGTGTGTGTGTGTGTGTGTGTGTGTGTGTGTGTGTGTGTGTGTGTGTCCCTGTGTGTGTGTGTGTGTGTGTGTGTGTGTCTGTGTGTGTGTGTGTGTGTGTGTGTGTGTGTGTGTGTGTGTGTGTGTCCCTGTGTGTGTGTGTGTCCCTGTGTGTGTGTGTGTGTGTGTGTGTGTGTAAGTGTGTGTGTGTGTGTGTCACTGTGTGTGTGTGTGTCTCTGTGTGTGTGTGTGTCACTGTGTGTGTGTGTGTGTGTGTGTGTGTGTGTGTGTGTGTGTGTGTGTGTGTGTGTGTGTCTCTGTGTGTGTGTGTGTGTGTGTGTGTGTGTGTATCTGTGTGTGTGTGTGTGTGTGTGTGTGTGTGTGTGTGTGTGTGTGTAACTGTGTGTGTGTGTGTGTGTGTGTGTGTGTGTGTGTGTGTGTGTGTGTGTGTGTGTCCCTGTGTGTGTGTGTGTGTGTGTGTGTGTGTGTGTGTGTGTGTGTGTGTGTGTGTCCCTGTGTGTGTGTGTGTGTGTGTAAGTGTGTGTGTGTGTGTGTCCCTGTGTGTGTGTGTGGGTGTGTGTGTGTGTGTGTGTGTGTGTGTGTGTGTGTGTGTGTGTGTGTGTGTGTGTGTCTGTGTGTGTGTGTATGTGTGTGTGTGTGTGTGTGTGTGTGTGTGTGTGTGTGTGTGTGTGTGTGTGTGTGTATGTGTGTGTGTGTGTGTGTGTGTGTGTCCCTGTGTGTGTGTGTGGGTGTGGGTGTGTGTGTGTGTGTGTGTGTGTGTGTGTGTGTGTGTGTGTGTGTGTGTGTGTCCCTGTGTGTGTGTGTGTGTGTGTGTGTGTGTGTGTGTGTGTGTGTCCCTGTGTGTGTGTGTGGGTGTGGGTGTGTGTGTGTGTGTGTGTGTGTGTGTGTGTGTGTGTGTGTGTGTGTGTGCGCGTGCCCCTGTGTGTGTGTGTATGTGTGTGTGTGTGTGTGTGTGTGTGTGTCCCTGTGTGTGTGTGTGGGTGTGGGTGTGTGTGTGTGTGTGTGTGTGTGTGTGTGTGTGTGTGTGTGTGTGTGTGTGTGTGTCCCTGTGTGTGTGTGTTTGTGTGTGTGTGTGTGTGTGTGTGTGTGTCCCTGTGTGTGGGTGTGGGTGTGTGTGTGTGTGTATCTGTGTGGGAGTGACAGAGTAGCTCAGTAAGTTCTCTCTCTTTTTCTGATAATGCATCTTTACCTCCTACTCAGAGTATCCTTGTCCTTTTCATCCCTTCATTCCTTCTCTCTTCTGATTCTATTTATCTCCTCCCTCCATTCTTCCATTTGCTCTCTGCTCTCTCTCCCTTCTTCTGTTTTGTTCTTCCTCTCTTTCCCTTTGCCCTCTCTCTCATAGTCTTCCTCTTTTCTCTCTCTCTCTCTCCTTCTACTCCCTCAGTTTTCCCCCTCTCTCCCTCTTCCACTCCATCCCTCCATCCTGCCTCTCTCCTTCCACGACTCCCGTGTTCTCTCTCTCCTTCCCTCCGTCCCCTCTCCCTCGCTCTTCCGCTCTCCCTCGTTCTCTCCTCCTCTCTGTTTTTCTCTCCTCCGTGTGTGTGTCTCTCTCCCTCCCTCTGTTTCTTGTCGAAAACCGGTTCCTCCCCTTTCCTCGCGTTTTCAGAGCAATTACCTGGTGTTGATTTAGCCGTCATACGGGGGCCCCGGTGCTCAGACATGATTTATGGACTGGAGCTGGCTGCCAGTGGGCAGACGATGAATTGCACAATATTCAAAAAGGCCCATTTGCCTAGCCTTACATTAGAGGGCTGATGATTGCTGCACAAAGCAATGTAAATGAGCTGTGCCGGGCCCATCGCTCATAATGTCATGTAACCGGTCCCATTATTATTTATCACCATAATTGCCCCATGTTTCCTTGGGCGACGACTTTGAATTGATGTATGTGGTGACGGGCCCCTGCTCAGACACACAGTCCCTGCGCTGCGTGTGTGTGTGTGTGCGTGCGTGTGCATGCGTGAATGTGTTTTGTGTGTTATGTGTGTGACTGTG